>JANIPM010000005.1:17270046-17288637 GCA_027478405.1 Erythroxylum cassinoides
TTTAACTCCTAATATTCTATTGAAAATGAAAAGAAATAATTAATTTTTTGGATTCCAAGTGATATTAGAGTCGGCAGAAAAGGTAAAAGGATTTCTAATATCTGGATTCCTAAGAAGCCTCTTTACATGCTTCAAGACATCAATTGAAATAGTTAAAGATCGTCCCTCAGGGTTTGGTGAATTAACACCCTCTTCCAGTATGGACGATGATATTAGATGAATCACACGTACTAAGCATTTCAGCTATTGAGCAAAGAGAATAGAATAATCAAAGCTAAATCAAATGGTATTAGGAAGTCAAATTCAAACACATGAATACCTAACGGATAAACTCGACGATCGTGACGATGAACAAACATAACTTTTGCAATTGACCACTGTTATAAAATAATCGATTTCCTTAATCATATATGAACCATTAGGATATCACCACTGCTTCCATTTCCATCTATGTTCTTTTGAAGATTGGAGGAAGCTTAACACAACATATAGTATATACAATCAGATATTCATATAATAGCTTCATAACAAAAGATGAGATACTGATAATAAAGAAAGAGAGGTAGTTTGGATGATACTAAGAACCTTGAAGAAGAAAATCGGAGATATAAGGCAATCAGTTATTAGTGTATGAAGAGAGGATTTATTCTGCATTGATTTGTTCTTCAATAAGGACAATATTGCGACATTCCTCCTAGCAAAGCTCATTTCCACTATTGGAAACTAGTTGCCGCATAGACATTCCGTGAAAAATTAATATTAACAATTTAATTCTGAAAAGTCAATAGAAGAATTCTTATTTGAATGTTCTAATATTCTAGCAACGTTAATTTTGTGATCTATCAAATGACACTACTTCATATGATGATAAGGTTGAGATGCACTTGGGGGTGTGTGTACTGTTTAGGGGATGCATAAACATCCCTTGTAGCTCTAAAATATGATTGCTTCTATGTACATAAACATCCCTTACAGAATGCTCTAATATAAATGGTTGTGTAATTGTGGTTTAACGTACCATGGTGTTTATTTAAATTCAAACTTAATTTATGAACTTGTATTGATTAATGGAGAAGTCTTGACATTAGAAATTCACTTACAATTATAGACAATCCTTTGCATAATAAACCCCTAGGATGGTATATAGGTTGAAAACCCGTGATGCAACTCCCATGAGACTTATTGTTGATATATTCCATGAGCCTAAGAGTAACAACGAGAACTTGCTTTCTCAATTTATGTAGTGTAACAATGCCACGTACCATAGTGTTTGTTTGAATTCAAAATTTTTAAATGAAGTTATACTAATTAATGGTTATGTTATATAGAACGAATATTGCTTTTAGTAATTCAGTTATTTACTTTTAATTGTATAGTTAGATAGACAAAAGTTGGATGTATCATCAGAAATTGTCCACTGAATACTTAGAAGGACTTAAGAGTTTAATGTAATTTGTAAAAGATCAAATGGCTGATGAATATCGTATTTGTTGTCCATACATAGATTACTTAAATATTAACATTCAAAGTCAAGAAGTGGTATACAATCACTTGCTAATTCAAGGCATAGATAAATTCTATACTCCATGGCTTTATCATGGCAAACATAAGGAAGCAAGTTGTAGTAGAAGTGTCCATACAAGTTTTGATGATAGTAACAATAATGATGACGATGATGATGATGGGATTGACAAGATGTTAGAGGATTATAGGAATTATGCAGAGACCATGAATGAAATTAGTTTGCCTAACATAATTGGTAATATTACAAAAGATAATTTTGGAAAGTTATTGAAAGCTGCTTAAGAAGAATCATATACAGGGTGCTCGAATTTCTCACAATTATCTTTTGTTTTCAAGTTGTTGCAATTGAAGGTCTATAATAAATAGAGTAACAAGTCTTTTGACATATTGATTGACTTGCTAAATAATGCATTACTTGTTGGATACAAATTGCCCAAATCTTACTATGATGAAAAGAAATTGTTATGGGACCTTGGATTATGATATATATCAATAAATGCTTATAAGTATGATTGTGTTGTATTTTAGAAGGACAGTAAAGATCTTGAAGAGTGTCCCATTTGTGGTACATCAAAAGGAAATAACAACATTATATTCTTTGGCATGTGGGTCTCATATGTGTGAGAAAAAAAAAAGGTTGCATTGATAATGGGGTTAGATTTCATATACAAGATCGAGATAGTCAACTTAGAAGCCAAAACTGTGGGGTTGTTATTAAAGGATGTCATTAGATGATTTTATTGACTTTGACGGTGTCATTTCTGAAATAATAGAGTTGCATTACATCAAGGATAAAAAGATTGTTCTATTTAAGTGTAAAAGGTCTAATCTTATTGACATGAAAGTGAATGGGAATATTACTGGCGTCAATGTTAGTACGACATGGTATACTAATGACCTTTTCATCTTTGCAAATCAAGTGAAGCAAGTTTTTTCCTTAACGATACTGTATTGGGAAACAATTGGAAGGTTGTTTAGAAGTTTTAACACCAAAATCTCTTTAATTTTTGTGAAAGGGATAATGGTCTAATTAGTGAGGATGCTGATGAAGTATATTAAGAGATTGAATCGAAGTTGAATAATGAAGCCATTTAAAATAGAAGACGCAGATATATTGGTTGAAGCAGTTCTTATTACTAAGTTGGTTGAAGCAAAAATGCCTCCCTTGTATGAAATGCACATCACTAAATAACTTATTGCTTACTTTCTTATTAACTTTCATTCTATAAGCATGTAATAAAATTTGTAAAGAGTTGGTAACAATAGTACCAATACATGTAACAAATTCCTTATTGGAAGAAACTACAACCATATTAATTCTGATTTCTGAAATACGATTCAAATTTTCTTTATATTTGTTAGATGTGTTATTTATGAAAAAAAGGAAATGTCAAGACTTGTAAAGTTTTTTAAGTTATACATTGCTTCTTTTAACCAATCATAAAAGGACGACTTCTCATAAAAATCTCTCCAACTCTATAGAATCATAACAAACTTCAAAACAATAATATATTAAAAATTAAAATTCTAAGGAATTAAGGTGGAGAGAAATACAAGGGATGAAGAATAGCAAACTGAACATGGTGTGTATATAGATAGTAGACAAAATTAAATGAGTAATAATTGACAACCTCTGGTTTGGCATAAAGAGAAGTAGGAAGGTATGTCATAGCCACAACCTTAGCTATAGCCATAGCCACAACCTTCATATACCAAATTTCATACAATTAACAAATCATGAAAAATAATGAACAAAACAAGTAAGAAATGCTTCTAAAGTGATTCAAAATGTGGGCCAAAGATTCAATCATCTTTGATTATGATTTGTTCATATTTTTTCAATTGCTTCGAAATGATTTAAAGAAAGATTTACAAGTTCTTTATGTTGTTATTCTAATTAGTTCTATTTTATGTTGGAAAATCATGAATAAATCATTTTATAATATCATTATAAATATTCAATATAATGGCACTTGGTTGAAATAAAGGAAATAAGGTGACAACTAGCGAAGATGTTCTTCTCTCATAATAACCAGATCAATCTGACCCTATCTAGTAACAACAACCAACTTCATCCACCAATCAAGCCAGTCAATAACAACCATTATTTACCTTAACTAGTGTTGAGGGATTTTCAAGCCTGTTAATCTTTATCACCTATAATTACACTTATCCTTAAATATATTTTTACATGTTTAATGCTTTTTTTCCTATCATTATTTTTTTGTTAGGTTCCAATACCTGCATTAGAAAAGAGGTAGAGGTATCACTAAAGGTTTTGAGTTGCAATGTATGAACATTGTAATGAACAACAAGTTACTTGTGCATATTGATACCTTGCAAGGTTGTCCTGTTGATAAGATCCAATCGGCAAAATTGTGCAATGAGTTAATGGTCATTGTCAAGATTGAATTACCTTGCCTTCAGCATTCAAAGCAGTTGAAGGAAGACAACCTGTCACAAAATGCTCTGGACAAAGTTTTGGTAATTTTTAATTTATTTAATTATATGAATTTTTTTACTAATTTAAAGACTAATTTTACTTTTACTTGTTGTTCATAGATGAAGCTCAATATTGTTGATATTGAAAACCTGAAGTTTTAAGCTATGTGAGTTCACTATTGAAACAAAGGGTGATCATTATTATCAACTATATAAATACTACAAATTTTTTCCTTTAGATGAGGAGGCAAGGAGATATCTTCCTGCATGGGTGACTCCAATTATGTGTGATTATTGAGCCTCTGCCAATGTTAAGGTTTGTCTTCTTTCTTTTTACACTTGCTTCAATTAATCTTGTTATATAATTTAATGACTATTGCTTTTCTTTATTTAGGAAAAATGTGAGAAAGTCAAGGATAATAGAGGAAAAAGAAAAACTTCTTACAACCAAGGCTCCAAATCATTCATTGTTATACGAAATGAATTTGTAAGTTCTTTGTTTAGAAGTTATAATTATATAAGTAAATACAACATTATTTATTGTGTTTCAATTCTTTTGTTTTCATAAAACATAGGAAAAAGAAACTACATGGGTAGGAGTGTGATAGGATCACACTCTACAAACTGATACATTACAAGGAAGGTATAGGCTAGACGTCTGAAGAAGCGTAGAAAAATTATGTAAGTATAATTTTTATATTTTTATATTTATGTAGTACTAACTAAAAATATTTGAATTAAATATTAATGTTGTTTTTTAAATTTTAGAATAAAAGGCAAGAGTTATTATAAAGATCATTGTCTAATGAAAATGAGCCAAATGTTGATAACATTTGCAACAACGTCCTTGGTACAAGATCATGGTACATCAAAGATCTTGGGTATGACCTTAAGCCAATTGGTTCATCCTCATCATGACTAGCATATGTAAAGACGCTTCAAGAGGAGAACCAATCGCTTAAGATTTAGTTACAATGTCATTAAGAAAAGTTAGAAACTAATGAACAAAAGTTAGATCGTATTGAACGAAAGTTGGCCAAGTTTGAAAAGATAATCAAACAAATACTTGGATCAAATTATGTAAGTAGTAGTGACGATGAAGATGAGTCTTAGTTTATACATAAGTTTTTTTGTTAATATTTGTAATTAACATTTAATGACATTTTATTTTTATATAAAATGTTTCTAATTTTTATTTTTAATTAATTAATTAAAAATATAAATATAAATATTACAAACAATAAATGGATTTAAAATCTTACCAATAATTATAATTAAATGAAAATTTTTAATAGGAATGTTTAGTAAAAAAATCAAAATTTGTCACCAAAACCTTTTAGCTACGTTCTTGAAAACATCACCAATAATTTTTAAAATTAAATAAAAATGTTGCTAAAAGGATTTGGCTAAGATTATAAAATTGTCACCAAAACTTTTTAGCTAAGTTCCCCAAATCGTCGCCTATAACTTTTATCTACATTTTGAAAATCGTCGTTAAATATATTTTGCTACAAAAACTTAGTAGTCACAAAATATTATTAGGTACACATACGGTAGCGTAGCTAATAACTTTTAGCCACGAAAAGAAAGCATCCTAAAATATCTTTGACGACGATTTGTTTTATCTTCTCTTATCTCTTTTGACAACGTATCTAAGATCGGAGCAAAATACAATTTGCGACGATTTTGTAAAAACGTCGCTAATAATATTTTGCTACCGTGATTTTGAGATGATTCGTGTGATGAATTTTTTCATCGCTAAAAATTTTTGACAATAATTTTAAAGCTTTTAGGGACAAAAATATTTGTTACCAAAAGTCCCTTCTATTGTAGTATCTGCTTTATTTTGATCAACATATACTAATATTCTTAATGTCCCAAAATAACTGAAAATTATATTTTTATATTTAAAATTTATTATTTCTTTTAAATGTGATATAAAATATAGCATAAAAGTTTTAGTTAGCCACAAAAAATAATTACAATTTATTAAAATTTATTTTTTATTTTTGAAACTAATTTACAAGTAGAATAATAATAATAAAAATGATGAAGATAAATTAAATGGCTAAGTATAATAGATAACATCATACACAACTAATTATCATTATACCACATAATACAATTTTTTTTAAAAAAAATAGAAAACAATAGCAGGATGAGGTAGAGAAGCATACTTGGAAAAGAGAAGAAAACTCGAGAACAAGAATCCAAAAAATTCAAAGTCTTAAATGAGAGAGAAGGAAGAGGGGCAATAGAGTACAAACAAGAGGTCGCTAGTAAAGGGTAACACTAAAAACTCTCATTTGCATTTACAAGATAAACTAAAGGATCTCATTCTCTCCATTTCTCCTCCATGTTTATTAGTATCGAGTCAAGACTCAAACCAGAAACTCATTATTATAAGTATAATCCAATAATGAGATATGAGAGTAATGAAATAGAATATTTTGAGATTGAATTGGACAAGATTGTTTTACTAAAGTTCATGCTAAATGTTAAAATTTTGAGTTATGAGTAGTTATGAGAAATTATCTGTAAATTTCTTGATAAGTCTTTTGAAAAAGGATTGAAATCACTTCAAAATGATGTTCATAAAAGAAAATTGATAAATATATATGTAGAAATAAAACATAAAATAGTTAAGGTTCACTTGGATGGTGAGAATTATCCTAAATTTTTTAATGTTGTTGACCTCATAATTAGAGATGGTAAACTAAACTCTACTTGATCCAATTTGAAGTGAACCGGTCAAAATTTAAGTTAATTAGACTTTAAATTAGGTTTATGTTTAGGAGGGTTAGGCTGACAAAGATCAAACAACCTATACCATCCGAACTAGTTTAGGAAAAATGATGTTATTTTATTATGTCATGTCAAATAATGTCATTTTAGCCTTAGCTCAATCAATCTTTGCAATTGTTCAACCTAGCTCAATATGGGTTCATATTTTTTACCTTAAACTAGGATGAGCTTCAGGTTGGGTCATTGTCATCTCTACCTATAATTGATATTTCAATTGAAGTGATTAAAGATGATGAGACCTCCTTTACAAAGTCCTAACAACTTTTAATAATGAAAATGAGCATGTTTTTGGTAGAGAATATATTGTTATTGGATAGCACATTATTAGTGGAGGGTCAGAATCCGAAAAGGAGTTAAATGACTCAAGCATTTAATGATGAAGTGCTTTCTAAAGTAAGCGAATTGGGATATTCTCGTGAGGAAATTGCAGATGAGATATTTGATTCTGATGGTGAAGATAATCCACATAAATAAGCTTGGGCTTATTATTGGTACGTACCTTATTGAGCTAGATGAACCATGAACTAAAAGCTGATGATAAAGACATAAGAAGCCTGAACGAGTATTCAAATGATAAAAGGAAGAAGTTCAAATACCTTCATTTCAATTCATCAACTAATATGGATATCAAAATTCACCTCAAGTAAGAGATGATATTTGATTCAGTAACTACATTTAGAAGGGTATTGAAGAACAATTCCATATAAGAATTTTTTAACGTTGTTGAAAAAAGAGTTAAGGATTGTTAATGAGTGCAAGAAAACACATGCCAGTCTCACTCAAACAGAGAAGCTTTCTAAATTAAGACAATATAAATAAGCATAATAGAGAAAAATTTTATTTATAAGTAGAATGTCAAGACTTATATGGCACATTTTAGAGTTAGTCGAAGTTAGGTTTTTTTTTTTTTTTTGGTTTGAAACCAGAAATTTAAAGGGACATTAGTAGAATATTTCCAAAGAGATGTGCTATATTTGGTGCTCGGTGGTGAATGAGTATAATATGAAAAATAAATAAGATATGCTTTAAATATTATAGAACATAATAAATATAGTTCACTGTATATTGGAGCTCCTAATAAATTTTTTTATTCTTGTTATGTTTGTCTAGAGCAAATGAACTATGGTTTTATCAATATCAATAGATCTATAATCTACGTTGATGAGTGTCGTTTTGATGATACAATATTGTGTTCAGTCATTGACATTGATAGGTAGAGAGCCAAATGAAAACATTTATACACTAGCATGGGTAATATATATGCTTTCTATATGTTATTTAAGGATGAAGGAGCACAATATGATAAATTGAGAGGATATTTCTTAACTATTATATAATATAAGAGAAGCAGTTCATTAATTATATATCAAAGCTTATAATAGTTTTTTAACTCTCTCCATAGTTGTCTAAAGTAAGTAAAATCAAATACTTATAGGCCTATAATATCTATCAATAAATATCGTTTGTAAACACAATATGGTGATCGATTGTTGACGGTAATAAAGGTAGAAATCCAAATGAAAACATCTATACAGGAGCATAGGTTTTGGTGAGAATAAAGAATAAAGAGAGATTGAAGTGGTCTCTTGATAACCTACCAAACGATATTGTAATCGATTCATGTTCACAATTTCTTCATTATTTGCTTTAAGTGGTTCGAAATTGAGGTCAACATACAAAGTATTACGGGTACGATATGAATTATCACATTATGCTTATACCATCACAATTATTGTGATTGTTTACAACTATAGTATAATTCACAATTCATAATTTAAAATATTGGATTAACCAAACTTACAAGTAAAGCTAAACGATTAGTTCTACCCTCGCATAAGTTGAAATCAATGTTGCTTTCATGAGCTTACCGTCTTCAGTTACAGATTTACTTCCCAACTTCTTGATTCCATACTTTTGCTTTACTGCTTCTTGCTTAACTGGTTTCTAGTGCTTCTTCCCTGGCTTCGTTCACCGCATTATTTGAAATAGAAAAGTCCTTCTTTTAGGTTTCAATTAAAAGATAACAATAAAATACACGTGACATGAACACTCTAATTATATGAGGATCTAACTCCACTTTTGAACTTAAACTACACTAAGCGTCCTCAATTTAAGGATGAGAAATGTCAACTACTGATTCGGACACAATGACACCACCGTGCTCCTCCAAGTTATTATTGTAGACAACAATATCATCCAAGTAGACCACCAAGTCCAACTAGAGGTAGAGGGTGAAGAATTATCTTAAATTATTAGTACGGATCAAGTTTAAATTAGTTTAATTTATTATATTAATGACATTTGATTTGCTCATATATAATATTGATATTGTGTGTGTTTTCATTATTAAGTTTAAACTAAAGTATAACAGAGGAGATTTTTTTGAAAAATTAAAAATTAGGAGCTTAAAGATTATGATGTTTTTCTAAAGTTTCCAATCATGTCTTTTATCCTTTTATTTACTTATAATAAAATTAATAATTTTAATAATTAGTTATTTATAAACAAACAAATAAAAAACGATGTTGGAACTTAGAAGGGAAATAAGATAAAGCTACTTTTGGTGTCCTAATTAATTGCTTCTAGTAGCATGAAATGAAAGGGAGATCAAATCAAGTAGTTTTTGGTGGCTTTAACTAATTGCTTCTGTGGCTTGGTAATTAAAATTTATATGATATAAAGATCATTTTATAATTTGATATTGATTGATAGTCATATCGTACCGTACTAAAACTAAATTTTATATTGATACTGGTATAATATTGAGAACATTGACTTTAACAGTAAAAAAAATCAGTTTTGCCATTCTATATATTGCATATTGCTTAATTTACATTAAAAATGGATGCAGCAATAGAAAATTAGAACAACAAAACAGCAAAAATTTGGTTATTACAGTTTCTTTGTCAGTTTTCGAAACCTTGTTAACAATTTAGAACCTTAATCATTGCCGTATATTATGAAGCAAATTCTATCTGGGCACAAGAGGCCGAAGTCCATCAAAAGACAAATTACAAGCCCAACAGTGCTGGTTCCTTGTTCCTCGTGTAGTCCAATTACAATCTAAGATTGTTTCATTCAAGTTAGACGCGATTGCATAACAATCCCTTCTTAAATGGAGCCTGAAACAGTTCCATCCTTCGTACTTTTGAGATGGAGAGATGAACGCAAGTAGCTAAGTATAGATCTATTATTACGATCAAGTCTGCCAGTATAATTGTTCCAACAAGAAAAAGAAAAGAGAATCATAGGCAAAGCCTACTTCTTGCCAGACCTACCCCAAAGCGACTGCCAAAAAACAGGCCAGTTCTTTTGAGCCTCATTCCAACCCAAGAGTGACCCTTCTCTCGTGGGATCCCAACTGGAGGATACAATACCATAACTCACACCCAGTAATGCAGTTCCAAAGAAGAAGAATGAAACTATGAAAGGAACCCATGTTGGCACATCAATCTTCAGTACAACCTTGAGATAGTAAAAGAAGGGGAAGAAGATAAGTCCAATAAACACAGGAATTCCCACTGAGAATGTCATCCTGCTAATCATCCTGTTGGTCACTACCTCTGGAATTACACCACCATCTTGTTCATCATCTTCTTCTTCCTCCTCATCATCGAACCCTTTCTTTGATTTCCTTTTCTTTTTGGATTTCTTTGGGGGTGGGCCAAACCCTCTTGGGCTATTCAAGGTTGCATATAGTGGTGTCATGTGTGAGACCAGATACACTCTATTATACAAGTTTGGAACTGAAACTGGGAATGGCAGAGGTCTATTTGTTAAAGCAAGTGAATATACGGAGGTTGAGGGCTGTTCATGAAGACAGTCGATCTGTATAACAAATGCAGAAACTGACTATTGCACATTCAAGTAAAACTACCACATATTCAGACACTAAATATATAAACTTCTTGTACCATAAATTATCATCTATAGTATACGAGATATAAGGAGGGTAAGAAAAGCTCATTCAATATAAGAAAATATACCTACGAATCGCATAATTAATAATTATACAACCGTCTCAGTTGAAGGAGAACAACGAAAAGAAGAAAAGAAATCCACGAAATTCCAAAATCGTGTTTTACCTTGGAAGAAACAGAAGATTGAGTAGAGGGGTTAAACGGGGAAGAATATGAAAATGGTCGCTTCAATGAACCTGGGGTGGCAGCCATTTCACTATTTTCTCAATCTCTGTGTGTCTGTGCGCTACTGTTGTGTTCAGTCTCCGATTGAGAGACGGGGATATGATTGTGTGATGTTGTTGAGTTCAATCATCAACGTCAAATTCGGATAAGGAAATAGGATTCTGTGCGCGCCTGTCTCCCCTCTTGTTTCACGCCCCTCACGCGCCAATTAAAACATGTATTAGTAGCTATTACAATGCTTTTTTCTTTTTTCAGAAAAAACTCTATTGTGTTGATTAAAAAATTAATTTATTTTAAGAAAATGTTAGAAATTATTGTGACCTTATTAATAATTTTTAAATATATTATAAGTTATTAATTAGTGTATAAAATGATTAAAATAATAATTAAACAGTTAATTTTAAAATTTTACTTTTAAAAAAAGAAAGCTTTCAGTTGGGATTGTGTATTGCACGCGATTTTTGCACCGTTCGCATAAATAATAAACCATAGTTAACTCAAGCACTAGATTATATTTGTATATCACATCTTAATTTATTCAAAACATACATTTGCTAACTATTGTTTGTATATAAAAGTATTTAAAATATGATTAATCATTTAAATATGAGATTTAATATATAAGTAAATCGTTTAATATATGTAATTAAGTTAAGCAATTAAAAATTTGCATTTTTATATTGTTTATTATTTTCATGAAATAAAATTACAAATACTGATCTTATCTTATAGGTAGCAAATATACATTTATTATCTTATCTTATGGGTAGTTAAATACTTAGTAAAAATAGTATATGAATTTATTAATTTAATTTTGACACATATCTTCATTTATTTTTACAGAAATTGGAAGGAAGATCAAGTACTCTTGATAATTCAACTATTTCAGGAAGATTCAACGATTCGATTCGCTCATGTTAGAATAGTTCCCATAATGAAGAATCATACTATTTATTTGTTTTATAACAAGCATTTCAGAGGTGGAGGAATCACCACATTAAAAAAGCATTTAATTGAGGTCAAAAGTGATGTAGAACCTTGTAAAAATTAGTCATGATGTGAAATGACAAATGAAGACTTTACTTGAAGAATATTAGCATGAGAAAGATAAAAGACAAAAATTGAACAATGAAATTAGTAGTGGAAGTTCTTTTGTTGGTGTTTAGGATGATAGAAAGAATGTTGAAGGTGGTAGTATTCTTACATAACAAGAAGGAGATGTAACACCTAATGTTAGGAAAAGAAAAAGATACGTGTCTAATTTTTTGCACCACAAACAACTCTAGAGCTCAGTCTTCAATTCATAGTGTCTTACAATATAGAGAAACGACTTGTAATGTAGATATGGCAATGACTAGATAGTGATATAATTCAGGTATAACATTCAATACTTATCAATCTTATTATTATCGGCGTATAGTAAATATTATTGTCTCTTATAGTCCAGGATACAAAGCTCCATCAACTAATGACTACAGAGGTAAACTTTTGGGTAACTCTGTTATGAAATTAAAGTTATTTGGATGAAGGAAGAACGACTTGGGTTACTTTTGAGTGTTCAATCATGTGTAATGGTTGGACAAATATAACATATAAGATTATTATTAATTTTTTGGTTTATTCAGCAAAGGAAACCATATTTTTGAAGTCTATTGATGCATCTAGCCTTGTTAAGAATGTTAATACTTTATTTGAAATATTTAATGAAGTTGTAAATAAAATTGGGTCAGAAAATATTGTTTAGTTTACTACTGCCAATGATTCCGCTTATAAAGCAGCCGAAAGAAGATTGCAAAGCAAGTATACTTCTTTTTATTTAACTATTTGTGTTATTCATTGCATTAACTTGATATTAAAAAAATATAGGAGATGCTAGGTATTTCTATCATTAATGAAATTGTGTAAAAAGTAAAAAAGGTGACCAAGTTCATCTATAATCATACATAAGTCTTGAATTTAATAAGAAAGGATTCCACCCATGGCGTCGTCTGCTATTACAAGATTTACAATAAGTTTTTTTATCACTTCAGTGTTTTATTATGATGAAGAAAGAGTTAAGAAAATTATTTATAAGTGATAAGCGAGTTGCATCTCAGCATGCTCTAGAATTATACTTGAAGACAATGAATTTTTATCCCAATGTTAATTTTTCATCTGAGCTTGTGTGCCTTTGGTGATGATACTTTGTTTGGCTCATAGTGATAAAAAGGCAATAATGAGTTATTTTTATGATGCTATGGAGAGGGCGAAGGAAGTAATTAAGGCTAATTTGAAAAGTAGATCTTCTTTATACACATCTTATCTTACAATCATCAATCAGAGATGAGAAAGGCAACTTTACTCTCTGTTGTTTGCAACTGGGGCATTTTTAAATCCTCGTGTCTACTTCAGATTAAGTTTTACAAATAAAGCTGAAGTTAATAGGGGAATGTTATTAACTATTACAATAGTTGTTTCCCATAAGATGATTCAAGATCTTCTAAGCTCACAACTGGAGATTTATAAAAATGCTTATGGTGATTTTAGGATGTCAATTACTATTCGTCAAAGAGAAAAACTTAATCCAGATATATTTTTCACTTTTGTTACTTGTTGAAAATTAATCATCACTTTATTTTGTTTATAATGCTACTTTTGTTAAACAGTTGCTTAGTGGGACTAATTTGGAAGTGATGTTTTTGAATTGCAAAGATTTGCAATTCAAATTTCAAGTCAATGTGTGAGTGAAACATAGTGTGAAAGGAATTGAAGCAAATTTGAATTCATTCATTTCAAGAAAGGAATAAAATGGAGCATAAAAATTGAATGATTTAGTCTTTATTCGATACAATTTAAAACTTCAAGAAAGGTATACTATTTTCATTATTAAGTTAGATATAATTTTATATATTTTTAATAATTTAATTTTATTATTTACTAGGACTCTTAATAGAATGTGTATTTTTGTAGATCTAATTTGCCTTGATTATATTGATCTTTTAATAGATTGGGTTTCTAAAGAACTGACTTTGATAGATGAAAGTGATTTGGAAGATAATCTTAGATACAAAAGTGACTTCTCATTTAGTACAATGAATTTAAATAATGGTGACGATGAGACTCCTCTTAGTGATGAAGATTTTGTACCAAATGAGAATTGGGATAAAAAGAATTTGAGTGGGTATTCGATTGAAAGAAATTTCAAGGTTTTATTTATCCTCTTCTTTTAATTTCACTTATATTTGATTTGTATGTTAAATTATATATATGCAATATAATTGTAAATATTTTTGTTTCAAGTTTCACTTATAGTTTGGCTCTTCAAGATGAACTTTTGTTGTAAATTGTAACTGTTAGAGAGTTATGAATATTTATTATTCTTTTTATTTGATGTTTTAATGTAATTATTATTTATTATATGATGAAATTGTAATATTTTAAATATTTTGTATTATTCTTAATATTATATTTGTATGATGATTAAATGATCTTGTTCATATTAATTGTGTATATTACTTATATGTGAAAATAATATTAATAAAAATAAATAAATTGTTATTATTTTAAAGTTCTATTATTATGATTTTTAAAGAGAGGTTTAATGTAAAATTATAAATTATATAGAACAATATATTGAAAGATTATTTTTCAATTTAAAAAATTTTATGGACTATTTTATAAATTTAAAAATGATATGAAATAGTATCTAATATTGACCGGTACTACTATAGTACTGTATTAGAACCAAACCTAGTATCAGTGCTGATACTATATTAATAACTTTAGGTTGGACTTGAATTTGGAAGAGTTTAATGAGAGTTGGTTGAGTTTTGAATTGTAATTAGTTTTATAATTTTGAACTTCAAACTGAGTTTGAATCTTTTTTCGAATTTTAAACCTAATTTTGACTTGAAATCAAAACTTTTTTTATATGCAAACTGATGTAACAAAATGATATTGTTTTGTATATTGGTAAATAGTATTTTTAGACATGTCAAAGTACAATCGAATTTTACCAAATTCAAACCACATAGTACTTAAACCCAATCTAACCCCACTTATTGTCATCTCTAGACCGAATAAGATATTTGCATATTTATTGTGTTCTAAATGCACTAGAGAAATAGATTTTACATTCACTGCACACTTTTATGTAAGAAAAGGTTGATAGCATTAAATTTATATATTCACTCAAAATTTCAATATTTAAATTAGGAGACTAAATTTTTATATAAATTATTTTTTTTATTTTTATTAACAACACATCTAATAAAAAGAATGCAAAGCTTTAGGTTCTCGCCTACTGAATATTTGTTTAGGTGATTATCCCCTTAAGGATAATGTGGAGAACTATTATTTATATGCTTAAGAAGAGGTATGAGAAATAAGATAGAAGTTTCATAAAACTATGGTGATAAAATCTCCTTTTCAATATGTTATAAAAGAAATTTATTAGTAGTTCAAATATTTGTAGTTTGGTTGGTTCTAATAAAGGTATGTGACATAGGGTTGACATCAACACATCCATTAGTTTTGCAGTTACAATTGGTGAAAAGATGCACAAAAAATTGGGAATTAAAGGATTACTTACATGAATCTTAATTCCATCCATGACTACTCTTCACATTATTGTGATTCGCAGGTGGTGTTGAATTATGTTCCTCGGTTGGTTTCGGATGAGGTAAATGTTGTTTTGATGAAGCCTTTCACTGCTGAGGAAGTGAGGTGTGCTGTTTTCAGTATGGGTGTGGATAAATCGCGGGGAGTTGATGGGTTGAATCTTGGGTTCTTTCAACGATTCTGGCGAGTTATAGGGGGCAGTTTCAGAGTTTTGTATATTGTGTCTCGCAAGAGGGACGTTCCCGCAGCATCTTAACAAGACCCTATTAGTTTTGATTCCAAAAAAGTCGACTCCAGAGACAATGATGGATATGAGATCCATTGCTTTATGTCAAGTTCTTTACAAAATTATCTCGAAGATGTTAACTAATAGATTGAAACCTTTCTTAGAGGCTATTATTTATCCGCAGTAAAGTGCGTTTGTAGCTGGGAGACAGATCCAGGATAATTCCATCATTGCTTATGAGGTTATTCATTCTCTTCGAAGCAAGAAGGTGGGTAAGACAGGTATGGCGGCCTTGAAGATTAACATTAGTAAAGCTTATGATAGGTTAGAGATGAACTTTCTGAAGGCTGTCATGTTAAGGATGAGCTTTTGTACTGATTAGGTGGATTTAATACAAGTATGTATTTCTACGGTTAGTTATAAGGTTTTGCAACAAGGTAAGCTCCTTGGGCCGATTCAGCCAGCAAGGGAATTACATCAGGGTGATCCCTTGAGTCCATATCTATTTATTATATGTGCAGAGGTGTTGTCTCGACTTATTCAGGCCAGGGTTGATGCAGGTGAGCTTCATGGCTGTTGTGTGAGAAGAGGGGCCCCGGAAATGAGCCATCTTTTCTTCACAGATGACAGCGTTTTATTCTTGAAGGCTACAGGGAGGGAAGCGAGAGTGGTGAAGCATGTGCTTCAAGATTATGATAAGGCTTCAGGACAAACAGTGAACTTCTCAAAATCCCTTATCTGTTATAATCCTAATACTTCGCAGTTGGTGAGGTCTGCGATTTGTGGTACACTCCAGGTTATTGAATATGATAGTCTTGGAGACTACTTGGGGTTGTCGGCAGCAATGGGTCGCAATAAGAAGGAGGTCTTTCATTTTGTTAAAGACAAGTTGTGGAAGCGTTTGAACTCATAGAAGAACAAGCTGCTTTCAAAGGTGGGAAAGGAAAATTTTATTAAAACAGTGCTTCAGGCGATTCTTAATTATGTGATGTCCTGCTGCTGAAAGAGATTTGTGATGATTTGGAGAAGATTTTGGCGGATTTCTGGTGGGAAGGAATGGAAGGAGGTCTTTGAATTTACACTAGATGACTTGGTCAAGATTATGCAAGCATAAAACTGATGGGGGTCTTCAGTTCAAACATATTCGAGAATTTAATTTGGCTATGTTAGGACGGATTGGTTAGCGTTTGATTAAATACCCCAATTCGCTTATCGTTCAGGTTCTTAAAGCAAGATATTTTGAGCACTCGAGTTTTATAGAGGTTGATATAGGTGCTAATCCCAGTTATGTGTGGAGGAACATTTGGGAGAGTAAGTAGGTTTTGAAGAAGGGAATGAGTTGGCAGGTTGGATCGGGTAAGAATATTTCTATTTGGTTGGATGCGTGGATCCAAGACCCTGCGAATTCTGGTGTTTCCACGATCTTTTCTCCAGATAAACAAGTTCTCAAGGTGAGTGATTTAATAAAGGAGGGCAGATGGGATAGAGATTTGATTGAAGCCACTTTTAATGAGAGGGATTCTTCTCAGATAATGTCTATTCCGTTAAGCAAATGTGCTGAGGATGCCCTATTCTGGTTGTTAGATAAGAAGGGGATATTTATAGTTAGGTCTGCCTATCATGCGTTGTTAAATCAAGTGGAAGAGCCTGACCATCAAGTTCCGTGTATGTGGCGCAAATTCTAGAAGCTACCATTACCGCCACAGGTGAGAAATTTTGTATGGCGAGTTGCCAATAATGTATTGCCGACAAGAGTGTTGTTGCAGAAAAGGCGAGTACCGGTCCCATCCATCTGCCCTCTCTGCAATCTGGAGGAGGAATCAACCTTGCATTTGCTAGTGAACTACCATTTTGCTCACAAGTATGGAGCTCTTCTATCTTTAGGTGGTACAGACCTCTTGTTGCGTACTTTGTTGATTGGTTGAGAGCGGTTATATTGTTGTTTAATGATAAAGACACTAGTTTGATGTTGGGTATCTGCTGGGCAATTTGGAATACTCGAAATAATTTGGTTTGGTCGAATAAGTACAAGTCGTCGATAGCAACATTGTTCACTGCTGAACGCATGCAAACTGGTTGGCAAAATGCCCAAGCGACTAAGCCACAACCTCAGCAGCCAACTAGAGCCAAGAAATGGCAAAAGCCGTTGGCAGATTGGGTAAAGGTGAATGTGGATGCAGCAACACATGTTAATGGTTCAGATACGAGATTTGCTTTGGTGGCTCGTGATGATCATGGTAGTTTCTTAGCTGCTAAAATTGGAAGGATTCGAGGTATGTTTTCGTCGAGCGTGGCAGAGGCCTTGACCATCAAGGAGGCACTAAATTGGATACAGGGGAAGGGATGGCAGAATGTGATATGTGAGAGTGACAGTCTTGCAGTTGTTCAAGATATTGTGGGGAGTGACAGTTTAGATTTTACTTCCTTTAGTGCTGTAGTGGATGACATTAGAATGCTAATGAATCAATTTCAGGGTAACTGCAGGGTTGTTGCAGTACCTAGGCAAGCTAATATGGCTGTCGATGAACTAGCTCAAGCTTCTAGAGTTGATGATTTTGTTGGTGAGTGGTTTCATAATCCACCCAACATTGTGAGGGATGTTTTATTAGCTGATTCTATTTAATAAAACAACCCTTTTGTGTTTAAAAAAAAAGATTGGTTATCTCATTATTAATGGTATAAATAAAAATCAGATAACTTAAAAATAAATTAATGTTATGAATCAATTAAGTAAATTTTTTTTAATCTTTACAAGATATTTATTAATAAATATTAGTAAATATTTAATTAAAATTAATAATTAAAATTTTATTTACAAATAATATTTAATTGTTAATATTTTTAATTATT
>JANIPM010000005.1:17330427-17347133 GCA_027478405.1 Erythroxylum cassinoides
GTCCCCACTAGCATCTGCCTCGACGACAAAATTCTTCTGAAAATCTGGTAAGGCCAACACCGGTGCAGTAGTCATAGCATTCTTCAATGCCAGAAAAGCGAGAGTTGCCTCCTCTGTCCAAACAAACGCGTCTTTCTTCAAGAGATTGGTCGAGGTTTACTTAGTTGGCCATATCCATGAACGAACTGTCGGTAATAACCACACAAACCCTGAAAACCTCTAAGCTGTCGAATGGTTATCCACTGTGGCCACTTCAACAATGTACTCACTGTCTAAGGGTTGGTTTAAACTCCCTGGCCACTAATAATGTGACCCAAGTATTCCACCCGATCCACTCCAAACGAACACTTAGATAGTTTAACAAACAGTTGTTGATCAGCCAGAATTGCTAACACCAAAAGTAAGTGTCCAAGATGCAACTCAAATGAAGAGTTGTATATCAAAATATTATCAAAAAAGACTAAGACAAACCGTCGTAAGTAAGATTTAAAAAGATTTAAAAACCTGGTTCATCGGGCTCTGGAAAGTTATCGGAGCATTCGTCAGTCCGAACGACATTACGAGAAATTCGTAATGCCCATTATGAGTCCGAAAGGCTGTTTTGTAAATATCATCCGCTTGCACCCTTATTTGATGATAGCCGGCTCTTAAATCTAGCTTGGAGAAGCAACACGCCCCATGTAATTCATCAAATAAATCATCAACTAATGGTATAGGCAATTTATTCTTAATTGTGCATTGACTGAGAGAACGGTAATCAACGCAAAATGTCCATGATCCATCTTTTTTCTTGATCAAGATGACTGGAGCAGAGAAAGAACTAACACTTTCCCGAATTATTCCTTGTTTTAACATATCAGACACCAAATCTTCCACCACATTCTTCTTAACTCCCACATACCTATAAGGTCGAAGGTTCACAGCTTCGGTTCCCTCCTTTAACGGGATTCAGTCATCATGAAACCGAGAAGGAGATAAACCTTTAGGCTCCTCAAACATTGTCTCAAATTGTTTGAGTAACTCCTGCAATTGTTCATGAAAAATTGATGGAGCCTCTTCAACATATGCTTCCACCTTCGACGACCTCAACTCTCCTGGAAAACCATCATACTTCGGCTTGACAATCTGAGGAATGATCATAAAACAATAGACTACATCTCGGATGCTCCACATTTTTGCCAAATTTTTGTCTGGTATTGGTAGAACCTTTTGTCTGACACTGCAGAGCTCTATTCTTTTCCACCCCAACAGAATTTCATCGTCCCTTTTTGATAGTTAAAGACAATGTCATCTAACCGAGATAACCACTGTACACCTAAAACCATATCCGTTCCCCAAATGTCAATAACTAAAGCATCAGTTGAAAACCCTCTGCCACCTATTTGCCACTGTAAATTCTAACAAATGTGATTGCATCGCTACTTCAATCCCCTTCCTACTACAATCGGCAGCTCAGGTACCTCCTCCAATTTCCATCCTAAACGATGTATAACTTTGGTACCGACAAAATTATGAACACTCCCACCGTCAACCAAAATATGTATAACCGAACCATTCAAGATACCTTTCACCTTGATTTGTTGGAATTTAGCTATAAATGCGTCAAACATATAAGGAAATGTTCGGCAACTCTACTTCTTTTGTTGGTGACTCCTCAACCTCGTCCAAGTCATCCTCCACCACATACATATGCAACAATCATTTTTTGCATCGACGATCCTGAACATATTTCTCATCACACCAGAAGCATAAGCCTTTAGCCCGACGCTCATCCAAGTATTTGCCTGATGTCGTTTTTGTTCGCTTGACGTCCCTATCCATCTTTTGGGTGCCTTTTATCGGCGTCGGTAGTAAGCCTTCCGGTTTTTGTACATGAGTATAATTTCCACCGTATGATGACCCTTGCGTATGAACTGATCCCCCTGCTCCGCAATGCCGCACCACCATCTCATGTTTTCTGGCCAAATCATAAGCCTACTGAAGGGAGCGAGGATTCCACAATTTGACTAAATATTCTATTTCCACCTTTAGTCCTTTCAAAAACATACTAAGTAAGGCTCTAGCATCACCAATTTTTGTGACAACATATCAAATTCCGCGCAATATTCCTTCACTAAGCCTCTCTGTTTCAATTCCTTCAGTTCTCCGATCAGGTCTTCAAAAGCTGAGTCTCCAAACTGTTCTTGCGAGTCATTCGATTTCTCATATGCAATTCATGCCATGCAAGTGCCTCCCCTTCCAAATACATGGTGGCTAATCCCAACTTTAAATCGGCTAGTGTATGATCAAGTGAAAAAAATTATTCACACTTGAACACCCACACCCTTAAATGCTCTCCTTTAAACACCGGAAACTCAATTTTACTACTTGTAGGAATGGTATATCGGCCTCCATAACAACTGTCACTACCTCCATTATCTAATACCCTTGGATTCCCTCGCATTCCATGCTCACTGCTTTCAGCTTGGAATAGCTGGGTAATCCATTCTTTCAACTCCTGCATACTTCTTTCATGTCTGGTTTCCAACTCATGCATCTGGTTACGCAATCCTTCCTTCATGCACCTCCATTCTTGACCCCTCGTGCCTTCTGCCATTTCACAACGATAGCTTTGGCTAGAAAGAGCTCTGATACCACTTTGATGCAAGTAATTATTGGTAATCTAATTTGGGATTTTAGGAATTCGGTTTAGTAAAGAAAGAACATAATAGAGAGAAGAAGAAACTAAACAAGAGAGAGGAGTTTGATTATTGAGAGAGGAACAATTACAGTTGATTTGTTCCCCTCTTCCTTCCAACCAACAGCTATATCAACGATGAACACAACCATTACTATTCATCCAAACACATTTGTACACTTGGCGCTATCCTATACATTCATTTAGCTACTAACAACTACTCCCCATACTACGTCGTCTTCTTTTTTTATTTCTGCTACGTCTTTCTATCAACTTCTTCATGCATGCATCATTTCCACCTCTATCAGGAGCATCATTTCTAGGAACTAGCAATAGACACTTCTCAGCTTCAGGAAGTGCAATCTGAATTGAGTGGATTACTAGCTGTATTTAGTGATCGTTTTGTAGAATCCACTCAATTACCTCCTCACAGAAGTTAGGACCATCAAATAGTGCTTAATGAGGCAACTGAAGTTGTTAACATTTGACTTCATAAATATGCCAGAGCTCAAAAAGATCTATAGAGGGACGAGTCCAAGAATTGCTTAAACAAGGAGTAATGCAACAGAACAGTAGTCCTTTCTCTTCTCCTTTAGTTGGTAAAGAAGAAAGACAGTACTTAGGGGCTTTATAAAGATTACAAACAGCTCAATCAATGCACCATTAACAATTGGATTTACAATCCAGATACCATCAAATCAGAATGTTCTTCCCTGATATTCCAAAAATAACATTCAGAATGCATGAAGGGCATTATGAGTTCTAAGTAATGCCCTTTGATCTTGCTAATGCTTCCTTTACTTTCCAAACCCTAATGAATGATATATATCGGCAATGTTTGAGAATTATTTTGATTTTCTTTGATGACATCCTTGTATATAGTCGTTATTTTGTAGATCATCTTAAACATCAGGGTGGCTTTGGAGTTCTTTAGCAGCATAAGTTTAAGGTCAAAACTAGCAAATGCAGCTTTGGAACTAACAAGAGTGAGTACTTGAGCCATTTGATAACTATCCAGGGAGCTGCCACAAATCCAAGAAAAAGTGGAAACTGTTCAGAAGTGGCCTACAACTAAGAACATCAAGAAGCTGAGAGGATTCTTAGGCCTTTTAAGTATATAAGAGGTGTGTAAACCTCTTACTGAACTATTGAAAAAGGATGCTTTTTGCTGGAATAAGAGAGCCGAAACGGCTTTCTAAGATCTCAAAGTAGCTTTGACTTAGGCTCCTGTCTTAGCCCTTCCTGATTGTGAGTTGTCTTAAAGCAGGACAATCACCCTCTTGCTTATGTGAGCAAATCCTTATCATCCAAGCACTAAGCACCAAGCAACGAATACTTATGAGAAGGAATTTCTGGCAGTACTCATGGCAATGAAGTATTGGCATCATTTTTTAAATGGGAGACCATCTGTTATCAGGACAGACAACAAAAGCCTCAAATACTTGCTTGAACAAAGGATTAGCACCCCATCTCAACAGGCTTGGTTACCTAAGCTATTAGGATATGACTTTGAGATAGCTTATAAGAAAGGAAAAAAGAATAGCAACTGATTCTCTTTCAAGGGTGCCTAGCTTGGAGTCATTCACAATGGTACTCTCACAAGTGCAGTTGGGAGGACTTTCTCATCAATAAACTTATATCTCAACTATTTCAAAGAGTTCTACAATCAAATACTTAGCAGTGGCGGCAGGGCATCCTAAAATGGAAGAGCAGAGCGGTAGTGGAATTTTATCACGAGCTTAGAGCTAAGTTGGTGACCATCATGCATGAGAAGCCTAGTGGCAGGCGCTCTGGAGTGTTGGCCTCACTCATGCATGAGAAGCCTAGTGGCAAGCGCTCTGGAGTGTTGGCCTCACTCAAAAGGATGTGAATCATGTGAGGCAATGCGAAACTTGTCAATGTAACAAATATGAGACTTCCGTCTCCTTCAACCTCTTCCAATTCCAAGGCAATGATAGACACAATACGGGCTTCATAGATGGCTTGCCAAATCAAATGGACAATCTTTAATGTCGATGGTGATTGGTAGGTTCAATAAATATGCTATATTTGTGGCCTTCAAACACCCATACACAACAAAGGTGGCTCCTCAAGCTTTTCTCACTCATGTCTTAAAGTTACAGGGCATGCTAAAATCAATCATCAACGCTCGTGATCCTATTTTCCTAAGTGCATTCTAGAAAGGATTCTATAAGTTGCAAGATGTAGGACTCCAAATATCTTCTGCATAACATCCCCAAACAAGTCATCAAAAGGATCTAGACAGGACTATTGAGATTTCATGTGCATGATAGCAGGCTACACTACAAAATGAAATTAAAGGCTTCCTTTGGCTAAATGCTGGTACAATACCAAATATCACATAGCTTGCAACATGTCTCACTTTAAGGTACTCTGACGTTATCCTCCCCCAATACATGCACCTTAATTTGCCAAAGATTCAAAAATACAGACAGTAGATAGGGATAGCAATGAGTTGGGCTAGGCTCGGGCAGGTCCGTGGCAAGGGTGGCTAGGCCAACCCTGCCGATCTATACTTTTGTTTAAAAAAATTGAAAAGAGTACATTTTTTACCTTCCCTTCGGGCCAAGCAGTCTTGGCTTGTGACTCGACCCGTAGCCCAGCCAACCAGGACCAAAGTCGAGTTGGGCCGAGTCAGGCTAGCATCCCTAACAGTAGATATGCAATTCCACTTGCAAAGAGCTCAAAAGAAAATGCAAGTGCAGGCTAACAAGGGTGATCGAGAATATCAAACTAGTGAACTTGTCTTTGTTAAATTGTGCAGCTTGGGATTGAGCTTTCCTTGGTAGAAACTCTCTTAGTCGCAAAGTCTCAGTAGCAAGGAGGACTAATTAGAAGATGTCACCACTATTCTATGATCCTTTTAAAGTGGTCGACAAAATTGACAAGGTGGCCTACAGGTTAGAATTTCTACAGGGAGCTCTCATCCAAGATGTCTTCCATGTTTCTCAGTTGAAGAAGCATGTTCCTTCAACGATGGCCTCTTCTCCAATGCTTCTGTTGAATTGCACTTTGAAGAAAGGATTCCAATTGCTATATTAGAAAGGAGGTTAGTAAGATCTGCTACTCAAGTTCTGGTTCAATGGACTGGAGCTTCTTCAAAAGAAGCCACTTGGAAGCTTCTCTATGAACTGCAATAGTGATACCAATCTCTTAACGACAGGATATTGTTACTTCTTCATCCAGGTTGAATCATTGACTTTGTATTCAGTCAACTTTAGTAATGCTACGTTGTTTGGGCATTTGGAATAACGAATTGGTGTAAAGGCAATAGCCTAGTAGTTAAAGGAATCTTTTATCATTAATTGTTGTAACGACTATTTATGTTGGGGAAATAACAAGCTGAACAAAGCAGCAATAAAATTCTCTCTTTCAGTATCTTCTGGTTTCTTCTTATCTTTTCTTCTCTAATCTTTCAAGTTTTAAATTTATTCGTTTTACCCCTAACAGTTTTGTACTTCACCTAACTTGTGTTCAAGAAAATAGTATTCATTTCAATGGAATGCAAAATGAATTCATCACATGGTAGAAACGACCAAGTACACTTACACCATGAAGAGGGTTATGGAGTAAACTAAGTAAACTACAAGTGCCAGTATATGACCAAACAAATTGTCATGTCAAGAAAATTTATCTCAATGCTCAGGTTATGCTATCTAACAATTTATTCATTGTAAAAGAAGGTCTTTCTATCAACAAAGAGATTTCAACAAGAGCAAGCATCCTAATTCTCAATAAACAAGGTATCACAGGTAGAACTAAAAGTGCAAGGGATACATTTTGTAATAATTCAATAGCAATTTTATGGTGGAAAATATATCCACAGTCAACAGAGAACACGTTATTAAACTTCCTACACAAGTAACTGTCTTTCCAACTCACCTTCTTCTCAAGAAGTTTATCAAGTTCTTCCTTAAGCTTTAAATAGCACTCTGCCAAGCTAGGATCCATGAAGAAATCAATGTATCCTCCCAGCATCTTCAAATGCCCAGCCTAGAAAAACATGGACCACTGGCTTAGAAAACCAATATTGTACATGTAGAAGGAAAATATCTCAAACATAAAATAAATTACCTGTAACCCACAACTAATAGCACCACCGAGAAGGATCAGAATGGAATCAGATACACCAGTGGAGTCACGTATAAACACGGTATTAACCTTTACTTTTTCACTAAAGACTAGCCATGGATAAGGAATTGTCTGATAGCGTGCATTCACAGAATTCTGGTGCAGAAGTATAACATAAAGGTTTATACAAAACATTCACGAAGTATCATATTAAAGCCAGCAGCATGAATAAAAGTGCTGTACCAAGTTTATGTCATTATAACTTGATCATGATTCATGTAATTGTTCTATACAACTTAAAATAAAACTATCAGTAGCAAGACAAAGAAATACTAAATCTGCTAAAGTTGGCTTCAATATCTCAGTTGAAGGTATAAATATACGAAACTGGAAAAAAGCACAACATAGCTAACAGTACTCAATCAATCAGAAAAATCTGAACACTCTCTGATCGAGAAACAAACAAGTTAACCCAGAGAAGCATTACTCAAACCCAAGAATTTATGGAAAGGAACATAAAATAAAGATAGAAATCAAAGGTAACAACACAATATAAATCCCTTAACCTTGTATTAGCAGAAAATACCAAAGAATCCTTCCTATCCAAGCTGCCAAACATTCAGTAAGAAAGATACTAGTAGGATTTTAGTCCAAAAATTCAAAATTTCCATGAGTATCAATGTTGATGACCACATCAATTTCCATACCATCCATTATGAGTGTGATATGTAATGATAGTTCTAAACTTAAAACAAATGCAAACATAAACCAATAGTAATACCAGAATTGAATTTCTGTAGCCTTTAGAAAAAATATTTTCAAAGATGAATGATATCTATGATGTTAAATTTATGTCAGTCATGTTTGAAAAACTTAATCAAGTTCGGCAACTTCAGTTAGCACTCACCGCATACAATAGAACTTGGCCATCATCCATTGTCTTAAAAGACATTGATGTTTCTCTGTGCTGTACATATGAAAGAAAGGAGTAGAAGTCAACTGGTTAATTTTGGTATCAACCAATAGAAGTACAAATTCAAATGGAGATACTTAACCACTACTGAGGCAATTCCAGGATAAAGTCCCGAGCATATGATTGCACGAACCAATGACTGGTTATGACTTAATCTGTTGTTGGATCCTGCATCTGCATCTACTATGCCAGCATCTCTCAAAATGTAGCTAAACTGTTTCCTAAGAGAGTGGATGGCTTGCAAAGTTTGAGCAGACAGGAAATTCCGCCAACAATACTCATATGCTGATCCCTCTCTTTCTGCATCTT
This sequence comes from Erythroxylum cassinoides, assembly GCA_027478405.1. Classification (NCBI taxonomy): domain Eukaryota; kingdom Viridiplantae; phylum Streptophyta; class Magnoliopsida; order Malpighiales; family Erythroxylaceae; genus Erythroxylum; species Erythroxylum cassinoides. Next base: position 17,338,479 of record JANIPM010000005.1, read on the forward strand.
TCCATCCCTCGTAAGCTCGAACAAGAGCCATATGATCACTGTAGTCTTTTGCAGAAAACCTAGACTTTGCAGTACCAGCTAACTGAACCATGAATGAAAGCATTAGCTAATAATCTAGCCTAACAAACATGCTAAGCTTCATAAAAACTGATGTCACATCATTTCACTCCAAAGTAAAAGCAGTGGCATGGTCAATTAGTAAAAAAATGGGGTATGAGTATGAAGCTGGTCAAAGAGTTTATCTGTCAGACAAAAAGAAATTCAACATCATGAAAATGTTTTCCTGCACTATAACAGTTATTTCTTTCCCAAGACAATTTATGAAAACTAAAGTGAAATAATTGTGTTTTATTAACTGATTGAAGCCAAAATGGATGCATTAGGTTGTTTCAAGGACAAAACTAACATATAATAAAGATTAACCAAAGAAGTAGAAAAAGAAATTTCTACCATTGTGTTAATAGCTACAAAAAGCAGAGAACACTTTCAGAGCATAGCAACTCAAGTTTCTCAATGTCTTTTTAGTTTAAAAGAAAGAAGCATTTCATAAATCGAGACAATCTTATGGTCAATGGGAATCAACCTTCTTTCGCATGGTACAAGCCTGATAAAGCAATACCCTTGATTAATGGAGAAAGATTACCTTAATTGGATTTACCGTCAACATTACTATTTGTCACAACTAATAGCTAATAACTGTGCCCAAATACATGTAACAGGAAGCCCTTGAGATTATGAAATCCCCCATCTTTGTGGAAGAGGATAAAGAGAAAAAAGAAGAAAGAGATAAGTCTGATCTTAGTATCATTGAGGAGTCATCAAAGCCAACCAAGCTGGCATAATTTTCACAATCCTTGAAGAGATAATTTATGCACATGGACACATGAACATAGCAAAATGAATATCCTAGAGGCAACCAAGTTTCTTAAATTCACATGTTGAGTCCTACTTTTCATGTATACTGTTCCCTTGAATTAACACCTAAGCTTATCCTCTTCTCTAACTATTTCTCAAAGAAAATAGGATGGGGAAGCAGGATACTTGTATGGTTAGAAGTGAATGCAGGTGCTACAAGTACTGCGTGATATTTAAAATCCCATTAATGAATAATACTTGGGACCTTTATACATTCATGCATGGAATGATACTATGAATACAACATCTACAATTTCATATACACGTCAATCAAGAAAGAGTAGAATGAGAAAGGAAACACAGAATGCATCATACTTACATCTTTTTTGTCCTGGGGCAGAAGGAAGGGATCTCTGCTACTAAGCCCTGAAACTACTGTCAATATAGGATCAAAACAGTGAAATAGAGCACCCATAATCAGCATTTTGCCCAGCTTTGGATCTACTGGTAGCATCGACAAATACTTCCCTAATTAACAATTGAACAAATAAGTACAGGAACAATTTAGTAACTCAAAATACAAAAATGTAAATTTCTGTGTTCAAATCTTCAGAAGTACATTTACTACAAGAATTGACAAACTTACCAAGATTTGTAAGGTTCTCCCTTTCATCTAATGCCCCAATCATTTTCAAAAATTCGATTGCATTTTGAACCTGACATCAATTTAGAACAGTTTTGCATCATGTCAAGTTTTATTTTTTCATTGACCAAATATGAAAAGAAGTTTCTTATATTATTTAGTTCCCAAAGTTACCAAAAGACAATTTTCTCAAAATTCATAAGATTTCAGAGTTGAATATCACAAATTCCAGTCATTTTGGCTTTCTTGAACAATTTTTTTAATAATTGAAGATCTTCATGCAAAAAACAAACAGCCTGAGAAAATCAAGAAACAGAAGGAAAGACTGCAAGATATGTATATGTGGTGCAATATAATGTTGACTAAGTGCAATATAATGTTGACTATCTTAAATTTGCAGCAACAAATCATGAATGACCTAATACAACAATGAACCCTGAGTAATTATCCTCATTTCCTAGTAAAAATTCTGGTCATGTACACCCTTTTGCAGTTCAGCGAGACCTGTTGCAAGGAAGAGTTAACCGTCCACAATTGCACGATTAACATTAGATAACAGCTACCGTAATGATAGGATCAGTCACTTGAAGGTGTACCAATATGTAGTCCATGAAATCAAAGAGGCTTCTTGATATTAGTATTGAAAAGGAAGTACTCTATTATTCTCTAGGCTAGTGGAATGCAGATTTTGTAAGTGTTAGATATGCATGCCCTTCTCTCCTTGCTACGGAACTGGTTAAGTATCAATATCAACACAATAATTAAGGTTATGTTTGATTAGGCGGTTATTAATGAAATATAATGGAATGAAATATTATTCTATCGTTTGGGAGGAGGGTTTATAAGGGAATGAAATGAATTAGGATAAAAGGGAAGGGTTTCACATTATATCTCATTCCATCCTAAACAATAAAAATAAGTTACCTCCGATTTGGGAGGTTTAGGATGAAATGTAAAATAATAAACAACATTTCACTATATAACATTATGAACCCTTCTTTCAAACAATATTTCACTATATTATATTATAAACCCTTTCATCCCTCCCAAACAACAATTTTCTAATATTACATCCATTTATATTCCATTCCATTATAAATCATTTTATTCCATTAAAAACCTTACGTCCAACCAAACATAACCTAAGAGTGACTAATTGATCAGAAACAAAAATATTCATACAATCAAATGGTTTCTGCTTGCACAGAATAGTAAGGCAGTCAGCATTTTTAGGGAGCTAAAATTGGATCACTCGATGACGGAAGAAACAGAATGTACATTAAACATACCCATTCTGTCCATACTCAATAGTGCTAGTAGAAGTTATGAGCCGCCATTCTACTCCCTGTACTTGTGACATTATTGTTCGCCTCTAAACATACTACTTTCGTATATTCAAATGCATCACCCCACAAAAGAAAAACAGTAGCAGAACATAACAACTTGCAGAAGAGGAATGCAAGAGAGAAAAGACAAAGTGGAAGAAAGGAAAAAGGTAATAAGTGATTGATGCATTTCAAATGAAAATGCATCTAACATCAATGATATTTTGGATTCAAGAAAATGATGTTAATTACTTACAGCCAATGGCTCTGGTGGCTGAAGTGCAGCCGACAAGAATTCACCTATACTTCCAACCTCTAAACTTTTTATTTGCAAGCACAGAGAGTTTAATGGAGTTCTCAGAAGTTCAGGGAGTTGATACTCAGCAAAAGCTTCATAAACACATTTTGGATACAAGTGATAGCACTCTCCTGGTTGCACACGGCCAGCTCTGCCTCTTCTCTACAGCAAGCATAACCAAAGAGGAAGTACATTGGACATTAAGGAATTTTAAAAATAAAATGATGGTAAAAAGCGAAAGGCAGGTTCAAAAGTTAGCTAAACCATAGATATTTCATAACATATAATTCCAGTTTACAGAGCAATATTTCAGCCGATAAGCATGAAGGTTCTTGCACACACAAGAAAGAAATAGCCAAACAAACTGAATAAATGGATATATTTCATGACCTGAGAAATGCTATAAGTGAAAGTATGTTTTCCATTTTCTATTTGGGGAGAAAGAACGAGATAAAAAGTTTGGATTAGATACTGGACTCATGATTTTGACATGTAACTTCAAAGTTAATCCAACTAATGTTATAGACTACAAAAGGATGGCACTTACTTGGCGAGCTGATGCTTGTGATATCCAAGAAGGTAGCAGGCAAGGTGTATTATTTAAAGCGTCATATGTCGTCTCTTTTGCTTTTCCACAATCAATCACAAATACAATATCATTGATAGTAATGCTTGCCTCTGCCATATTTGTAGCAAGAACTATCTTGCGTATATTAGGATGAGGCTTATCAAATATGAGTTTCTGCAGAAAAAGCAGAAGGTATTGAACACTGTGGGATGAAAGCTTAACCAGAATGAAGCACAAAGCATGCTGATAAACATTTGCAGAGTGGTTTGGAATGCAGGAGGTAACAACCAGTCATAACCAAAATATAAACCATACATCACACATAAGGTAGGGTTTGGTTACAAAGAGAACCAAATAAAATTTACCATCAATAACCAAAGAGGCAACAGGTAGAGGGGCTGGGATGGGGTTTGGGGAGAGAAGCATATTAATTTTATCATATTCCTCACCATCAAACAAACCCATAGAATTCTATTTTCTGACCGGTTCCCAAACATTCCAAACTTTACATCCAAAAGAGAAACATGGGCTCTGTCTTAACACCGTTGACTTAAGCCCATAGCAACACAACATCTGGAAAATACAAACAACAAACCCATTCCCACTCTAACAGACTAGCATCATGTAAGCCCAGATCAGAAACTAAGCAGCAGCCTCCAGATATCAAAATCAAAAAAAAAAAATCCAAAAACTTACTCCCATCCTATCATACAACAACTGAAACTAATAACTACAAGGAAATCTTTAAGCAGTTCAACAAATGTTTCAAATCACAAGGAGACTTGGCAAAAACCAATAACAGCTAAGTAATATACAGGATGCAATAGCAATATTTTGGGAAATCACCTCTGAAATAATCCATGTTCACAAGATTTCATGTAAAAGCAACCTTACCTGTTCAGATGTAGCCATTGAACCATGACAAGTTAGAAGTAGGACCCTGTTGGGGTCTCCTAGGAGAGGATGAGCTTTGAGTTGATCTCTCAAACAGCTAATATCCTCCCAGCCAGTCATGAATACTAAGACAGCACCAGATCGCTCCTTCCGACATATATGGCATAGTACTGCCTCAATAAGATTGAATCCCATGCAATCAGGAATCCAGCATGCTAGAGATTCACGTGTCCTGGCGCTATAATTTTCAAAACTTGACTTGTTAAGAGCATCCTAATAGAAAGAAAATCAACAGAATCTACTCAGAGCTTCAGAGTGAATGCTGAATAACACAGCCAATAAGGAAATAATCCATACAGAAATAAGGACAAGTCATGTTCTTTTCAATGGGATCGGGAAGGACAAATTTGGGAGAAAATAGTGTGTTTTACAGCAAAGATTTACCAATAACCACAACCACCCATAGAATGACGTAACAGGATCATTGCAAAAGAATGGAAAAAGGAAATCATACTTCCACAAAGTATTTAAACATATGTAGTAGACTATCACAAATCACGAAGCAGTAAACATCAAACTTGTACTCTGCGTGCTCCAAAAGTCATAATCCAAAGGAAGTTGTAGATGTAGTTCTGTACCTCAACAAGAGTGGTGATCTGATTTTTCTTTTTCCGCGGTGCAAGTTGCTTCTGCGTCTTCCACATCTTGTCTTGGCCATAGTCATCAATTTGATTGAAAGAACTCAATTTGTAACCAGTTATTTCCAATACATCTTCCAAAAAATGTTCCCTCACTGGGTATGTGAAGCCCTGAATAACATACAGATGTGTTAAGTACAGCATTTTTCCACATAAAGCAACTCTAAAGGAAAGCTTCGAAGAGCTAAAAGAACATGAAATGTAATATTTATATCTCCTGCCCATTTAAAGGCATTAAATAAAGGTGCAAAAGCAAATCCACTATTCAGCTTACAGGAATATGAATTTTTGGTGCTCCTCCAAAATAATTAGAAAAAAGTTCTGCGTTCAAAGTAGCACTCATTAAGATCAATCTCAAGTCCCGGCGACGTGTAAGTAGATCCTTTAGCACAATCAATAGGAAATCTGTCATATATAAGAGGACAATTAATTTAGTTCAATAAGAATTCTATCGTCAATAAGAGAGTGACAAATTTAGCTAGACAACTCCTAGTAGAAGTCCTGGAAAATTGAGATTTTAAGGAAGATTACCTTCATTCATTCCTCGTTCATGAATTTCATCAACAAAAACATGGGTTATACCATCCAGGTTGCGATCACTAAGCAACCTTCTAAGTAATATTCCACTGGTGCAGAAGAGCAAATGAGTGTTTTTTCCTTTTACACCCTCTAATCTAACTTTATAGCCAACCTAAGAAGATTTCAGCTGTAGTAAGCCATTGAGCAAGAAAATGCTTTCTAACCCAAATTATGAATGCTTAACAGATAAACTATGTGTGCATACGTTAGTTTCTGGAGGGAAAAGATACTCACAGATTCACCAAGAGGCTCTCCTTTCTCTGCTGACACCCTATCAGCAACTGACATAGCAGATATTCTTCGGGGCTGTGTGCAAATTATGCTACAGAACGCTCCACGCCCAGATTCTATTTCTGACTCCAATATGTATTGAGGAAGTTGAGTGGTTTTCCCACATCCAGTCTCACCTGATATCACTATGACCTAGAAACACAACAAAATAACAAACAACATCGAGGAGGTTAAATAGCCGCCTATTCATACAAATCAGAAGGTTTTGAGGGACACATTCTATCACGTACACTGTGATCTTCATTTGAGAACATGTATAACAAATACGTATGCTTATTCTCTTCCCTCTCTTCTCCTCTCTAAGTCCAGTACTACACACTGGTCTAACTTTTAGCTCTTAATTGCTGAAAAATAATAGGAGAGAAAGATTTACCCAATATTCCAACATCTAATTTTAAACTAAAAACCTTATTGATTTCGCAAGTTCCAAGCTGTGTCCACAGCCAGTTAGCACATGGATAATCCAATGTGTGTCTATCACTCAAATGAATACAGCAGTTGAACGAACAGGTGACCAAAAAAAAAAAAGTAAGTGCATTGAATGCTAAAACTCATAATTGTCATGCATGGCCATGAAGCCAGGAAGTGAACAAGAAAAGAGCATTTGTCAAATTCACCTAAAATCTGATAAAAATCTTTTTATATAAGAGAGCACTAAAATTGAAGCAGCCCAACCTGGTTTCTTGCAATTGCTTGAAGCAGCCTTTCCTTTTCCTTGAATGCTGGTAGAGATTTTCGAAAGTCCATCATCTTCCTGCCTTCAGGTGATTCCTGCAAATTAGAGATGATAACACATTTAGAAAGAAAGATTAGTGATGATTTTATGTTTCTGCATTCCTGTTATAAGTTTTTTTTGTCTGCCTCAAAGATATTATCCGACGGGAGATCAAACAGCCAGTACATGGAATGAAAAGAAGGCTCAAAACAACCATCTTAAACAAGGCTCCCGCAACAGAACCAACGCAAACTCCAAAGGAAATCCCAGCATGACTAAAAGAGAAAGGTCCCTAAACTGAACCTAGAAGGGCCCTGGCATACTGACTTTCCTAGGATGCCTTGGCAATTATGTTTCCCAACCATTTATTGGCATGACCAATATTGTGAAAAGACAATAGTCAAGTTATTTGAAGCTAAGACGTTAATTTCACGTCTCTTGATAAATTAAGCGAAAAAAATCAACAACACCTGCCAGGATCTCTGTGTGTTACGCATTTGCAAACTCCTTCTCTGAAGAACTTTTTCCATAACGGAACCATCAAGAAAATAGTCTGGGTTCTCATCCACACTGGCGTCTTCAACCACAGCAGTAGACTTAGCATCATTTGAGCTATGACCATCTCTACCAGAATTTAACTGTACCCTATCAAGATACTCTTGAAGCAAACCCTCTACCCTCCTTTGCAAACTTAACGGTATAACCACCTGCGAAAATTCAATTAAATTTAGAATCTCCGCAGCAACACCATTCCTACGATAAAACTACCAACATGGAAATGAATATAAATTATACCTCCCTTTGCGGCCGCTTGTCATCCAAGTCTGGTCTGTAGTTAGGAAGTGGAATCTTGCTCGCAACTACCACTTTTCCATACAATTCACTAAGCCACAACAATGTATAAAATAAAAAAAGGAAACAGAAATGGGATCAGCTGAAAAAGAAAAAAGAAAAGACAAAATCTCAATTCAAAACTTACCTATAAAGTCCCATCCTTTTTGCAAGATTGGATATCTGTTCATAGTCCCTCCTGTCTCTTCTATCTCTAGACACGATCTCCTGGTCAATCTCATTTCGCAGCAACATGCTTAGCTTCCATTTCCATTCATCAATATTAGCCACCGAAGAAGATGCCTAACACAACATCATCATCCACACAATTCTTGTCTTAAGACAAAAAAAAAAAGAAACAGACCTACTAATCACATTACAAAGGCGAGTGAGTGAAGCAAAAACCTTATGGCTCTCGAAGTCGATCTCATACTCATCATCCGAGAACTGCTCCACCGCGTATCCGGAAAAACGACGCCGGCCAACAACTAAAGGATTGACGTTAGGCATTGGACGAGCTGAGAGTTTGAAGAGTAAACTGAATAAAGCGTTGCTTCTAGAGATTGAACTAGCACAACCCCGAATGAAACTTCTAATCTTCAAATTTTGCATTCTATAGGCCAAAACCTCCAACGACCTGCGTTCAGTTAATCCGTTAATAAAAGTCTAAAGCTTTGCAGTTTGTAAAGAGCAGAGGTCCATTTTCCGAACGCCATGCGATTCAACGGCGTAATCAAGCCTTGAAAACCTTCAGCTACACTTCTCCGCTTTTGCTGACTGACGTCGCTCGGAATTATCCACAATGAACCTCCGACGAGCGTTTATATTAAACAGCAGTAGTGCTTTGGGCGACACCGATTGTAACGCGGCCACTTCACTTGATTTTATTTTATTTTTATTGTAATTTTTAATTTATTTTATCAAAATTTTATTTCATTATTAATAATTGCAATTAAAT
>JANIPM010000005.1:17375907-17390449 GCA_027478405.1 Erythroxylum cassinoides
TATTAAAATACGTTTATTTAATTATTTTTTATTTTAAGTTTATAAAAAAAAAACAAGGTTTTGTTTCTATATTTTTTTGTTGTGGTATTTGGCAAAGAAAGAAATATAAACTATTAAAGCATGTTTGTTTTGTTCTTATTATGATTTTTTGTTTTTAAAAATAAAAAATCGTTACAACTTTTTTTTTCCCTTCCATTGCGGCAATGGATTTCTAAAATCAAAATAACGTTTTTTTATTTCACACCTATCGGGTGTCACTATATTCTCTTAGATGATCTATCAAGTATTGTAAGTTTCCTGTATTTCCCCTTTAATTAAAAAAAAAAACGTTTTTTCATTTATAATTTTGTTTTTCCTCTTCACCGTTAGCGACTCGCTTCATTCCTCGCTTTCCGTTCGGTATGCTTCTCCTATTCTCTTTTCTCTGCAGTTGGTTGCTAATCTCTTCTCCAAACTTGATTTGCTCTTTCAGATGACCATGGTAACAATCTCGCTCGTCCTTTGATTGTCGACAATTGGATATTTCATCTATTTGGGTTATCTTTTATTCTCTTTTCTATTTTGGATGTCAATTCTTAATGTATGATTTTTAAACAACACTAAAGATCAATTAGGCAAGTGTCTTTATGGTATAATAAAATGAATACGAGTATCGTTTCTACGAAAACAATAAATACTAAAAATAATTGTCATTATATTATATCATCTAACAAATTGAATGATTAATAAAGAAGTGATTAACTAAACTAAAATCATTGGTCTAAAATAACAAACCTAAGCAATAAACAAGAAAGAAATAATCAATTAATAAATAAGATTTATATATAGAATTGCAAGTAACTAATATGATTGAACCAAAATAAAGAAAAAATTATTTTCATACCTTATATCCAATCAAAACATTGTATGATGAAATTATTGAACTATACAAAAAAACATTAAGCATCGAAAGATTAATCAAAACTACGTTGACATTCTTAAATATGTGAATAGTTATGATGTGTTACTAGATATTAATCTTGTTCTATGGATATAAATTGTTTAATTAGAGAATTAAAGATAAATTAAAAGATTAATTTATCTAATCATAAATGTGATTTAAGGTTATAATTTATATCAATTGTCAACATATTTAAAAATTTAATGGGTCACACACAAAGAATAGTTTGAAATGAAAATATATATTTTAATAAAGTTAAACTTGATTGTACAGTTTGAGTAACTTTATGATTAAATATGAAATATTTAACAAATAATGATCAAGATAAGATATTGGATCTTATTTGGATATTAAATTACTAATGTAAAGACTAATTAAGTAAAATTAACCAAGGAATTAAATTAAGTCAATTAAATATAAAGGGGAGAAATTCAAGAATACTAAACTCTGATTAAAAAAAAGATCTTATCTAATTGTAACTTTAATCATAGGTCTAAAAATTATTTGTGACAATTCAATCAGTTAGTTCGAAATATATTAGGATAGTCATAATAAATCTCAAAATTTCCTAAATTAATTTGTTTAAACCCAACATCCAAATCAAAACTTACTATCAATTGATTGGGTATGATAGTATTCCATATCAAATAAATGATAACAATATGATTAATGAAAAAGAATAAACCCTAAACTTAAATAATCTAGATAGTTGCAACTATTTAACATAGTTTTCTTATTTATCATAAGTTAAATATGCAATTTCATAAATAACTTATTTGCTACTTGTACCAATCCTTCATGACAATTACAAATCATTGAATTCATGAATAGCTATAGAATAATCAACATTAAATTAATTTATCAAATCAATCAATATTAATTATTCATAAAGTATAAAAACTCAAAACAATAAATAATTAAATTAAAATATGAATAAAAGATTAGAACAAAATTTCACAAGATTACAACTAGAGTTTCGAATCCCCTTGAATCATAATAATTGAGTTTACCCACACATGATTGAAGTTTCAACACCAAAAATAGAAGAAAGATAAATATTAAGAGGCAAGTAAGAGGAGAACGATTGATTGATCCTTGAGAACTAGAGAACATCCCTTTTACAGTGTTTTTCTACTTTAAACCTAATTTTATTCTATTTTGCAAAGATGCCTATCTAAAATAAATCTCAATCCCTTTATGATAGGGATAAAAATAAGTTTCCTACTTAAAACTTCAACTATTTAAGTAAATGTGGCATCTGGCTTTATCTCCCTTTATCCACTGTAGTAATCATTTCACTTTATCCAAAGTTCGTGATTATCACCAATAATGTCCCAATTTGATGCAATTTTACTTTTCATCTCCTAAAATAAAGCAAATATTAAGTTTCCTATTTAAGCACAAAAATAAATCCAAAACAAAAGAGATAATTCCAATTAATTTAACAAGATACCATCTTATTAACCACTTCCCTTCTTCTTAAAGGCCTACTCTTTAAGCAAACCTTTAAAGACTTTGACAAAACCTCCCACTGCAAGCATAATATTAGATTCAAAATTCTTAGTGGTAGATTTTAGTTTTGCAAATAAGAATATTTTCAAGTTTGATGTGGGAAAAATCCTCATACTTGGATAGACATCAACATTTCATCCACCTAAAAATTGGTTGTTAAATAAAATGATGCTAGCACTTGAAAACATGGTGTTGCTAATCTCAGAAGAAGTTGAATTGTTCCCTTTGAAAAAGCTATATTATTGCTGGTGTAAGATTTCCCTTTTGTTATGATAGGACTTAAGTTAAATATATACGGACACACTAGAACCATTACAAGAATAAAGTTACTAATTAGTGATAAATCAAAGCATTGAGTAAAATCAAAATATCATAAACGAGATTACCAAGAGCAGAGCATGACAGTTAGTATATACTTAATTAAACAAAATATCATAAAAGGATCGAACTGTCCAAGTAGCACAACATTATGTCAGTTTATAATTAAATGTAATTACCTTACTTAACCTCACTATATAGTTGTGTATGATGTTCTGTTTAATTAGAATGGAAGTAAGATGGATCCTCTTGTTATTTGTGGAAATGGAGAACTTAGCATTAAACTATTTAACAAATTCAAAGTTAGAGCATTTTAGCGTTACTTTTTAAAGTTCATAATAGTATTACAAAATTAAGTAAATTTTGATAGTTATATTACAATTAACCTTTAAAATATTAAGTATGTTTTGAAAATGTGAGTGTTACTTTCCATTATTTAAGCATAAAATTAAGGTTATGTTTATTATAAAACTTGTTGAGTGACTCAAGTCTCCTTTAACTCAAATATGTTTTATTTTAAGTTAATAGGTCCTACATAACTAAATTTGTATGATATAGATAAGTGACTCATGATCATATGAATTCAGAGGCAAGATTAGGAATAACATCTAAGATATATTTTTGGGAAAAGTTGTCTTCTAACAATCTATGATTCATATGATATATGATTAATAAAGATTTTATCTACCTAATTTAAGTTTATTTTAGTTTATTGAATGACTCAAGATCAAATAAAAAGATTAGAGTAATCTGTCTGAATAGTATAGAGAGCTATTATTTTGAATAAAATGGTGGGAATAACTAAATAAATTATTAAAGTCCTAATCTTATTTGGTTGTCATCGAATATAACTAATTACTTCTTATTCTTATGTTTATATCTTTTTCAAAGAAAAAATTACATTGATTTATTATAATTGGTACTAAAATTTAATGAACCAAATTTCTTAGACATAGGTTAGTTCTCGGAAGAGTTCTTAAAGTTAGAAAGAAAAGTATGCGCATCATATAATTTTGTTATTAATCCCTTGATTTGGTGACAAAGTTTTAGAGATATGTAAATATCATATAGATGACTGATCATAGTTGTGAAACTATGTTGAATCTTAAGAGAATTAAAAACTAGATTTTTATTTCAAATGATAAAATAAAGTGGGGGTTTTCAATTAATTAACTAATTAACTAAAATTAACAAGGAATAAAAAATCAACTAAATATAAAAGTGAGTAATTCAAGAATACCTAACTCTGATTCAAAGGAAATATTCCATCTAATTGTACCATTGATCATTGCTTTAAAAAGAATAATTGTCACAGTTCAAGCAGTTAATCCAAAACGTAGTAGGATAGCCATAATAAGTCTTAAAATTTTCTAAATTAATTGATTCAAACTCAACATCCAACCCAGAACTTACCATCAATTGATTGTGTGTGATAACCAATAGTTATAGTTTACATTATATTTTGGTAGGTGTTTTAGTGTGTTTATAGGTATTGATTAGATGATTTTTGCATGTTTAGGCTTAGAATTATGTTAATGTGATTGTGTGTTTATGTTTTTAAGTGATTTATGGTTTAAGGCATGACGTTGGAACTTAATCTTGTGTTGTTGAGGTGTTTTGATATGTTTGTTAGTATATGAACTCAAATAAATGAAGATTGAAGGAAGTTGAAGCAAGCTTGGGCTAAAAGACAGGGTTACGATCGTGACATGGGTGTTATAGTCATAACAGAAGGTTCTTCGCAGAGTCACGATTGTAACACCTTGTGTCACGATCGTGATAGAAGCTCATTTGCAATTTCATATGTCATGATCATGACATGCTCATCCAACACGAGGATTTCCTTCTATTTTGATATTTGAAGGGTATTTTTGGACAAATTGACATGGTTAAGACCTAGACTTTACCTAAATGACTCATTAACTATATAATAACCTATCAAAACCCAAAAAGACCTAGCCTCCATTTGCCAAATTAAGAAAGAACCTAAAGGAAGATCAAGAAGGAAATAAGAGAAGAGAAGCATCTGCAACAATAGTCCAACCAGCCCATTCAAGTTATTTTCTTCTTTCCCTTATTTATTTACTTCCATCATGATATATGAATTGGGATTAAGGATGTTGAACATGTTGATGATGTTCTAATTTCATTTTAGGATTTATTCTTGAACCATTTTGTGACTTGATTGCTTTTGATGTCAATGAAGTGTTGGGTGTTGTGATATTTATAGTTGCACATACTTCGATAATAAATCGAGAGATTGAATCGATAGTAATATGATTAGGTTAGGTAATGAGAGTTAACAACCTAATAAATCATATAAATATCAAATCGACAATCATACAAAGACATATCTTGTGTGAAGACCTGATTATTTAATCAATCGCTTAAAAAACTAGTTGAAGACTTAGGTTGTTTTTGTTAATTGAGAGATTGCAAGAATTTTAGAACCAATTAGGGATTATTAATTATGGTTAAATGATTAGATCTTGAGAAAGATTAATCAACCCTTCGAAAATCTAAGATCAATGTCAACTAAATCAAAACTTTTTAAGGTAGCAAAATGTAATAGAAAGAATAATATACTCTCATAATTGATCTATCTTGTTTTATTGGGACTTCTCATTTTTTAGGTGGTTTAGTGCTTTATTTGATTTAAGTATGTTAATTTTGAAATTTTTAATTTCATTCATCTCATATTCGATTGCTTAATTTTCTAGTTATTTTTATTTTCATTTAAATCACATTTTTACAACCTTATACAAAGTCATGATTCAATTAGTTTTAGCTAATTCCTTGTGAGATCGACACCTTAATTACTACAAGTTACGATTAGTATACTAGCATAATATTAAGGGTTTTACATTAGATAAAACTTGCTCAATAAATTTTTGGTTCCATTACTGAGGAACTAGCTTAGGACTTTTTGAATTCCTTTGTTTTTAGGAACTATTACCCTTTTTGTGATTGTGGCACCCAATCATAAGAAATAAAAAAAATTAAAAAGAGAAGTAAGTTTAGGTGCAAAGTAGAGACACATCAATTTGGACATCACAAGGCAACAATGAGGAAAGAAATACATCATGGAGAGCAAAAGACCCTAATGGACTTCATGAGGCTAAGGTTCAATGCCTATCGTCAGGGAATTACACGACCATCATTGCAAGCAACATATAATTTGTTTGAAGAGATGACGAACAACAGTTATCTTTAGACATCGGAACGAAGTATACAGCAGTCAACCTCTTTAGATCTAAAAAATGGTTGTGGTATATTCAATGACAACATTGTAGGCTAAAATCGATAACCTTACTAAGGAAATGAATAGCCTGATAATTGCCTCTTTCTCTCTATTCAAAGCAATTCAAGGATATGATTGCTTCTTAGTGGAAATCAACAACGTGGAGCAATTCAACTTCGACAAAGAACAACTTAGTCGAGAAAGTAATCATCCTTATTTGAACAAATACATTCCAAGGTGGTAGAACCACCCAGATTTCTCTTGGTCTAATAATGCAAAAACTCAAATGGGAATTCAAGGCCCTTCAGGATTTCAGCAAGATGAGTTTAGTTTATAGGATTAAAATTAGACAAGATCATGGACAATATCAAAAGTATGGATGAGGTCTAGAAGAGGCTAGAAGGGAAGTTCAAAGAAGTAGTGGAAGATCATGCCTCTTCTATTCATAACTTAAAGGTTCAAATGGGCTAGCTTTCGAATGAATTCTACAAGATAAATGTTGAAAAGTTTTTGATTTCGAAATGTTTATGCGACTTAGGCATAAGTATAAACCTTATGCCTTTGTCAATTTTTAGGAAACTAGGGCTAAAAGGTGTGAAGTCAACATCTATGCATTTTTATTTAGTAGATTAATCGATAGAGAAATTGTTAGGCTTGGTAGAGGATGTACCTATAAAGTGGACAAGTTTATTATTCCTGTGGAATTCATTGTGCTAGACTTTTAAGAGGATCAAAATTGTCAACTATTTCTTGGTAAACCATTTTTGAACACATAAAAAGCTTTGGTAGATGTCCATGAAGACAACTCATCCTTCGGATTGGAGATGAAGAAGTGAAACTCAACATAAATAAGGTATTAAATAATCCGAAGGAGGCTAGCTCGTTTATAAGAATTGATGAAGTTGAATCTTTAAAAGAGCGAAAGAAAGGAGAACATATGACAATGGATATTGAGCTTGAAGAATATAAGGAAGTCTTGTTCAAGAAGCTGATGAAGAAGAGAATGAAGAACATATGACAATAGAGATAGAGGTTGAAGAAGATATAGAAATATCTGTTCATGAAGCGGAAGAAGAGCAGACGAAGGTGATTGAGGAAAAATAAGAACATATCACCATCTTCTAAGACAAACTACCGGATTTAAGAGAAGATTAAGGGAGTTTTATTATTCTTTGTTTTATTGACAGTTTGTTAGTAAAAAGGATATTATTAAACTTAATTAGTTTTATTAATTTTATCAACATTGTCCTTCTAATTATTTTGTAATTTGTAGCTTGTTTATGGGCTAGGAAACTGAAATTAGGTGACATGGGTGGAAACAAGCTGCTCATAATTGACCCAGGTTGAGGATGGGAGGAAGATCACGTCAACCTAATGATGTTAACTAAGCGTTACTTAGGAGGTAACCCAAGAATTAAGATATGTTTTATTTTATTTTATCAGTATTTTTATTTTTTGTAGGCAAAGAATTGCTAGAATTACATTGCCAGAATTATCTTCATATTCCGTCACCAACACTGTCACCACCTTAATCTCCTTAGAGGGTTTGTGCTCTTAAACTTTTCCTTTTGTTTTTTCTTGTCATTTGTATTTTTATATTTGTTTTTTTTCTCACATTGAGGATAATATGTTGTCTAAGTACAGGGAGGTTTGCATTGTTATTGTTATCATGAGCGTGCATTTTGCATGTCATATTGTTAGTTTTGCTTAGGTTGACAATGTGTGTGTGGCATAAATGTAAATTGTGTGAATGTGTCAATGACTATAACTTAATGGAAGTAGTGTAACTTTGAACATAGTCATTAAATTTGTAAAGACATATTGGCTTATGAAATTTGTCTTAGATATCTTTAGTTAAATATGCATGTTAGTTAGGATATGATGTTAGATCGTTCACCTTAGAAAATATGTGACATACAATAATTCTAAGTCAATTGAATAAGTATCATTATTAATAATCTTTTATGAGGATGATTGGCTACAACGAAATGAGGTAGTATATGTAAAATGTGAAAAAAAAAGTGTGTGAAATAAATAACTATTCCTCTTATCCTTTTGAAACAAATATTGGTTATGAATAGAGCTAGTAGTTAGTTGAAAATGTGATATAGTTGAGTAACCGGAGACAGCACAACAAAATGTGTGTCTTTGTGTCAAAAGGCTAGAAAGGCATTCCAACCAAGCTAATTAATAAAAGTGGCCTAGTTAAGTAGCCGGGGACATGCATGGTAAAATGTTTGTCTTTACATCAAAAGGCTAGCTCAACATTAAAGAAAATTAAAAATGGTGTTTCGATAAATAAATCATACCAATCTTTGAAAATAGCAAGAATTTTCATAGAAAGTTACTTAATGAGAGTTGCAATTTTGATTGACTACTAATTATCAATGTGTGTATACAAATGCTTTAGGTGAATGAATATGATGTTAATGTCCTTATTAGGATGTATATTCAATCCAAAATGCCTAGCCATAAATTACATAGGTTAATATGTTGGAACAACTTGAATAATTATTGTTTAAGGTTAAATTGGTTTTGTGAAGTTAGATGTCAATGTATCATTAGTGCATGTTATATGAATGTATGTGTTATTGTTTGGTTTGTTTGAGTTTGACTTTGTGTTATGTTTTGTTTTTGCTTGAGGACAAGCAAAAGTTTAAGTATGAGAATGTTAATAGTCGTAGTTTACATTATGTTTTGGTAGGTGTTTTAGTGTGTTTATAGGTAGTGATTAGATTTTTTTGCATGTTTAGGCTTAGAATTATGTTAATGTGATTGTATGTTTATGTTTTCAAGTGTTAGGTTGCTTAAGGTATGGTGTTGGACCTTAGTCTTGTGTTCTTGAGATTTTGATGTGTTTGTTAGTGTATGAATTCAGATAAATCAGGATTAAAGGAAGTTGGAGCAAGCTCAGGCTAAAAGATAAGGTTACGATCGTGATATGGGTGTCATGGTTGTGATAGAATGTTCTTCCCAAGGTTGCAATTGTGACGAAAGCTAATTTGGTAGTGTCATGTTCGTGTCACCCTCTGTCACAATCGTCACAGACACTCATAAGACGGGGGGATTTCCTTCTATTTTGATGTTTGGAGAGTATTTTTGGACAAATTGATATGGTTAAGACCTAGACTTTACCCTAAATGAATCGTTAACTATATAATACCATATAAGACCTAAAAAGACCCAACCTCCATTAGCCAAATTAAGAAAAAAAACCTAAAGGAAGATCAAGAAGGAGAGAAGAGAAGAGGAGCATCTGTAGCAACAATCCATCCACTACAACCCAATCCATTCAAGTTCTTTTCTTCTTTCTGTTGTTTATTTACTTCCATCATGATCTATGAATTGGGATTGAGGATGTTTAACATGTTGATGATGTTCTAATTTCATTTTAAGATTTATTCTTAAATCATTTTGTGACTTGATTGCTTTTGATGTTAGTGAAGTGTTGGGTGTTGTGATATTTATAGTTGCACATACTTCGATAATAAATCGAGAGATTGAATCGATAGTAATATGATTAGGATGGGCAATGAGAGTTAACAACCTAATAAATCATATAAATATCAAATTGACAATCATACAAAGACATATCTTGTGTGAGGACCTGATTATCTAATATATAGCTTTAAAAACTAGTTGAAGACTTAGGTTGTTTTTGTTAATCGAGAGATTGTAGGAATGTCATAACCAATTAGGGATTATTAATTAGGGTTAAATAATTAGATCTTGAGAGAGATTAATTAACCCTTCGGAAATCTAGGATCAATGTAGATTGAATCAAAAGTGGTTAAGGTAGCAAAATGACAATAGAATGAACCCTATACTCTTATAACTTATCTATCTTGTTTTATTTGGACTTCTCATTTGTTAAGTGGTTTAGTGCTCTATTTGATTTAATTGTGTTAATTTCAGAATTTTAATTTCATTCAACTCATACTCAATTGCTTAATTTTCTGGTTATTTTTATTTTCATTTAAATCATGTTTTTACAACTTTAGATAAAGTTGGGATTTAATTAGTTTTAGCTAATTCATCCTGGGATTGACACCTCAATTACAATGAGTTAAGATCAGTATACTTGCAGAATATTAAGGTTTTTACATTACATAAAACTTACTTAATAATGGCATTTCATATCAATTAAATGATAGCAATAAACTTAATGAAAATGCTAAATCTTATATTAAACAGTCGAGATAACTCCAATTATTCAACTTAGTTTTCTTGCTTAGTATAAGTTAAATATGTAAATTCATAAATAGCCTATTTATTACTCGTACCAATCCTTTATGACAATTACACATCATTGAATTTATGGATAGCTATAGAACAATAAACATCAAATCAGTTTGCAAGATTAATTAAATCAATATTAATCATTCATGAAATATAAGAACTCAAAATAAGAAATACTTGAATTAAAACATGAATAAAAGTTTAGAACAAAATTTCACAAGTTTACAACTAGAGTTTTGAATCCCTTTGAATAGAAATAATTGAGTTTAGCCACATATGGCTGAAGTTTCAACACCAAAAATAGAAGAAAGATGAAAGACTAAGAGAAAACTAAGAAGAAAACGATTCTAGGATGGTTTAGAGAGATGAAAGACTTCCCTCTTATTGATTTTCTACTCAAACCCTAGTTTAATTCTATTTAGTAAAGATGTCTATCTAAAACAAATTCAAATTCCTACATAATAAATAGAAAGAAGTTTCCTAATTAAACTCTAACTTTTCAAGTGAATCTTAGTGTTAGGTGTGATCTCACCTTATTCATTATAGTAATATGTTCACTTTTTATAAAATTCACGATTTTCACCAATAATGTCCCAATTTGATGTAATCACCACTTTCATCTCCTAAAACAATATAGACATTAACTTTTCTATTTAAGCACCAAAATATATCCAAGAAAAAGAGATAATTCTAATTAAGATATCAAAAATAACATCTTGACAATGATAATGTAATGACATTTTGAGTTGTCTAATGTCTCATAAACTTTAATGAAACATGTAAGATGTATGTCAATGCTATAAAAGCACAATGCAAATAATTGCATATAGTAAAGGTATGGTAACTTAATTGAATTGTTTCACTTAATTTAGCCTACTAAAAGCATAGATAAGTACTACAATGGAAGATGTTGGCTTAAATATGATAATAGTTATCATTAAAAGGAAAAATGATTGCATGATTTTTCTTGCCAATATATAATATGATAGAAATCATATATATTTCTAATTTATGTTTTTGAGTATTTAATATTATATTTAGATTCAACATTATTTTAATAATCAAGGCATAATAAAAAATATATTGATAAGTAAAAGTATTTGATCCAAGTTTATGTAAATAATGTGTATCTATTAGATCAAATGGAGATTTATTTTTATCATAAGTGGCAAAACTACAAAGTTAGGCAATTGAGAACATCCTTTTATTTTATGTTAGTTAAATCATTGTAATGAGAATTATAAAGTTACATACAAGGATATATGTATCATTTAGATTCTGAATCATATGGAACTTGCGAAACTTGTTATGTTGAAGAATAACTTATATGTAATAATTTTGCTTAATTTTTGACATTCAAAATCCTTCATAATCTTATCTTATTGTGTTTAAATTCAAATTTTATAAGAAAATGATTAGACCTTAGTTCCAAAATTGAAAATTTTGAAATTAATGAGAAAAATCACCAACTATCAAAGGGAGTCAAAGAGATTTGGGCTAACAGATTGGGATCAAAATATAGGAATCAGAGTGAAATATGGAACAACAATCTGCCGTGATCTTAAGTGTTGGCACGCTTAGTGAAAATTGTAATTTCCAGACTTTAAACCTAAAGGAGAAAATTGTGTTAGAAGTGATTTAAAACCGTATCCTAGCCAAATATAAGTGAAAATCAATGAAGTTATAATCTGAGATATTTAAAGAATCACAACCACAAGATTTTCATATAGGTTTCAAAGGCTATAAATAGAGCCAAGATATGAAGTA
Organism: Erythroxylum cassinoides; assembly: GCA_027478405.1. NCBI lineage: Eukaryota > Viridiplantae > Streptophyta > Magnoliopsida > Malpighiales > Erythroxylaceae > Erythroxylum > Erythroxylum cassinoides. The sequence continues at coordinate 17,387,925 of JANIPM010000005.1, forward strand.
GCGGGGCATCCCATCTTCTAGCTACATTTTCCAACTTCTCAAATTCCTATTTAGACTTTCTTTAAATGCTAGTGATAGGAATGACCATTTTTGGCTAAGTCTTTTATTCTTGATGGAAAGAAGTGAAAGTCCTTTTTCGCAACTTGAAGATTAGAGGCAATTAGGTCTTATAGTGAATTATTTCATTTACATGATATTGAATTACTTTTCTATGCTTCCATTTTATGATTATTTTACTAATTTCTAATGCGCGTAATTAATTTATTGGTTAAAATGCTAGATTAAAGTTTGAATACGTAAAAATCAATTATTTTTATCATTTGTAGCAATTATGAGTTTTAATTTGTTATGTCAGAAATTAGTACTCTTAGGAAAAGTGTTCAATTAGATTAAATGTAACCGCGGATGTTGTGTTATCTTGCTTTGATGGACTTTATTTTCTTAAAGCTATTGTTTAATTAATTTTTGCATCGTATCTAATGTTGTCAATCAATAAAGATTAATTGAACTACGTATTTTTTATTGACTAATCATAAGGAAAGACAAATAATTAGTATCACGTTGAGTACATGATTCATGAGATAATTATTTTGTGTTAATAATCAATCGTAGTTGTAAGGGTAGAAGCAACCATAAACCAAGGGTTGTTTTATTGAAAACTCTCATTATATTAATTCTTTTGTTTTTTATAGCAAAATTAATTAACCCCTTCTATTAATTATTTTATTTCATAATTATTAGCAAATGAAAATTTCTCGTGAGATCAACTCCTACTTCCCACTATTAAAAGTTTTTAATTGCAAGAGTTTAGGATTTAATTTGACATACATACAACAATTCTACTAATAACCATATCAACCTTAAGTGAAAGGATGATAATGATATTAAATTGTTAAAAATATATGATGTGTTATATGTAATAATAATTCATAAAAGGATGGATACTTGTGTTTTATTATATTCACTAATGAATTTATATGATATAGTCAAGTTTATTAAATAAAATATTGATTTAAAATTTTTAAAAGTTCAAACTATTAAAATATGAATAGAAATCAAGGATTGGGAATATTAAAGCACTTCAATGAGATCAAAGTGGTGAGATTTAAAATTTCTTAGTTATCTACAGGGAATAATATTCTCTAGTGATTATCTTTATAACTAAATTCTACAAAAGTATGGATTTGTGTATGAATAAAACTACAATATGAAATTTTGTATTTATTTTTTATGGTTACTTTAGTAAAACAATTTATTTTTTAAATTTCCAATTAAATCAATTAGCAAAACTTTATAATAGATATGGAATGGTAAAAGTTTGAAAGAGTTAAAGTTAATAATTTTAGGATGTAATACTTAGTTAAAGCATGTGTTATCAAATAAGTTTAAAACTAATTTAAATAGTAAAAGATTATAAGATATCTAAAACATTGGATATAATCTTATAGAACCATTGAATAAAATGTTTATTTCAATGACCACTTATAGGGGAGTGGTTCTCAAGATAAGCATTGAGAGGAAGATAAAATTTGAAGAAACTTAAATATCATGATAGTAAGTATATCTAATTAGAACTAACGCATTTTTTGATACATTTGATATATAATTGAAAGGTTATGAGACGTTAAAAATTCACCTTTATAATAAATTCAAATTGTTTGTTTTGGAGATAATTGTAAATTTATCATATCTCTAAGAAAATTAGTAAGACTATATTAGTCCTCTTAGGTGGGAGTATATAGAGATATATTTCTTATAAAAATCAAAAATTCATATTTTTAGTTGTTAAATATATGACAATATAAGAACAACTCTTATTGGATATGAAAAAGATAATAACTTAATTATAGAAATTAGATGTATAAAGATAGATACAAATTTTGTTTATTCTAAGTCTAAGTACATAGATAATGTAATAAAGGTGTTTAATATTTGAGACATATGAAGCTTGTGAAGTATTAAAGATATCCATTATTCTAAGTTTGAGTTAATACTTGATTTTAAAGTTATATGGATATTAAATTTAGGAGTAAGTCAAAGTTAAAGTATATTTACTTATGTAGATTTATATTTAAGGACTAACCTTAATGCGGAAGTACTGGATCAATTTGTTGCTTGCTAGTCTTCGTTTTACGGTTGGCTACTAGAGTCACCGATTAATCTACGTCCCAAACTCTAAGCCTTTGATGATTGCTTCACGTGAGAGAGAATGGAAGAGAAAAAAACTTATATTTTCTCTATTTTTGTAATTCTTGTTGAATGATCTGTTTTCCACCCTTTAATCCTGGGTTCGAATAAAGAACTGTTACAAGAGTTATATAAAGTGGCCGTTATCTTTCGTAAACTGCCAACAACTCCCACTCGGCCACATAAGCCACGAGTTACGTCTTTTCTCTAAAATTTCACGTGTTATACTGAGAACGGGGCGTGCGACCATTAAAGAACCAGTAGTGTTATATTAAGTCACCATCTAACTAACATAACACTTTCACATATTCATGATACCCCAAATCATCCAAAACATC
>JANIPM010000005.1:17397599-17407937 GCA_027478405.1 Erythroxylum cassinoides
ATTAATATATTATACTTTGCATATTGTTTAATATATGTTAAATAATATTTAAATACATAAATAATTTTTATTACAAAATAAAATATACAAAATTAAAAGTGTTTTTATTTTTATATTACCAAGCAGTCTACTATATAAATTTTTTATAAAAAAAATCTTTTTTTTAATTAACAGTTAAATAGTGAACTGACTTTTTAGAAAAGTCCTCGTAAGAAAAGCTATCAAAAAATGGCACTTATTTGGTTTGATAAGATAGATTCAATAATCTTTAATTAAATTATTTGATTTGATAAATTCTTAATTTAATGAGAAAATTAAGTCAAATTAATGCAAAAGGGCAAGGAAATAAAATCTAAAAAAAAATTGAAAATTTCTATAAAATGGCTGTCAATGTTCATTATTTTCCTACTGCCCCAAACAGCGGAAAGAAAAGGTAAGAAAAATTAAGTTAAAACCCAAAAGTCATTTGGACTTGATTGGTTCGCAGTCGAGAAGACAACGCGATCTCTCTCACACTTTGTTTCCGCCATGAGTCTCTTTGGTCTGGGCAGGTCATTCCTTGTTCTCTTCTTGTTTTCAGATCTCTGTTATTCTGATCTATTCACTCTTTGCATCAACAGTTATCATTTGCACTTGGGATGGATTTGAATTTTGATTATACTCCTTTTATTAGTGTGCCTTTGTGTTTGAAACCTTTGATCTGATTTTGTTTAACTTGGCTAATTGAGCAAATTTATGCATACAATAGTGAGTTGATCAGTCTTTTTAAGCATGCATGCTACTTTGGATTGCTTATCTATGCATATACATGTATAGATTCTGATGAGTCACTAACTTCGTCTAGCTAATTAGGAAAATAAAAAGAGAAGTAAAGTAGGGCTTGTATCTCAACACGTGCGTTCATATACACGAGCATATATATATAGATAGATGAACACACTATCTACATGTTAATGAGTCACTAATTTCCTTACATTCAATTGCCAAAAAAGGATTTGGAAAGAAAAAGAAAAATTACATTGACTGCCTAAAAGGATTTAGGGAAAAAGGTAAAGTATTAACTATGTGAGCTGGGGGCATGCATATTGCTGCATAATTTAATAGTTTCTGTGTCTGTCATGTATGCATGTTGAATTTTCCATGTCCGTAGCTCGTATAGTATATCAGCAAGGTGGCAGCATGAAAACGGTGTGAAAATCTGTGAAGTCCCTGACATTTCTGAATAGCATGATTATTTTAGGCTTTTTCGGGTTTATGCTTGTTTCTTCTCCAGTTATATTGTATAGGTTATTCTAAACTGACTTGTGGTAACATGGTGGTTATTAGATGTAATGAATGGTGTAGCATGTTGTCAAAAAGTTTGTACTATTACCTGCAAAATCCTCGTGTAAATGACTTTACTTAAGATGGAAAATATGTGGATTTCAGATCGCAAAAGTTGCTTAGTGGAGGCATAGCGTCTGTCCATATGGCAAGTTATTGTGCCAGACTGCTAAAGTCTAAAAACCTGCATTTAACTGTCTAATTTGATTAAAAAAAGCTTTTCATATCTGCTTTAAACTCAAATTTACAAAAGTCAAGTAATTTACGATGAAAATAATGAATCAATGCAATTAGCAAGTATCCATAAACCAATAGGTTTTTATTGTTAGAACCTATCAATTGGTGTTGGAAATCAAATATCAGTGTATATGCTGGTGGAAGCAGAGTCAATACGATGCATTTAAAACTGTACCATTTCTGTTTGCACGATTTTTGTTTGGTTTTCTGTTTCCATAGCACTTGAGTAGATATTTGATCTTAAGTTTCATAGAATGCAGGCTTTCAGACTCCATCTTTCTTTCTGTTTCTCCTGCACACATTCTTCTTATGCATTGAAGTTGGTTCATCCCTGTGTCTAGTTGTGTAGGGTCCATTTTTTAATCCTTAGATAATTTTTTTAGTTGTGTATAAGGTTGGACAATGTTGTAGTTTATATATATATTTTTAGTACAAAATCAATTTGTAATCCTGATATGTTTTCTTTATACAGAAATCAGAGGACATTCCGACCCAAAAAGAGTGCCCCATCGGGGAGTAAGGTCAGTTTTCATTCTTGAGTAATAATCTAAAAATCCAAGCTTTGGCAGTCAAATGTTGTAATAAATTGGCCCATCCCTACTGAAGTTTTGAATGATATTGTCTTTTAATACATTCCACATTTGTGTCTGTTGTCGTTATCATTATTACTGCAAAAATGTCGATGTGTCTTATGACTAGAGCATGCAGGTGCGGTGAAAGACAACATGAGTGCACTTTGATGGTATATCATGATTAATGGATTTTGTCTGTGTTTGTCCATTTGCACGGGTTCTGGAATTTTAGAAGATAGTGACATATAAAATATGTTTGCTTATCAATTAGTGTGAGTTAGGTGTTTTGGCAGGTAAATCTCGTATACATTCTCGTGCATGTTAGATTTGAGATTAAGACATGAACACAAAATCTGAAATTAATTAAATAGGCAGTGCAGATGATGATTGACAATTAGTAATAAATGGTATTATAATGGTTTAGTGATATCAAAAGAATTACGGGGATTGGAGACTATAAAAAGTTGATGTAAATTCATAGTAAAGAAATTAAATGATTTGGTTTATATGGACTCTAGTTTACATAACTATATTTAGGGAAAATGCCAATTAATATCATGAGGAATTGGATAAGTGTAGCATTGTTTAGTTAACGACAGTTTGGGAAATGAAGGTTTCTTTGTAGCACAAGTGATAAACATGATTTAGAATTGTGGGGTCCATATGTATATTTTGTAAATATCATGAATGGGTTCTGACAAAACAGGTTAAACAATATGGTTTATTCTAATTGCTGCCATTACCATACAAGCAAGTGATATAAGGGAAAAGCACAAAAAGGTGGTGGAATGATGTCCCGTGCTTTCTATGATATTAATAGTGGATGGTGGAGAAACTGTTCTTGTTGCCTTTGTGAATTTGTAATTTTCATGATGCAGGGGGCACAACTTAGAAAGCACATTGATGCGACCCTAGGCAGTGGAAACCTTAGGGAAGCAGTGAGACTTCCTCCGGGGGAGGATGTAAATGAGTGGCTTGCTGTCAACAGTAATTGCTTTCTCTCTTTCTCTCTCTCATTGAATGTGTGAGCAATTTTCTGTCGTCACTTTTTTAAGTGTGCTTACCTACAAACTTATGTTTTTTCGTTGTCAGTCCACCATGTTTTAGTACTTTGATGCAAGATAATAAAGTCATCCAAGTCTTGTGTTATCTAACTCAGCATATGTTTTTCTCTTTAGAAGTTCTATTTACTGCTAATCTCTTCCTAATTCAAATCTAAGTTTTATGGATTTCCCTATTTCAGCTGTGGATTTCTTCAACCAGGTGAATCTTCTGTATGGTACCTTGACAGAATTCTGCACACCTGAGAACTGTCCTACAATGACAGCAGGCCCCAAGTATGGCTAGAAAATAGACAACATTTATAATTCTTTGTGGTTAGCTTGCATAATAGAGAGTTAAGTACAAAGGCCTTGTTGGTACCTAGTTCTTTTTGCCCGTTTAATTAACATATTCTTAAATTGATTAGCTCCTTTTAGAAACTTGCATTTCTACAGCCAATTTGAATAGTAACACCAAAAACATCAAGTACTTTATAGGTTTGATATTTTCAAAAGTTTGTTTACCAGTTCCAGGCTTGTATTAGTGGCCTAAAGATGTAGAAAAGTGGTATGAACCCACTACTCGCTTCCAGTATAAGTGTTGAGGGCAATTATATTCATATAATTCTCCATATGTTTTAGCAAGTCTGAATAGCTGAAGACAAGCATTTTCAAACTTTTGTAACTTTATAATTAACCAGAGAACATCATTATCCTTGCTATTTATTTCCCAGATACCAGTTCCAGGCAGGTTTGCCATTGAATTGAGTGAAGGAAGCAACTTTTAGGCATATGAATGACAAACTTGTGCCCTATAGTTTCAAAAACATTTTATATTTGGGTGTATTGTCTCCTAATCTCAAGGTTGATATTTGGCTAACTTTGTTCTTTCATGTAGGACATTTATCACCCCTGTTGATAGATAAATGTGTAGAACAAAACATTATAATACAAAATCTTGCGTTGCTTTGTTCTGCCAGCTAGTGCAGATGCACATTCATTCACTTTTATAGTTGATTAAAATGCATTATCTGCAGGTTTGGTTATCTGCAAGTTTGATTATTTAATAGCTTGTGATCTGGTACTGTTGGAACTATGCAGGTATGAATATAGGTGGGCAGATGGTGTACAAATTAAGAAACCTATCGAGGTGTCTGCTCCTAAGTATGTTGAATATTTAATGGACTGGATTGAAGCTCAGCTTGATGATGAATCCATATTTCCCCAAAAACTTGGTAATTAGTCAACTAATATGTACCCTTTTGTACTTCTATCATCCATCTACCTATCTGCTTCTTCTTCACAACTGTTGGAAAAGCTAATGAAAAGAAGGTAGCTACAATTTTATTATGCAAAGTGGCCCATTTTGGCCTTAGGTTACCTTGTTGGATGTTTTAAGATATATTATATTATTCCTTTTATATTTTGGACCAAGGATTATTATAAAAGAAATGAGAGAGGAAATTGGGAGAATTTTCATTTATGACAACATGGAAAAGTGTGATGGTTATGATGAATAGTCTTTAGTCCATTGCTATACGTAATGACCTTTCGGTACATGTGTGTCAAGCCTATGGTCATAATCAGATATCGTTTACTAATCATTAATCTATATATTAATTTGATTGAATCTTGCAGGTGCTCCATTTCCTCTTAATTTCAAGGATGTTGTGAAAACTATATTCAAACGGCTGTTCCGTGTATATGCCCATATTTATCACTCTCACTTTCAAAAGATTGTAAGCCTCAAAGAGGAAGCCCACTTGAACACCTGCTTCAAGCATTTTATACTGTTCACCTATGTAAGTTGTTTTCTGCAATCTCACTTGTTGATTGTAACCGACATACCTCATAGTCTTGTAAACTCAAAATGTTTACCATTCATGACTAATTCATACGGTTCCAGTGATTTGAGGTAGCTACATTAAGACTTCAGTTGCCTTGAAAGTGGCTGCCTTACTTGTTTTTCCCTTAATTCATGTTTCTTTTGTTTAAATTCACATATTCTGTTAGGACCGTCATGTGCCTTGTCATGGCTTCCAAGAATATGTCCCATTTTGATTTTTCCTGCATGATTGCCTCGCCCTTAGAATCAGTCCATTGAGGCCACGATTGCCTATAAAGTTAACTATATTAGAGTTTATATGTGCTCTCCAGGTTTTGGGCTTGCACTAAATTTCTTGGGTTGAACGACATAGTTGACGAGTTCTTAGTATTACTCCATCTTTCTAGTTATGCAGCAGTTTCTCATGACCATAAGTGGCTCAATCTGCTTCTTTTGAATTTGAGCCCTGTTCACCCATTTCATTGGAAGAAATGCTTAGCCTTTGGTCTTATTACCTTCTAATTGATTATAGAGTTCATCATAGACAAAATTTCCCTTTGTAATAGTTTCTTATGGATTTATAAATCATCTCAAAGTGTTATGGTTAAAGCTTCTACTACAACTTCATCTCCATCTCATCCATTTCAAGAACTGGTGATTGTCCATGTTTATGCTGGAGGCTTCTGTCCACTGTATCTCTTAACGATGTCGTTTCTCTTTTTATTTGTTTTCAATGTTGTTTTTACTGATTCCTTTTGGTCCTCACAGTTCCTATCTTATTGTGCAGTGCACCTAAATTAAGTTTGCCAAGAAGCATTTTCTTCTTGTAGAGAAATTTCTGGATTTGGTGATTGATTGTTCCGTTGGGATGTATTGCCTTTTGCAGGAGTTTGCTCTAATAGACAAGAAGGAGCTTGCTCCCCTTCAGGAGCTTATAGATTCCATAATCGTTCCTTACTAGTCTGGGGAAGAATTTATATTGGAGATCGTGTAAAAACTGAATTTCAAGTGCTTCAGATCAGTGTTAGACAGTATAATGTTGCTTTTACTAACTAAGCCTTATGGATGTGCTGTATAATTTAAAGAAAGAACACAGTTTGTAAGGAATGCCCCGTGAGAATGTTTTTGTTTTTAAATATTGTTTAAATTGTAAACATAATTTATAATCATAATTTAAGGTTATTATTTGGGAAAGTACAAAATAAGGTACAAGTAAATTTTATTTTCGTAACAAATTGTTAGAAATAATGAAAATGCGGGAAAGTATTCTAACACTATCGCATTCACCGAGAAGTAACTAAAGTTATGACATGCTTACATAATTACAAAGAAAAGTCATTTTACACAAAATGATTTCTAATTTCTAATTTTAAATTTTAAATTTTTATTATTTCAAATTTTAAAAAATATAGCTCTTTATCTTAGAATTTTATTAAAATAGATTTAAGTAACTTATTAAATTTTGTTATGAGTTTAATTTTAGAAAACCTTTTTATATTAGAATATTATTAAAAAATAACGATGGAGATCACACATTGGATCAATCACGTGCTATTGATACGATGATTCGATTTAACTCTTAATCTTGATTGAAACTAATTAAAGTCAATTAAAATAAATAAAAATTATTAATTTGATTTGAATTTAATTAGCTTGAATTTGGATTAAGAGTTGAATTGTGTTGTCATATCAACAATTTTACTGCATTTTAAATGAAAGTTTTATGTAAAACCGAAAACTAGAAACAATTTTTTTAGAATTTTAAAAATTAAGTTTATTTAAACCACGTAAAACTCTCCTTTGTCCTTATAATAAATTTATTATTTCTTAAAAGTGAAAAATTAATTTTCAACTAAGAAAAACATTATTATAAAATAATAAAAATGAAATAAAAAATGAGTTAAACATCTCAAGAGAATACAAAAGAATAATAATAAAAAAGTTTAATATATAGAATTTACAATGTAAAGAATAGGAATTGTGTAATAATGCCTTAATTAATTAGTGTAAGTTTGTATATTATAACATAATGCATTCTATTGATACATTATGCATTCATTTAAAGTTTCAAGTGGTAAGTGAACAAATAGCCAAAACTTTCACATCCAGTTCATACTCATAGTCTAGAAGATCAAATGCCTGCTTATACGGCGGGGAAAAGAAGTACCTTATCAAGTAACCTAATTCATCTGTACCATGTGTAAGCTCCTAATATTAGATTGCCTGTATCTTGAAGTTAGAAAACCATACGCTACCACCACTGCTGTGAGGACTCCAAGGACCAATGAGAAGAGCTGAAAGTTGGCAAGCAGCTCACCTCGAACCTCAGTGTCTTTTGACCGACATCTGATTTGATCACCCTTCAACCGACAACCATCTGGCATCAAGGGGCCATAAAGAGTCAAAGCAGTTTGATAAAACCAGAGACCCTGCAGAGTAATAGCAACACCATTAGACAAATCAACAGGAAAACTGGTTGGGATGAGGGCGCCAGCCACAGTCGATAAAATGCAGAGTCCAATTAGAAGGACGAGAATGAGATGGTAATATCCCTCGAGTCCTTGATGGGTTGTCGAGTGAAAGTAAAACAGTAGATACTCTGCACAAAATGCTGATGCTGCTACCCAACAAAGGGCTTCATCTGGCAAAGGTAAAAGCCTGCAAGAAATTAACCCCAAAAAGAAAATTTATACTGTAGTTGAAAAGGAAAAGCTCAGCACATCTACATTAATTATTATTGTTTAGAAAAGAAAAGGTAGATCCTTCGGTCAATGGAAAAAGAAACAAAATATGCCTGTATCTTCAAGATGGGGACCTCGTCAAGCCCACTGATAACATATACCACAAAGAAAGCATGCTGAGGAAACAGTTTTAAGTCCTATTGCAAGCTTATTGCATACGTCTGTTGCTAGTTCATAGTTCTCTAACTAATTCTTCAAAAATACCATAACCAATGCTCTATGAAGAATTAGTTCTCTCACTAATTCTTCATAAAGAACTGCGCAACCTGGATTTGGTTTCAGACTTGGCAGGCTCATGATGACATCATTACGTAAGTTCTTATCTTTTTACTATCTAAAATATTTGATGATCAGAGTCTTGCCGATAAAATTGTGCAAGCTCTCAACAGAGAGTCAGAGAGCTCATATTGTCCTCTCCATATGACTAAATTAACCCAGATAAACCAGAGGAAATTTTGGAGAAAGCAAGGACAAAGACACAAACTTTAAATGTATATATAAGCAATTCATGGTTGACTAAAACTCCTACGTAAGGTTATGTTCAAGAAATCCCAATTTCCTTCTATTTTCTTCATTTCTTATGAGTCATCACACGATTATACATCACCACAAAGCAAAAGGCAATAACACATTAAATTAAAGAGAACCAACCTTGTTTTTTCCGATAGCAAGGTGACAACTCCAAAAATAAGGAACATGAGAAGCATACCGGTATGCTCGAAATTGTTCATATGAGAAGGATTGAGAACTCCATTGACGAAAAACTTGAGGTGGGTAGAATATAAAAACTCAATACATAAATCAACAAAAGAGCCGAAAACCACAAGATAGAGCTCCAAGTAGTTGAGTTTGCCGTCAAAACCAGACACAGGGTTCCAAACCCGAAAACGGAAGGCCTTCGGGTTTGATGCAAATCGGACCAAAGCGCTCCATATGTGCCATACTCCAATCAAAAGGAAAAAGGTTCCTGGTAAAGCATGACCTTTGAAAGAACCCATCTTCTTTTTAGTCTATATGAAGTCTTTGCAACTCCTCCTTACTTCTTGATTCTGCCAGTTCTTCTGTTTCATAACTACTGTGCCTCAGAAATTATCCATCTAAAAGGGCGTCTTAACTTTTCCTCAACTTTGTAAAAAAGAAAGCTGCTTTAACAAACTGTTTGATTGACTAGAAGATGAAAAATACGAGCAACGAAAAATAATTCGTGAAAACCAAAATGGAAAGGACACCAAATTTCCAAACATAAAAGGGAACGAAAGGCGGATAGGTTCGTTACTATTATCTATCCGCCAATCAACTACGAAAGCTTCTGTCCAGAAAAAAAAAAAAAAACTACGAAAGCCAAATCCGAAGAGTGCATAAAAGATGCACGATTCAATTTCTATCCTGAGATTTTCTCAGGCAACAAACAGATCGTGATTGGTTCAGCTTGAAAGGGCTTCCACTTTTCAGTCAAGTGTGGCTAGCATTAGAATGCTGGGAAAAATAAAAAGATACAAACTTTGACACATACTGAAAGCTAGTTTTCATATTACGAAAGTTGCTAATGGGAGGCCATTTTCAAGCTGAAAAAGTAAAACGTTCGAAATGGAGATACACTTCATAGTCGAAGAATTTAAGCGAAACAGGGGGAAAAAATTTTGGAAGGAGCGCCTATAAACTGTAAGTCGACGGTCCCCCGAACCCATCAACGGCAGTGAACCTCGAAAGACACAGGGAGAGGGGAGAGAGAAAGAGAGGAAGTGCTTGCAAAATTATATGAAAGTATGAACCTTTTGGTTCATGTGGGCTCATGATTGTGTGTAAAGAAACAGAGAGCAGATAACAATAACTGGGCAATAATGAAAAAGGGATGCACGTACTTACGCGACGTGATTGATTTCAGGGCATGATTAGGATCCAAAAAGCATCTCCGTCAAAAACCAAAGAAGGGCATGATCAAACAGACTCAAAGTCGAGACCTTTTGGTTTTGGATCAAGCCAGATAGAGACAGAAAAGTGGTGATGTGTGATAAAAATACTACATTAAAAAGATGGTGGTGTCCTGAAACGGAACGTGGCAAAGAGAAACAAGACGGAATTGGTGGCTAATCTGCTTTTCTATAGTTTTGGTTTTGGGTCGACTTTACATCGTGCTTATATATGCACAAAACCATTTACGATCCAATTTCTTTTCATTTCCGAAATTTTGTATCCAAATCCAACGTCAAGAACAAGAAAAAAACTAACGAAGCGTTGACTTCTGGTTGGTGTGAAATAGAAATGAGAGTTAGTGCCTCTTGCGGATAAGATCGTAAATAAATACTTTTCTTCTTTACAAAAGTCTTTTATTTTTTAAACAAATTTTTAATTATAAAATAAAAAATATTTCTTTAATAGATATGATTTTTTTACAGTCAAAATATACCTTTTTAAAAAGTTTACTTTGATACTTTTAAAAAAAGTCTTTCAAATAATTGTTTCAAATGAATTTTTCTTATCAATTAATGAGTCTATTTTTTTAGTACCTTTTATCCTTATTTTTTACAAATAATTCTCACAATACTCACAAACTCATCTTCACGTTTATTTTGATATTTATATAATATTATTTGACTTTT
>JANIPM010000005.1:17414118-17424696 GCA_027478405.1 Erythroxylum cassinoides
GGCCATAGACGTTCGAAAACCACTGAAATGAAAACTACTTATCAAGCGGCTAAAAGGAGAGAATGCATGTTTGGATTTTAAGTATAAACGTCTGAATACTTTCTGTTATTTTTATGGTATAGTGGGACATACCGATAGGAGATTTCAATGACATTATGTTTCTATCAGAGAAACAAGGGACTAACTCTCATCCTAGATTCCTGATGGAGGGATTTTGCACAGCTATATCTGATTGCGACCTTTATGACTTGGGATTCGAGGGTCCACACTTCACTTGGGAGAACCACCGAGATGACTACACAAAAATGAGGGAACGACTGGATCGCTCGATGGGGATGCTTTAATGGTCCTCCATGTTTCCAATGGCCATCCTTTCTGTTCTACAAGCAGCTTTCTCTGATCATCTTCCAATATTTCTTTCACTAGGTGTTACATTGAAGAGTGTACAGGAATGTTTTCGGATTGAAACAACATGGACTCTTAAGGGTGAGTGTAAATAGATGGTAAGCAAAGGGTGGACAGATGGTACTTTTGAGTCTCTTCAAGATCGCCTCATATGTTGTTCTCGTTACTTACAATCTTGCGCACAAACGCATCATCAGGAATTTCACAACCATCTTTGTGCAATAAAACGTCAACTGGCTTTCTTACAAAGACAACCTAATCTGGATATGGACTTACTGCGCTCTACTGAAAAACAATATAGTGACCTGTTACTACAAAATGAAGTGTATTGGAAACAACGATCGAAGCAGCATTGGTTAGTAGAGGGATATTCAAATTCTAGGTTCTTTCATATGATGATGTCACACAAACACCGAAAGAATCTAATTTCTAGACTACAGAACAACAATGGAGAGTGGGTTGACTAGGATTCAGGATTACAATAGCTGATAGTGAACTATTACCAAGGCCTATTTACATCTTCAAATGGTGATTCGGAGCCACTTCTACAATACGCGGAACCAAAGGTCACATCCTTGCACAATGAATTAGTATTGGCTCCTTATATCGGGAGGAAGTACATCAAGCCCTATTCTCCATGCACCCACAAAAATCCTCATGACTCGATGGCTTCAACCTAGGCTTGTTTCAAACATTTTGGGATATAGTGAGAACGGAGGTCACTAATGAATGTTTAAAGTGCCTAAATGGAAATGCTTTGATGCCTGGACAGAACCGCACCAATGTTATTCTTATTCCAAAAAAGAAAACTCTAGAGACAATTGTTGACATATGTCCTATCTCTTTGAACAATGTCACTGATCGAGTTGTCTACAAGGTAATGGCTAACAGATTAAAACAAATTCTGTCGTAGGTAATTGCTGATACAAAGAGCGCGTTCATTCCTAACCGATTGATTACAGATAACATAATTGTGGCTTATGAATTATTTCACTCACTCAAATGGAAAACTCAAGGTCGTTTTGGTTTCCTTACTCTAAAAACTGACATGAGCAAAGCATACAATAAAACTGAATGGGAATATTTGAGATCAATTATGTTGAAATTGGGGTTTGATGAGTTATGGGTTACCAAAATTATGAGGATAGTCATGTCTATCTCATACTATTTTATCATTGGAACTGAAGAGCATGGTCCTTTAATCCCTGGTAAGGGCTTACAATAAGGAGATCAACTTTTACCATATCTTTTTTATACTTTATGCGGAAGGTTTATCCACCATTCTATCTAAATATCAAGCACAAGGTCATATTCACGATGCTTTGGTAGCAAGAGGGGCTATTCCGAGGCCTCATCTCTTTTTCACCGACGATGCTCTTTTCTTTACTCAAGCTACAAGAGAAGAGGCGGTACATTTGAAAGAGTGTTTACATCTATATGAGACAGCTTCGGGTAGAAAATCAATCTCTCAAAATTCGGGGTTTCTTTTACCCCTAATATAGAAGAGGTAACCAGAAACTCGGTTTGTCAGCTTTTGGGTGTTAATGAGCAGGATGGTCATAATAGCTGCTTGGGAATGCCATCTGTTATTGGAAATAAAAGATAGGTGTTTCATTATATGGTGGAAAATTAACAAAGAGGTTATAAGGATGGAAAGCAAAATTGTTATCAAAGGTAGGCAAGGATGTTTTGTTGAGAACGGTAGCTCAAACTATGCCAAACTACATCATGTCACTTTTCCTATTGCCCGTCGATACATGTAAGGATTTGGAAACTTAAATGAATAGTTTCTTTTGGCACAATGGAGGCCTAGATAACAATGGTATTAAATGGCTTTGTTGGAGACGTCTAGCAATTCCAAAGGTTCATGGAGGCTTAGGATATCGTGATTTGCGACAGTTTAATCTTGCTTTACTAGCAAAACAAGGATGGAGGTTGATTAAATATCCCAATTCCTTTGCCGCAAAAATCCTGAAAGCCAGATATTTCCCCAACTCTGAATTTTTTATAGCAAATCTCGGCAAGCAATCTAAGCCAGATTTGGCAAAGTATGTGTCAAGTAAGGCACATCTTACTTCAGAGATGTCGAAAACGCGTTGGTGATGGTGTTACCATCAATATATGGAGGGAATCCTAGTTAATGGATGATAAGGCTCCTACTTTTCAAACGGAATTCTTGGAGGACCTAAACTTAAATATGGTGGCCGATCTCATGGTAGGACGCCAATGGAATGAACCTCTGATTCACAATTCCTTCAGCCTACGAGATGCATACCTCATTTTACAAATTTCGTTGGGGCTTTCGATTATTTCGGATGATTGGATATGGACTAAAAATAGGAAAGGTGAATACCAAGTAAAAGATGGTTACAGACTCAGCACAAAGATGGCTAATGAAAATTTTAGTGTTGCTAGCTTCCCATAGGAAAAAATCTGGAAAGTTCAAGTCCCAGGTAAAGTACAGATTCTTATTTGGCATATTATATGTAATATCCTTCCATATAGAGCCACCTTAAGAAGGCGGCATATGCTTTTAGATGACACATGTCCTATTTGTGGTAAGACTACGGAAACGACATTACATGTGTTTTATAACTGTGAATTTGCCCAATCCGTTTGGCTTCTATCGACTGTGGGTTGGCATGCTATCTCATCTTTGCATGGATGGCTTATGAGTGTGATCTTGTCTTTCTCACAATCACACCAGGAGGAGATTTTTATGTTAATATGGAGTCTGTGGCTTTATCGAAATGAAGTAGTTTGGACGTTGCGTGTTCATCCCCATCGGTTCATTTTAAGTCGAGCACGGATGGCACTCTTTGAATGGAAGGCAGCAAAGACATCAACTGTTGTTCTCATACAACGAAATCCACGCTCTCCAACTTGTTGGGTGGCTTCAGCTCCAAATCAATTTAAATGTAACATTGATGTTGCTTTGTTGTAGAATGGGTATTATGGCCTTGGTATGATTATCTGCAACTCTCAAAGGAAAAATTATGCTAGTGTTGGGAAATATTCAGCTGAATATTTCCTAAGATATTATTGACTTATAAAAGTCAATAAATCAGATTAGATAACATGTATGTATCAGATCTGATATTGTGTACAAATATTAGGAGATTATGTATAGTTATTAGAAGATTATGTACAGATACTTGTTTCCTAAATTAGCTAGCTCTATTTCTATATATACATGTAATGTTGTACTGATGAAAAAGAGAAAAGAAATACAGCTGTTCAGTATTTCCGCAGACACTATCTAAACCAAGGACATGATAGATACCCTAAAAGATTATAGAAGTTAAATTGAATCAAAATCCCCAACGTTCAATAGGAAAAAGATGATTTGAATTAGTAGATATACAAATATTTCAAGTTCTTGGTTCAAACTGTTGCAAGTTATTTATATCAATTATTTAGTTTAATATTTCATTATGTCTACCCAGCTAGATACAACTCAATCCAAAAAATGGAAGTCAAGAACATAGATCATAAATTGCAATTTTCCACCCTTACATAGATCATAAACATAAGATTATTCCACCCTTACATTTTGTTTCCAAACTGCATTTTTTCAATAACAAACATAGAGAACGAATTATTGCAAGAAATTGAAATTACAATATATCCCTCAAATGTGAACCACTAATGTAGCCGGATAATACTATTCAAAAAGCAGTTAAGATAGGCTAACATTTAAGAAAGTCATGACATTACACTACCTATAATGCTACAACCATCTCCATCACCCAAAACACGTCTCAAAGTATAGATATTGAAAGAGAAAAGGCGTAAATCCAACCAGTTATGGCTTTTTAGGATATGAAAATGGGATGGATCTTATGACCATATGATTATTAAGGCCACAATCTTGAAACACACACCAATCTTGTGGAAGGCAATACATATGCTGCTTCCACCATAGTAATGAAGATGAATTGGCATTACATGTTAAAGGTGTCCTAAAGTCTCCAATAACAAAACCAACTTTGTTAAAGTTCTAGATACTTAACTTTATATTTTGTATATGAATAAGTTCTATAGTTTAAGGTCGTATATCACACAAACCATTTCTACTTTTTCCTATTTCCTTTACAAACAAATGCACAAAAGAGACCAAAAAATGCTTCTTTCCTTTCCTAAAATTAATTATTTAAAAATTGCAACCATTTACGAAACCTATCTACATCAAAAAGTTTTATATCACATTAAGCCTAATTCCAACATCAATACACCCTTGTAGAATTTTAGTAAACACAAAAAGCAGTTCGTAAATATGCATCCATAGGAAAAAGGAAATCCATTAGGGCCAGTATAAGTTTTTTTATGTAAGAGATTGTTAATAAAATAACAAAATTCTTAAGATAATGAAAACATATGTTGCAACACGGACAACTCCAAATTTATTCCAAGAAACAATTTAAAATGAGTCTAAATTCTAGAAATTGATTAAGTTAGAAGCAAATAAATTCCAAAAGACAAACTTGGTCAAGTTGGGTTTATAATAAAAACTGAAAAAATTAATTACCGATGACAAATGTTGGGGGAAAGGTTGTCTTTACCGAATCAACGCAACTAGCAGAGAAATGTAGGAGAAAAGAGATGAGCATGCGAAGTGCGAGAGAGACCTATTAAGCTAGAGACGAAGAGCGTGACTGAGACTAGACTAAAGAGTGGAGGAAAGAGACGAGAGCGTGAAGAGAGAGAGAGCCACTGAACTAGAGACGAAGAGCGTGACTGAGACCATATAAGAGAGAGGTGTGTTGCTACATGAGTGAGAAAGTTTGTTGGGAAAAAAGTAGAGGGGAAGAACTTATCGAAGAGGAAAAAATGTTATATTTACCTATTCCGAACATGCGCAAAATAGGTAAAATCAAGGGGTAGTATCTTTATCTATTCCCCAATATCCAGGAATTTTTTTTAGAAATTAAAAATTTTGATTGAAGGATTTAAAATGGAGTACATTGCTAGGAGAGAAGCATTACTCTCCTACAATAAATAAAACATAAGACGTTGTAGCTGGACAATCAGGTGAAGAATGCAAACAATAAAATGACAAAATTCTATGTAATAAGACCAATAGAACTCGAACGACGGCGTAGCAAAAGAAAACGCATATGCTTAACTAAAGAAAACTACAAGAAATGACAATAATGTGAAAGTGTTGAGTGCTAAATGTGGGAAAGGGAGTTAGTCCTCGCAAAAGGGGACTTAAGAAGCTTCCAAATTAGGGCAACTGGGATTTCGACATCTTGGTAAGGATGCACAACCTGAATCAATGTAATCAAGAATCTTAGACGTCAAGAATCCTCCTAGCCGTCATAGGTGAGAAAGTGAGGGGCATTTGTTGAGAGGTAAAGCATTCACAACTGCGTTAACCTTTCACGATCTATGTGTGAAACAAACAGTTAGAGTTACTTGCTTAAGATTCACCGCTTCTATCTCTTGAACAATCTACAGTAGTCGAGAGAGATGAAGTGCTAAGTAGCAAAAGGCATGGCCTGTGACAACAATTGCGGGTACACTTCCAACAGGTAATAGCTTTATTTCCTTATGAGTACTTGATTTAGCCTAGATTCTATACTCTAACTATATAGTCACTATAGTTAGGTAGTACTTTAGAAAGAAAGGGCAATTCTCTAATTTGTGAACGTGTTGTACCTTTAAAAATTCATAAGTTCCTCTCCTTCCATATCTCCTCTAGGCTAGAAGCTAGTGAGATGATATAATCTCCAATGGAACTTCTCCTTAATTATTCTCTATATGCTCTCAACAAAAGGGCATTGGAAAAAAGATGATCTCTTCATTATCTTAATTGAAGTAATGAGCCTACCAATAGCGGGAGGCTCATTACTTCAACTAGTCCCCGTGTTCCTCGAATGGATCTCTTAGTTGTTTAGTTTTTTGGGGGTAATAGTGAAAAAGTTGACAGATAAGTCACCCTTACTGCCACTCTACAGAACCACACATGAGATTTTCACCTCATACGACTCCTCGTTCAATTCTTTTTAAATTATTGGATCCTTTTTCTCATTTGAGAAGCTCCTCCCTTCCTCCACTCCTTCCCGAATAGTAACTAGGACAAATTCAGTCACGTTTTCATGTTCCAATTGAACACTTTTCTTTTTTGATTATTCTCAAAGGAGAAGATTTTTCTTTTTACCAAACATATGAGGATCCAATCATGATCTTATAACTTATAATAAGAACAATTTTAATTTGTTATTTCAATGCAAAGAAAAAAAATCTCGTTTTATAATCATTCTGGCATAGTACATGGGTGTTGTCCAGATTTAAGATGCATAGTCTGTCTATGGTAGCTATCTTATTCAAAGTAGCCAATCATAATAAGCAGGAGGAATTAGGTCTTAAGGATTTATGCCATACTACAGGTTACTAAGCAATAGAGGGTTGTCCTTGAGTTAGCCATTCCTTACATACCTTGCTTGAAAAGGAGCCTGGAGGTTGGTTTAGCCATGAGTATTTGTCTTAAGTCCTATGATTTGGGGAATAGGTAAGGATGAGGTGAAGCACCAAGTCTGGAAAATCAGTCCATGTGTTATCAGTTATGACTATATAGACTTTTGCCTTAAAAGGTATATGACTCCACCATTGGATAGTAGTTAGAAGTCGAATTAATTGTAACACCCCACTCCCGCAAGACACCTGCCCAACATTTTTGGTGATATCCAAGTTCGTACCTCGCGAGGGTGGCATGCTAGAGCACTCAATCATTCGAAAATCGATATAATTTTCTTTTTTGAAACAACAACAAACATATGTGGAAATAATAACCAATTTGCGGCCCACTTTCATTCATAAACATTTTCAATCAACACAATACAATCAATAGAATTTCAATAGCCAATTGGGGCCCATTACAAGTACAAAACACTTTAGTCATAATGTCTTTACATTCCACCATAAAAACCTTTATATACACATTAGACATAAATTTCATAATACTTTATTTTATAGAATTCGCGGAATACAAATTTATACAAAAAAAGGAAAATACTAATGCAGACGCGAACTAATCCCGACCTCTATCTTTCCCTTACATGTAGTAAGTATACTCTCGTTTGCCTAACGAGGTATTCTTCTGAGTCCTGAAAAATATTTGCAAGTTTTGGGTGAGTTTTGCGAACTCAATGAGTGACCATCATCGATAGCTCACCTAATCACGTAACACATAATTCACATCATTACACATTGTACACTTCACATTCAATACAATTTAATCACTCATATTATGGATATGCAGTGTACATGAGACCTACTTTCCATTTGTTATTTTGTTGTGACCGAGTGCCTAAATTTTTCCGTATCCATTAGATACCGGGCTCATTACTAACTGTCCCTTTTCCGATGGGGATAGTGAGCCTTAGGCTCTTACTCACTGTCTGAGCTCGAGGCTCTTTTTACACTTTGAGCTTTAAGCTTTGATCGGTGGCTACTCAGATAACAACTGCCATTATCTTTCATGCATTCATGAAATGGAATGCATCAATCACATTTGTATGATCCCATTCAATCACATTCCCATATCATCGGACCTTAGCCTGAAAATCAACATTAAGTTGAGAATCACATTTTCACTTACATGCAAATGCTCATTCAAAACACATTTATCATCAAATTATGTACACTTAGTTCCTCTCATTCACATGCAAGTAACGCTTCAATATCCCAATCAATTCATCACATCGTCGGACCTTCTGTCCGGAAACCAACACAATCAATCACATTCATATAATCATTTAGTAGTCAACCAATACAGAAAATCAAACAAAACAAACAATGAGATGAGACCATCTAGGTTTACTCACAGTACGCTCCAGATTAGCATTTACTTTCAAATTCTAGAAATTCCTGAATGCGGACACTTAACCCGCACAACCCATTTATGGAAAACACACATTGCAGTCACATTAATAATGACACACTTATAAGCATTTATTTATGCACAATTGTATAAATAGACCATGTACAATGCACACTCAATGACAATCCCGAGTACTTTTCCAATTTCATAACTTAATCACTCATCAATTTTTTAAATCACAACCTCAATTCTTTGATACTTTAATATCAATAACTCATTCACTAATTTACCAATATAATCCCATATGTATATATATATATATATACACACACGATCAACTTTCTACTTAAATCTCAATATTTCCTCTTCATTCCTATTTCATTTCAGCTCACAAATTACAACCAAATCAGAAATCTATCATTTTTCATAATCATCTAAAAACCAGAACACTCACGCATTTCATCATATTTTCTGCACTTCTTCACTTTCAATTTTTTTTTCTGCATTTCTAACTTTTGTATTTTCTTCATTTATTCCTCTAACTATCACTTTAATCATTCTTTCACATTTTCAGACATCATCATACACCTATCTCTTAACTCTAGATTCATTTTTAATCATCTTTAAAAACACTCCAAAACTTACGTATATATATATATATATGAACAGTAAAAACATCAATATAATAGAGCATTACATATTCTTGTTTCCAAATTTTTTTGCTTTCATCACATACACATTTTCATTGATCTTTCAACTCCAAAAACTAGTTTAACACTATCTCATAACATTTCAGTCTTCAAATCCAAAGAAAATCACCATGTACGGCACACTAAATCTCCTCACTTATTTTCCAAAAAATAAGAATATCACTGTTCTTAATCATTTAGTAGTGAACTAATGATGCATGCTTTATTTCATACAAAAATACATAATCATAACAAGCTTATTTGTTTGAAGCTCCAATATCTACAAAATTGCGTAACCTTAATCCCTCATGCACCCACGTACATCAACTTGAAAGTTGACAGGGAGGTTCGGTTTTTCTTAGGATAGAAGGAAGAAATATAAAAGTGGACATGATGACAAATAGAGAAAAGCAAGATTTAACTTTGGTGAAAATTTGATGAAAAATTCAATGTTGGAGGAACTCTAGAGAAAAAAGTTTCGAGAAAAAGAAAGACAAGTACAGTAGCTTGTCTTTCAAGAGTAATAAAAATCTTAACTTTATAGTTTGGACACCTGTCCATTTCTTATCCACTTCCCTTCATTAATACATACTTAAGTATAATTTATACTTAAGTTAAAACTTAATAATACCACTGCAATCGCAAGTTATAACCCATTAAATCATTTTCAGATTTTTCCGTAAACACAATGTTTCGGGTTAACTTTGCATGTTCTTTCTGACCCTGATATTGAAGTTATTTTTTAACACTTTCTCTAGAAACATATTCCACTATGTCTTATGTCTCCATTGATACCAAAATCATTCAATTTGGTTTAGTGATTTGAAAGATAAACCTTAAACATTTTCGGGCTACTCTTGTCCAAAACAGTTCATTATACACAACTTCCATCTATAATTTAAACATCTTAGAGACTGGTTCAAAATTTGACTTCTTCAGATTATTTATAACCCTATGTCTCTAGTTTATTCCAAATTAAAAATCATCTCATTTGGAATCTTAAAGATCTAGATATAATCAAAATTCTGAAGTGTGTTCAGTAAAACAACACCAGTTCACCATTCCAAAAGATTCCCTCACTTTCATCCAATCAATCTTTTTCCGCTCAATTCAGAATGTTACCAATTTTTGTGGAGAGATATTAAAATGTGTGAGAAATCTATTGTCTCAAGGATCACTTAGTTTAGAGGTCATATAACAAAGATTGGGCTAAAGGAATCAAACAAGTTTCCGTCCTCCATTATATTAAACCTGTGTGGGACAAATGGCATAACTTGCTCTAGGGATATCCGATCAAGGTCATTCTTGAAGGATTCGAAAGAGGAATTCAATATATACATCTTTCATGAAGACTTTGAAGTGAGATTTTGTCATCAAAAGGGTCAGAATTGAACCAGACAATATAAGATGAACGGTGATCAGAAGAAGGTTATGAACACTAAACAGAAGATATCTTGCAATTGACATAGCTTTCTCTAGAGATTTAGATTAAATAGTTCTTTAGATTTTTCTAAAGAAAACTTCAAGATCTACAACCTTCATGAAGACCTTGAAAATAAATTCTATCATCTACAGGGTCAAAAGTGGGACCAGACGATAGGATCAAATGAACCCAAACGAAGAGTTAGACGAATTGGAAAAATGGTCATAACTTTCCCT
>JANIPM010000005.1:17447428-17461164 GCA_027478405.1 Erythroxylum cassinoides
AATTTTTGTAACAAAGTTACGTTTATTTTTACGAAAACTTATATATTTTGATTAGTAATATGATATAAACTTGTACTCCGGGTGAAAATATATATTAAATAAATGTTTCATAAAGTTAAAACTTTTGTAAAGATGAGAATAGACCATTTCTCCTAGCTTTCTTTCAAATTAGGTGATGAGGTGGTACGAAAGTATGCGGCCACTTCATTATTAATATGTAATTGAAATGAACACAACACGAGCTTCTAGTTTTCCCATCACGCCATGACAGTAACATACACACTCTGTTTATCTGAAATGAAAACCAATTCAATTTCTTTCCATTGCTCTATTGCTCAAAGGGTAGTAGTGGATAGTGATGTGACCTCTATTGCAAAAAGGTATTTTACTGTTTAACCAATGCGATTTAGCTATCATGTGACAAATTGTTGGAGCTACATGACATAGGATTAATTGAAAAGGGACTGCGTGAGTTGTTATAGATGGAAAGGGACATAGATGAGAAAAATTCTTAGTTTTGTTAGGACAGTAATGGACAAAGTTTGGATAACATGCCAAGGGAACAGACAATTGGTTACCAAAAAACATAACATTTAGGTTAGGTGAAGATGAATTCACAAAACCAAAAAGTGTGAGATTTCATTTGTAAACTAAACTTCCCCCGGATATCCCATCTCAATTCTCAAGCACCAGGGCTTCTAAGTTACCAATTTGTTCCAACTCTAGGTATCCGCTGCCATGTTTGTTACAAATATAGACAGAGTTACTTCGGACGTATTAAGCTTTTTAAGATTTAAAACAATTAAATATTTTTTATTTTTAATGTATATATATACAAAAACGGAATTATTTGGAACCCAATAATAGACTAGGTCTTTTAAAATTTAAAAAAATTAAATATTTAAATTTTCTTATGTTAAATTTTTTGGCTAAGTTACTTATTGCAAACGGCAACTAAATTGTTAAAATCGACAACAGGAGAAATTAGATCAACCTGTCAATTACCTTTTGAATAAATAATATGAGTTTTATTTCATAAACTTCGTGCCACGTGAGGACTACTGGCATAAATTGATACTTAAAGATCTACGCCCGTAATTAACTTGATAATCCGGGGTCCATTCTATAACCGGCAAAGGCATCAACCCCAAGACTGGAAGCACTAATCATGATCTGCCGATCCCGGGCTACGTACTGACACCACTACCAATGACCAACAGCCCCTTCCGTTTCCGCTTTATTTTCAATTTGAAAGCTGAGTTACTTCTACTCTGTCAATCACGTTCCTCTACGTGTCACGCCATATTTTCTCTCTCTCTCTCTCTCTCTCTCTCCCCCCGTTGGCCTTTATAAACCTCCGCGTTTTGATTTTTGATCTTAGATTTATCTCCTCAGCACCAAGCCCAAAGATACGACTGTCTTCTAGTAAACGTCGTCGTTTGTCGCGATCTTGGTCCCCGATCTTCCTTCGCCCTGTTTGGTCTCCGATTATTTCCTAAACCGGAGAATCAGTAGTGGAAGGTTTTTAATAGAATGCGTGTCATTCAAAAGCCAAATGACTTGTAATGATGGATACGCTGCGTGCGATCAAGTGACATAAGGAGCTTTAGAGAGAGTGATCTCGCAGGAAGCTTAAGATTTTTTGTCTGAGCTTCCACTTCTGCGAGATTCATTCCAATTTCTGATTTTCTCTCTTCAATTCTTTGGTTTTATTTAAGTTTTGGTGAATTTAGAATGTCGAAGGTAATATACGAAGGATGGATGGTGAGGTATGGAAGGAGAAAGATCGGTCGATCCTTTATACACATGAGGTATTTCGTGCTTGAATCCAGACTTCTTGCTTATTACAAGAAGAAACCACAGGACAATCAGGTCAATTAAAATTTTGTCATTACTTTTGCTTTTCTTTTCTTCTGTTTTTCCTTTTTTGGGAATTTGTGAACTAATTTTGAGGTCCGCTGTCTATTTTTTATTTCATGTGTGATGCTGTTTGGATAATTAATTTTGGCGGTTAGAGTGTTTGTAGTAGTTATACATTGTTAGACGAGGGAAATGGGAATAGAGAAGTGAAGTGAAAGTGTGTATTTTTGAATGTTGAATCAGGTTCCAATTAAAACCTTATTGATAGATGGCAACTGTAGAGTTGACGATCGTGGATTGAAAACTCACCATGGACATGTGAGTGGCTTCTCTTTGTATGTTGTGTCTTGTTTTTTTTTTCCTTTTTTTTTCAATTCTTTATGCTTATGGCTTATACTATGTTCTCGTTCAAATTTTTGTTCCTGTCTCCACCTAAAGAATACTGGGAATCAGTGCAAATTGCTAAAACTATATTGCTTTAACCATTCAGAAATAATGATGACAGTGCTTAATTGTAGTGGCTAGAGTTAGAAGATTGAAATTAGAGGACTGTTTACATGCAACTAATTGGTCTTCCGTGCGGGAATCAGGTTACGGGAAGGAGCTTAACGTTGTTAATACTGTTTATATGGAACAACTTAGATAAATCAAAATGGTTCACATTTGAATGAAACTGTGATGTTCCATTGTTGTTCATGGAAGAGATTACCACTTTTAGGAGTAAAGCTCTATTTCAGAGTCTAATTCTTGTCTACCATTGTCCTGCCTTCTGGGGTGATGCAATTGCTATTGATAGTGTTTAGGGTATGCTTATCAGGTTATAGGCTTTAAGTTAATATGCCAGTGTGCTTAAGTGGGAATGCCTATTGAAGGATGACTGCATAGACTTAATATATATAGATATATTTGTATTCATAAATAAGAATATAGACAGAAAAGAAAGAAGTAGAAAAGAGAGTGGATGAAGCTGGCTTTGATGGGGTTGTGTGGGATCAAGACTGATAGAATTGTGAAATAGTTCTTTCTTCTTCCTAAACCAGTCAAACACTCTCCATCTTTTCCAACGCCAGTTCATTTGTTGTCTTAACAATATAATTTATTACGACTTTTTGGCAGTCACGATTTTTTTCCAAGTTTATATACAGATTTACTCTTCCTTGCTCAAACTATTAACACATTTATACTCAGTTCAAACATTTAGTTGCTTTAGCCATAAGGGCTGTGCTTCACTTTTGAACATCTCTTCCATGCTAATCACATGGACAAAGTGAGTTTTTTGTTGAATGATGTGCACAAATATAGCGACTTGATGTTTTATCATTTCCTACTGAAATGAATGGTTCCTTTATAATAGTAATGACATAGTGTTACGTTAAGGAGTAAGACCAGTGGTATGCTCCAGATTATTGTATACAATTTAATTATGTGAAGCTTGATCTTAAGTTTACCTGTTCTTTCGATCCTGCAGATGGTATATGTGTTATCTGTGTACAACACAAAAGAAAAGCATAATAAAGTCACGGTGAGTTACCCTTGCATTTATGTACTATAGTCATATACGAGATACCACTGTGGTAGTCCAATACATATTTCAACTGTCTTTGGGAAGTGAGATCAAGAAGTTAATGTTTGACACATAACCTTGCCTTCTTGATATTTTAGATTTGTTTATTTGGTTTTCATTTCTGTATTAAAGCCTATTATCTTTGACGATGTGGATACATTTGTCTTATGGACTTTCAAGTAGTGGATGCCTTTTAAATATACTACTTATAGATTCTCTTCAAAATTGGTTAATTGTTTATAATATTTTGACTTTTAGCTGCTCTTTCTGTTAGATATATGGGTCCAGTTTTATTCAATTGTTCCTAACAAGTAGATGGGATCATTATCATCTGGAAAGAGTGAAACTATTTGAAATATTCTTGCTCCTTGTTTTTTTGTGAGAATGAAATTTGTGCTTAATCTGCCTTAGCAACATGCAAAGAATAGGTTTTCTAAAAATTACATTAATAAGAAAAGTATTTCTGCAAACAATTTGTGCTGAATCTGCCTTAGCAGCATTCAAAGATAATATCTTCTAAAAATTACATTAATTAGAAAAGTAGTTCTGCAACCATGCATTTTCAGAAAGGAGATTCCTTAGGTTAAGATAGGATGAGGCAGCTGTCATTGTCGCTTGCATTCCAGCTGTCTACTTTCATTGGTAGCTTACATTTCTTTGTCCATTTTCCTGGATAAGGTTAACTATATTGAGGTGTGATGCTATTGCAGATGGCAGCATTTAACATTCAAGAAGCATTACTTTGGAAGGAAAAGATTGAGTACGTAATTGATAAGGTTTGTGTTCCTTGGACAGGATTCTTACATCATCTACTCCTCCTCCTCCTCCTCCCTGTAGATAAACTCCTTTCTCTTTCTCTTCTCAATTTTTTTTATTTAAAGAAATAATGAAAGGTCTTTAGAATCTAGTTTCTGGAGCTCTCACTCCTTGGTTGTGCATCATCCTTTACATTGGATCAAACTATCATGCTCAACCTTAAGTATTTATTCATTTTTTTAATTTAAAGAAATAATGAAAGGTTTTTAGAATCTAGTTTCTCGAGTTCTCTCTCCTTGGTTGTGCATCATCCTTTTCATTGGATCAGATTATCATAGTGAACCTTAAGTAGTTATTCTTCCTGGCTGTTCTAATGTCCTTATGGATTCATGTCCTTAGTGGGTGAAAACGGTTCTTTCCTTGCATGGAATGATGCATATGGAATTACTTCACTATTATCTGTGCAGCATCAGGATTCCCAAGTTCCAAATGGTAACAAATATGTGTCTTTTGAATATAAATCTGGCATGGATAATGGGAGAAATGCGTCTTCTTCAGACCATGAAAGTCAGTGAGTGCCTCTTCGACAGTATCCACGTGCTTGTTTCTGTATATTTGACTTTGACTAGTAATTGATAAGCCTCTAATACTTTTCATGTATGGCTTTTAACTTTAACTTTCCTAATGTTACAAAATGTTTCAACCTTCGGGCTGGATTCTAAGGCTGGTCCTGAAAATGTTTTGTCATAGTTATGCAGATTTTTTCTCACTGCTATAGTGATCTGTTAGCAAATAACACGAAATTGCACATGCACATAGATTATAGAGAACAGAGAACATAGGATTTTATGTGGTTCAGCAAGTGTGCCAGTGTCCATCTGAAAATTACGTTCTTTTTCACTACTCATTGCCAATGGTAATACAACCCTATAAAGACTTTTTTTTACAACATGGGCTAATAAAAATCCAAAATTACAAATATGCCCCTTCTACTTCAATGGAAGGACTGTGCCCTCCCTCGTGGGATCCCTTGCCCTTACTGGCAGCATTACTGTTACTTAAATATACTCTATATTAATGATATGAGCCACTGCTAACATGAACCAAAATTGGTGCTAAAATTAGAGTCAAAATGCTATTAGGGCTAGTTTTAAAGTTCATGTGGTTGTAAAGTTCTCATATTTTATATGCTTTGATACTTTTTTTCTAAGCTCTAATCATCTACAGGTTCAGTGCACAGGAGGATGAAGAGGAATCTCATCAACAAATTTTGCGGAGAACGACAATTGGAAATGGTTCTCATTTATGCCCTTTACTTCTGACCTAAAGTTTAAGCAATGCAAATTATGGTCAAATCTTATCTTGTTCATCACTTTGTAGGTATTCCTGATTCAATACTTGACTGGACACGTGAAGTTGACTCAGAATTGTCAAAACAAAATATCAATAACCAAGCATTTTCTAGAAAGCATTGGCGTCTACTACAATGCCAAAATGGTTAGTGCTTTTCCTTCTGTTCTTGTTTTTTTTGGTATTACTTAAAAGTTTAGAACATAATCAGTTACCTGGCCATCTTATGATAACATAGATGAGTTGCTGTTGATGAGTCTTTTTCTTGATGTTCTCTAATTGTATATGGCAGGACTCCGGATATTTGAAGAGCTTCTTGAAGTTGATTACCTTGTACGAACTATTAAACTTATGCCAAGTTCTTTGCTGTGAATCCTGCTATTATTGATGTTATGATTAATTGTTGTTCTGGGCAGCCAAGGAGCTGTAGCAGAGCAATGAAAGCTGTGGGTGTGGTTGAAGCTTCCTGTGAGGAAATATTTGAACTTGTAATGAGCATGGACGGAACACGTTTTGAGTAGGTGTTTCATTTTTCTTTTTGTTTTTTAGGTGAAATTTATATTTAAAAAGGGATTAGAACACTTTAGACCCAAACACCTATATAGCTATACAACTGTAAATTGCATTTACAAACAGGAAAAAAATAAAAAATATATAGGAATTTGGATTTCTTCTTCTTTACTTTTGTGGAAAGTGTTCATTAGATATGATAGTTGAAGCTAAGCACAAATATTACCGCTGCATTTGGTCAACGAATCTAGTGAACCTTATTGGCATCAAATTGTTTCCTTTCTTTGGAGTTGAGAAAAGGGAAGAAAAAGAGAAGATTCAGCATGCATGGGCATCTTTTCCTGTGTTTTCTAAATGAGCTACTAGCATGTTTGCTATTTGCCTGCCAGTTAGACTTTCCACCATAGATATTTGGAAAATTGTTTTGGTACTGCAATTGTCCATCAAATGATTCTTTTACAATGTCCTATTTTTTGTCCCTCCTATTTTTGGAATTTTTTTCCATGTTTATTTCAATGCCTTGTGCAGGTGGGATTGCAGTTTCCAGTATGGCAGTTTAGTTGAGGAGGTGGATGGGCATACAGCTATACTCTATCACAGACTTCAGCTGGACTGGTTTTCAATGTATTATTCTCTCTCATGAAACTCCTCTGCCTAAATTTATTAAGATGTGACATATGTTGTTCAGCATGAAGCATTTTTTTTTGTTTTGGTTATGAAAAAAATGTTCTCTCTTTTCTCTTGATGCGTATCTTTCTGTGAGTTGCTGTGTAATTATTAATTATATAGCTATCTCCATGTTCTGAAGAAAATCTTGAGCTGGAAAGGAAGGATGCTTGACACATTCTGTGGCAAGTGTGAATTCTTAGGGCCTGATCAATTGTGGGGAATTAAATTAATTATCGAAAATACTTCTCCAAGAAAAAGGGGTAACAAGAATATTTAAATGCATCTTCTCCAACTTTTCTGGCTTATCTAATTTGAAAATATTTTTGGCTGTGAAAAAAATTTAAGTGTTTCATTTTAGTCATGCATAAAGTTAATTTTCAAAGTGGTGCATGTACTCATGTTTCAATGTATCATCTTGGTATCTATGTATCTATTATATGAAACTATATAATGGTAATATTAATAAGTAAGTATCTTTCTTGAAAACATAATTTTAAATGTTAATAACAATGAATTTGTTTTCCTTTTGTCTCTAGTTTCTCCATGGAAAAGAAAAATGTGATAGTGAAAAGCAAAAACTGCTCAGAATGAAAAGCAAAAAATGCTCTTTCCCCAACAGAGCAAGTCCTTAATATTGAGATTTTCCAAATGTAATCAGTTTTTGGTAATATCAGATGATAAAGTTCTGTTCTATTGACAAAGAATTGTTACTGACATGTATTTGGAGTCCTTTAGCTCGTTGCATAGTCATTTTTTGGTCAATAAGCAAAATCATTTTGTTAGAATGATATTGCATGATGCTTCTGAGAGCGAAATGCATAAAACTGCCAGAACAAAACAAATATTTTTCTTCCAGAATTCACATTTTTTTTCCTTACTATGTTTTTCACATGTCAATTGGCTTCAGGTTTGTCTGGCCCCGTGATCTTTGCTATGTACGCTATTGGCGCCGAAATGATGATGGAAGTTATGGTAGTGTTTTTTTCTAAATAGCTTCCACTATTTACATAATTTTTTAGTAACAATTAGCTGAGGTTTCTACACTTTCTGTAGTTGTGTTATTTCGTTCTAGAGAGCATGAGAATTGTGGTCCACAGCCAGGTTATGTTCGTGCTCATCTTGAAAGTAAGTCATCCCAACTCTCATTTTCTTTATGCTTGGAATTTTCTTATCTTAAAGCTTACATGTTAAGTTGTTTATATTCTAATTTTCTGCAGGTGGAGGATTTAACATCTCTCCCTTGAAACCTCGAAGTGGGAGACCCAGATCACAGGTTCAGCACCTTATGCAGATTGATCTAAAAGGATGGGGTGCGGGTTATATGCCCTCTTTTCAGCAACATTGTCTTCTTCAAATGTTAAACAGTGTGGCTGGTGCGTTTTGTTTTGTTTTGTTTTTTGTTTGAGGAATAGTTCAAATCTAAAGTCCAGGTGCTTCTTATATTTAAGTTTCTATATATTTCCCAAAGTTACAAAAGATAGAGTTTGATCTGTTTGACTCTGTTTACGTTTTCTTTTTCCTGTGGTTTGTTGTTTATATGCATCTTTTCCATTAGCTGATTAATAGAATGTGGTTTATATGGTGATTCATGTTCATACGCACGAAGCATTATGGCTCTATTTATAAAGACCAACTGTTCCTTGTGTAGTAGACATCCGTCTTTGAACATCATAAGCTTTTTTTACTGCATTTTTTTTTATTGTGGAAATAGTTGTTCACAATAGATTTTCATAGTGACATCAACATTTCTCACTGATGTATTTTCTTTCTTCTCTTTTAATTATTGTACAATTTCCCTGAGCTAGTTGGTACGTCGTGCTATATTTTTATGCCTTCCTTTTAAAGTGTCGCAGATTCTTCTTGAAAAATTGCTCCTTATTTTGGTGGCATTACTCTTAAAACCCTGGAAGCTTTTGCACTGCATTTATTTATTTTGTGTGCGGAAATAGTTGCTTTGCTGATTTTTTT
The DNA here is from genome assembly GCA_027478405.1 of Erythroxylum cassinoides. Lineage (NCBI taxonomy): Eukaryota > Viridiplantae > Streptophyta > Magnoliopsida > Malpighiales > Erythroxylaceae > Erythroxylum > Erythroxylum cassinoides. Next base: position 17,456,106 of record JANIPM010000005.1, read on the forward strand.
TGATACCATATGGCAATTGGGTTACATGAATAATAATAAAAATTTGTAGAGATATTCTTTTGTCTATTGGATGGTTTTTGGTTGTTTAGATCTAAAATTGTCTTCACAATCTGTATGGTCCTGTTTGTCAGAGTTCCAGTTCTTTTTTTCTTATGATAGGGCTCCGGGAATGGTTTGCCCAAACAGATGAAAGAGGCGCTCCCCCTAGGATACCCATTATGGTCAATATGGCCTCAGCTTCGGTTTCTTCAAAGAGAAGCGTAAAAACTCAAGAATCTTCTGTTCATCCTGCACCTACAGCTGACCAAATGAATGCCACAAGCAGAAACTCCACAATGCTAGATGAGTACTCAGACGAGGATGAAGAATTTCAGATAGCTGAAGATGAGCAAGAGGTATGTTTGAAAAGTATTCTATAATGTGTTTTCTTCGCAGCCTTTCCAGCTTGTAATGTTTGTTCCTCCTTCTGCCCCCCTTTTCCTTTGTTTCAGGCTTACTCAACCAAGCCAGATAATGAGTTGAGAAAACCAGGTGGTTTTTACAATTAGTTTTTGTCTTGTCTTTCATGTATTTCTTCTGTAGATGTGTTAGCAACATAGGCTCACAATTGTTTCTTCACTCCTGTCTTTCCTCTGAAGCTTTGGATGAAGAGCCAGCTGATCAAATTGATTTGTCCTGTTTCTCGGGTAACCTACGTCGAGATGACCGTGACAATGCTCGTGACTGTTGGCAAATTTCAGATGGGAACAACTTCAGAGTCCGTGGCAAAAGCTTTTGTCACGACAAGTCAAAGGTTCCCTGATTGTTGGCCTTATTCTGTTTGAAGCTTACACTTAATATTATAATTTAGGGATCCCTTGCAAGCTTCCTTGTCTTTTTTCTCATGTACTTTGTGTGTGTAGATCCCTGCTGGTAAGCACTTAATGGATCTTGTTGCTGTTGATTGGTTCAAAGATACAAAAAGAATGGACCATGTAGCTAGGCGTCAAGGATGTGCAGTACAAGTAAGAAGTACTTTTGGTTCAGACCTACCTTATTTTACTCTTGGTGGCTGGAAATGAAAGTGTTCAAATGTTTCTATTTTTCTGGACCAAACAAGAAGTTAACTAGTTTTACATCATAGTTATACTTTTGTTAAAGGCCCCTTTTTCCTCCAAATAATAAAAAACCATCTTCTGACACAATAGCTTTACATTCTTGTATGGAACATCTATTCCTTTTTCTTCTTGAATAGTTGTAACTTTTAACCGTAAAGAACTTAACATGAAATTTTTTTAAATTTACGAGTTGGACTAGAGGTTTATTGTATTCTTTCATTTAATAACAACCTGGAATTTTCATCTTGCTTTTGCTTATTAATTATCTCAAATAGTGTTACACTTGAGTCTGAAAGGCTGCGTACTATCAGACCTCCCCAGACCCTGCTTCAATGCGGGACTTCAGACTGGGTGTGATGATGATAAGTGTTACACTTGAGTCTGACTGAATCTCTTCTGTAGGTTGCTTCAGAGAAGGGACTTTTTTCTGTAGTGTTTAATCTGCAAGTAAGTTTGTTCCTTTTGCGAAGTATGGATTTAAACTAAAAGTTTAAAGAATGGGCAAAAAAATAAGCATTTTACTCTCTACAGGTGCCTGGCTCTACACACTACAGTATGGTCTTTTATTTTGTGACGAAGAGATTAGCACCTGGATCTCTCTTGCAACGTTTTGTTGATGGTGATGATGAATTTCGTAATAGTAGGTTTAAACTTATTCCATCAGTTCCCAAGGTACTTCCTTTGATCTCCCAATATCTGAAAAGTGCTTTTGCTAGGTTTTTAGGGCTTCTAAGGGCACTTCTCATTCTTGCTAGATTTGCACAACAGGGTCGACTGATTAGGATCCATGCTTTGAATGCTGAATACATGTAACGGATGACATTATTTACTGAATTTTTCAGGCCTGAATAAATAGAGATGTGTTGAAGGAAATAGTTGAAACACTTCCTAACTTCACCTGACAGTTCTATTTGCTGGATGTGTCATCAAATTGTGCAGGGCTCGTGGATTGTCCGCCAAAGTGTTGGAAGCACTCCTTGTTTACTGGGGAAAGCAGTCGATTGCACCTACATACGTGGCCCCGCATATCTAGAAGTAGGCTTGATCTTTTGCATTTATCAATGCTTGCATACATTCTTACTTATATGGTCTGCTTGGTCTAACATGATTTATTTATCTGTAGGTTGATGTTGATATTGGTTCTTCTACTGTTGCTAATGGAGTTCTGGGCCTTGTAATTGGCGTAATAACAACATTAGTGGTTGATATGGCTTTTCTTGTACAGGTACTTTTTATATACTTGAGACCTATTCTCAATATTAATATTCTTGTTGCAAAGGAACTGAGGGCTGATAGGTTAGGAGTTCGTCCGCGCTCATTCTCAATAATGCATTGTCTTTTCCATGGATTCTTATTTTTAGTTTCCTTTATATGCCAAGAAAATATTTTTCCTGTTCTGTTCGAGCCGCTCTCTCTCTTTTGGTGATTACTACATACATATAATACAAGGATGTAGCTAAGAAGCACAAAAGTAGTAGTTACCTCTGTAACATCTACGTTAGTTACTATTGACTTTTTACTGATCATGACTTGGCCACCGCTCGTATTTAAATTCCTGGACGTGAATTTGCTGTTGCTACGTTCACAAATGACAATTTAAAAATTATATGAAATACTCCTCCAATCTTCTTAAAAGCGTATATTGGGACATTTGCGGTTGCCTGGGTTCCTGTTTATACTGCACTAGTTACCGCCGTAGACACTTCTGTTGACAGTTGATACGAGTGGCCTTGACATCATGTCTTGGAGTACGCAGGATAGTCTATTCACTTTTTCATTCTCCACGTTTGCTCATGGAGCTCTTGCATTTGGTTAAACCTATGAAAGAAGGAAAGGCTAGCAGAGATACATGTTTGACAGCTCCCTATCAAAGATATATACTATATTTGGCACACAAAGGATGTGCTCTCATCTTATACTCTTATGGTTCCTGGTCTCTTTCTTCTTATAAGATAGTTTCATTCTGCAAGGGCTCATTATCTCCTAAATCTGTTTTGCAATAAGATATAGTTTCATTCTGCAAGGGCTCATTATCTCCTAAATCTGTTTTGCAATAAGATTTTAAGTGCGTGCCAAGTGCCGTAACGTGATGAGTGTTTCTCGAGGAACCAAGTGAAGCTTGGTTCAGGTCACATTTTGTTGATTCAAGAAACTCATTTAGTGCTACATCCATGCTTTTATATTACTTATTTTTGATGTTGAAGCATATTGTATTTATTTTCTCCCCGATGTGAAATATTTATTTATTTATTTATTTATTGCCTCTGTTCGCAGGCAAATACTATGGATGAATTGCCAGAGCGGTTAATTGGTGCCGTTCGTGTATCCCATATAGAGCTTTCATCTGCTATAGTTCCAGATCTGGAGAGTGATCCATCGTCGACAGATTGAACCTACTGACCTTATACTGATTGTACACAAAAATCATTTATTTAGGCATATGCGTGTATTCAATTCACAATTCTGTGCCTTCAAGAACAAAATCAATTTAGTGTTTTCAAATGAAATTTTGCGCAAAAACATAGTGAAAAAGGAAATGTTTTCTCATGCTCGTTCCAAGTAGCAACTTTTTCGGCAAAAAATGAAAATGTGTGCAATTTGGCGAACATATATGGACAAGATTTGCAATTTGATCCTTAACTATCAGTATTGCTAATGAGATGTGTCCAACCTTACGAGTACCGTTACCGGTCGGAAAATAGAATGGTAATCGTAACACCGATACGGACTGGTCGGTATTGTATTTTTTGTTCGGTATTGGCTGGTACGCAAAATACCGGGGCATATTGGCCGATAGTATGACTTTTGGAAATATGGAGGACTAAATTGCAAATTTCAAAACTTTGCGCTTATCACCCACTCTTGTCGTCTTGCGCTCTCCTCGTCCTCGGTCTTTGTCTCACTCTCTCTTCCTTCCCTCGTCCTCCTCCAACCTCGACTCCTCCTTTGGTGTTGGTTGAAGATGCCACTGTCTACGTCTTCAACCTCCCTCCACGGAGATCCGAAGATGTCACCGTCCGCTACACTACACCACGTCGTCGTCATTGTAGCTTGGGCACACTACACCACCCGTCACCAACTTGAACCAACAACTCGAAGACCCGAAACACGTGATTTGTTTTTGGGTATGTTTTTTTTCAAAATTTTCCTACTTAATTGCATTTTTTATTGTGTTGGATTGGAATTAGATGATGGATTTGTGAATGTTGGATGATGGATTTGGGAATTGAATTGTTGAATGCTCACGGTATTGAAGTTGCGTGTATCTGAATTGGTTAGATTTTGGATTCTGGAATTGAATTGTTGAAGTTGAATGTTCACAGTATTGTTTTGGATTTTGTCATTTGTGATCTGAAAATTGAAAATGGAATCATACAGTAGAATTGTTGAATTCTCACGATATTGGAGTTGCTTGTATCTGAATAGGTTGGATTTTGGATTCTGGAATTGAATTATTGAAGTTGAATGTTCACAGTATTGTTTTGGGTTTTGTCATTTGTGATCTGAAAATTGAAAATGGAATTATACAGTGGACTGTTTGTGATCTGAAAATTGGAAATGGAATTATATCAGTTGTTGTTCCGTTTCGTTATAAATTGAAATGCCTTAATTTTATGTTATAATTATTAATAATTATCTTGTTAGAAGTTAAATGCAACTGATGTATGCTAAACTACCAAAAACCTATCTTCAACTTCTTTAGACAAATTTAAATGTGTGTATTTAGAAAAGTTAATTGGTTGTCATATCTCACCATTCAAATTTTGTAATATAACCTTGCACTTTAATAGATATGTTTATTCATTCTAATTATGTTGAGTGCACTTTTTAAGTTCTAAAAATTAATAAAATATAATACATATTAACTATTAAGCGTTTGACGTTAAACTAAGTCGATGAAACTTAATGTAATGTAATAATATTTTGTAAATGCTCTTGTTTATCCTCAATTAGATTACGTG
>JANIPM010000005.1:17536203-17549718 GCA_027478405.1 Erythroxylum cassinoides
GGTGTCTAAAGAAAGATACAACGAAGCCGAAGACTGAGAAGAAGTACAGATGGGTTCTGGGTTGGAGCTGATGACTTTCGGGTAGAGAGAAGACGACATAGTTTTCCAGATGAGAGTTGGCTTTATGTAAGTGACGCAGTTTCTGCTTCCCGAAAAAGCTAAATTTGGGCTTTTTTGAAAAGCTCCAAAATTTAGCTTTTGAAAAAGATGTATTTGAGCTTTTAAAAAAGCTATTTCTACTTCAAAAGTACTTTTAAAGTTTTCCACCAAACACTTACTTTTTCCTTAAAATAGCTTTTGCTGTAGATAAAAGTGCTTTTAGACCCTCCAAAAGCTGAACTAAACGGGCACTAACTTGATAAAAATGAAAATATGAGTACTAATATGCAATTAACATCCAAGTTAAGAATTAAATTGGACCTTTTCCAATGTAATATTCCCTTTAAAATAAAAGTAATTCTTTGATTCTTACTAAATAAAACTTTTATGTTAATATTTAAAATTTGTAATATCATATTTTTGAAGTTATTATATAATTTAATTGGAATAACATTGACATAAACAGTAGAAAGGGTTCAATCAATCTTTGGTTAGTTTGAAATACTAGACATTAGGTCCCTCCGTTGTCTGTGTTTCTAATTCTCCGCTTCATAAGCCCTTAACCTGTTTGTAGAAATTCCTTAACCAAGACCCGCCTGTTCATGTGCTATGACAACGGAAAGTACATCATCCACTACAAGGACCACTTTCGTCGATCAATTAGTAGTGAGTTTAATTTTAGAACCTCCTCAACTCTCAGTTCTATTACTTCTCTAGGGCTCCAAGTTCGTATGGTGATTTTCAGGTTCCAGGGGATGTTGTCGTTGATCTCTCTACCATGACGAATCAAACTATCAAGCTTGGTGGCGGCCTCCGTCAGGTCTCCCTTCAATTTCTTTTTGTTGTCAAATATCCCAAAAAAAAAAAAAGAGGCACAGTTAACTAACAGTTTGTTTTGAAGCTTTATAGGATGGTGATGCTATTTCCGTTATAAAGGCTGGCAAATTCAGGTTCTCTAGGCCTAACAAATATTGGGTTGAAAGCTCCCACAAAAGGGTCAGTTTACTTTCACAATAATATCACCAACTGCTTATGTCACAATGTGTTGCTTCCGGCTATTATTAGTTCCTTTTTAATTTTCTTGGACCCAGCTGTGTGAGATATTGAGCAGACTTTCGATCATTTTTTGCAGCACAAATTGAAGGTTGATTATTAAGGAATATATATGCTTAACAATTTTGAAATGAAGATTTCTCTCCTGATTTTTTGATTTTCACTATGTTTGATTGCAGAATAAAATTGTGCATAGTTTTGTACCCTTTACTTGGTAGTGATGGTGTTCTGCTTGTGTTTATACTTTGTTTTGGAGCAACCATCAGTCTGTTGACTTGCAAATGGCTTCTGATAGCTCCACTGGATAATGCTTGATCTTATGCTTAACTTCTACTTTTTCTTTTCTTTTACAGTACGTACCTTGTGTCGACGATACTGTTCTAGGAATTGTGGTGGACTCCAAAGCAGATGTAAGCATTCATGTCCTGTCTAACCCAAAATTTGCTTCATTGTTCCTTGGTAGTTTTAAGAAATTTCATGTTTCAGCTTCCATCTTGTTTTTTTTTTCCTTCCTAGCATACGTGAAATAGCTGTTCCTCCTGTGTTTTCTTTTTCTGCAAAAGAAGTATGCTTAGAGGAAAGTGCTTGCAAAACGTTGATGACGACCTTCTATAGGTTGGCAATTCATTTTTGTGGTGATATTAATTTTTGGTTTGCTTTGGCAAGCATCATAATCACTTATGATAAAACTGAATGGTTGGCTTAGTATTGTAGAGAATGAAATTTCATTCTTAATTATGGTGTAAGACCAGAAAGAGTTTGTCTATGATTGATTGTTATATTTCTTCTTGTAACTATGCATTATGGTAGAGGAAGAGAATTTCATAAAATTTTAATCAATTATTTGGCTAGAAATTTCCTCCAAAAAATCAAACGTGCGAATTAGTTTAGGAGAAAGATAGAGATAAGCATTCAAGTTGGCTAAACTCAAGTAGTTCTCAGGCCTCACGAATCTTACTAAAAAATAAAGATATGGGTTAGTGTTGGTCTTATATATCCTATTTATTTACTTATCTATGATATCCATGGTATCCATGCAATGTAATTGTTCTCATATATATCCTATTTATTACTTATATATGGTTTCCATGCAAAGTACTTGTTCTGTAGGTTCTGCCTATCTCCCTAATTTTGGTATGAGTTATAGTATCTATCCAATTTGCAATCACATCATTTAAATCTTTGAAGTCTTTCTTGATAATTGATCAACTTATATTTTTTACTTTTAGAACTTCCTTGTGGATATAAAGGGACCTTCGTTGGCATTTTTGCCTGTGCTGGCATTTGAAGGAGGAACAAGGAGAAATATTCCAAAATTTGAGGTGGGTACATAGTACATCAAGTCATGCATGTCAGCCTTTTCAAATATCAAATGGATTGCTATTGACCTATGAGATAACATTAAATGTTTGTGAGTCGTGCCTCCTGCTTGAAATTTATCTGATAATTGCCTCACATTTTAAGGTTATGCATTCCTTTTTTATTTTGCCAATTGGGAGTGGATAGCCAAATTTTCCCTTTTATGTTGTAACAAATCTGCTTTCCTTTTGGATTTCAGAGTGTAAGAATTTTGATGTAAAACCAATTGTTCAGCCAACTTTATTTGTACTAGTTTGCAAATGAAAGCAAAAACTAATAATTTTTGCCATGTTGTCCACAACTTTTGCTGTTTATTTTTATTTTTTTATGTACTTTATAACAGAATAACCTGAGTGGTTTACTCGCAGAACTTCAATTGCATAATTGATGTTTGCTTTGCTACTTGCCGTGCTATTGTATTTTTCTCATTTCCTGGAACAGGTTGGTTCATTGCTTTATGTTCGGGTTGTGAAGGCAAACCCCAGAATGAATCCTGAGTTGTCATGCATGGATGGTTGGTTGCCTTTCCTTTAAGCTATTCCTGTGTCTTATTAGTTTTGTTGAATGCTATGGACTATCACTTATACTTGTGATCTTTAGCCACTGGAAAAGCAGCAGAATTTGGTATCCTCAAAGATGGCTACATGTTTGAATGCTCAACTGGTCTATCTAGAATGTGAGATAGCGTCTCCCCTTCTAAAGAGTAGCCATTTTCTAATAATAGATTGCCATGTTCATAACAAGAATGATAACAGCATGCATGTCATTGTTGCATTTAATGAGCTTTTAATTTCTTTTCCAGGCTATTAAGCTTACCGACATGTCCTGTTCTTGAGTCTCTTGGCAAGAAACTCTCTTTTGAGATAGCTGTTGGATTAAATGGTCATGTTTGGGTATGATACCTTGGTAGTACCTCAGTATGCCTTTTAGTTTCATTTGATCTGTCTTGATTCTTCACTTATTCTTTATGTTCCTTTTGGTTAACCATCGAACACTCTCCAGATTTTTTTTTATGCTCTTAACGATTGTACTTCCCTTTCCAACTCCTGTAGATAGTATTTCGTTTTGGACGATTAAATGGCTAAATATGATCTCTTATTTTTCTATTTTATGATGATCCAGGTGAATGCTGACTCTCCATCAACAGTCATCATTGTCTCTAATGCAATCATGAACTCAGAATCTTTGAGCGGGGTGCAGCAGAAGATCATGGCAGAGAAACTGCTGCAGAGAATACAGGGTAAGATCGATAACGTTTGTCATTTTATTCTTCGACAAGGACCATATGGTTATACTTGGGTAGTTCCTTATGTGCAGAATGATACGGGAAAGGAGTCACTGGTCTTCACTATTTCATTTGCTGGCTCCAAGCTCAGAAAAAGGATTAAGATCTTCTAGTTCCTAGCTTTAGAAGCACAATGACTACTTGTTAACATTTGAAGATAAAACTTCCAATTTGGTTGCAGCAATTTTGAATAACATTGATCTTCTCTCGTGTTTCTTTTTGTATTTTCCAACGACCATATAATGGAGAATGAACAAGCGTACATCCGACTTTAATTTGCAGCAGATATGGGAGTTGAATTCGCAAGTGTCTGTATCCTCTAATCGTTAAAGCCTAACAAAATTTGTCGCCGAACTCTTTGGCGTTGACAAAGAAAGCAGAGATAGTTGTAAATTTCTGAAATCTAGTCCTAGTTAGGAACACTAATATTGAGAAGCATACTAGCATATGAAGTGTGACCACTAAGCACATTTAAGCTTCAAGGACGTCAATGATTGTCTACGGAAATCAAATAAGGGAATCATATCATTGATATACGTTATATTTCTTACGCAAATTTTGTGAACGGTCAGAAATAGAGCAAAGAAGAATATATAATAACATAAGAGTGCTTAATTTGTGAGAATGAGGTTTGTTTCCAGAGGAAGGCCTTGTTCTCAAGCAGAAGGGAGAATATTCAGAGCAACCTCTTTAAGCGATGGCATAGCTTCTTGCTTATGCAAGCAAATATACGTGTCCCTCACTCTTCTAAGGACTTTCCACGGACCAGGATAGCACCTGTACCAAAAACAAAGATGAAACCTTTTCAAGAGTAAATTATCCGACAAGTCTTTCAATTCAAGCATACCTGAAAAGGGTTCCACCATTGCGTCCTTTAAAGTTGTGAATGTAATATACAGTCTCCATCTTTGGAAACAGGGTCTTTGATAGAGAAGCCAGCTTTGGGTAGAAGAAAGGTGGGTAATCTTAGTTCATTTCAAGGGCAACTTTGGTCTCATCAGTGTATAACTAACATGATTGCATTACTCATAACCCATTCTTTTCATTTCTCCTTTTGGGACGGTAAGAAAAGTTCTCCTATTGAACCAATGGAAAAACTCGCAATTATATGAGAATATGATAAAACTGAGTCTGAGATAGCAAAGGATACAGCCAGATCTTATCCGGTCAAGTTCGCCATTGAATATAATCAATTTCCGACTTGTGTTTGCGACAGCTTCCTTGTAAAGCTCTTCGACCACGAGCATTTCTACGAAATACATCCTCTAAATAAGCAAGATGGCATTTCAATGCAATGCTATATACAATGTTGCAGGTTTGAATCTACCGTTGACATTAAAGTATGGGTAAGCAACTAGGAAAAGTTCATCTTCTGGCTTCACACGATCGGCCATTTTGACTTTTTCAACAAAACCAAAATCCTCAAAGAATGATGGCTTAGTCAAATAATCCAACTTCAAAGAAGATCCTTCGAAGGCCGACGATCTTGCAAATTTTACTTCATTTGCCTCTGGGAAAAACTGCCATAATTAAAGCAATTCCGTATCTAAAGGTGCAGATATGTGATGAGAGGGATAAAATTAGATGTTTATTATATTAAGGAAAAGAGAAAACATATGGAGTTAAAATAGGGGATGAAGACATGATCAGAAAGGAAAAGGATGACATGTAAACTGCGTAGAAGGTAACCAGACTTTGGCTAAAAATTATCCATCCTGAAACAACAGTAACCACTTAACTCACATCTTTGTAATAGCATTACAGTCCACTGAAGGATGGCTTAGTTAAGGTCCATGTTACTTTTGATGATAGTGTTGATAATGCTAATATAATAGCCACGGAGAACTACTTGAATTTCATTTTTTAAGCAATCTGTAACAAACATAAGCCTAACACCTCGTAAAACAATTTATAAAAATCAAATGGATTGTTTTTGTGGAGTTCAAATTCAAATGAGGAACACAAAATGAACTTACTATTCTTGTTCGTGCAACTTTCTCTGGACTTACAAAGGAATCACAAAATTCACGTATTAACTGCATACTCCCTGTCATTTCTATTCCTCCTTCACCATCACCTGATTTACAGTGTAATTTAACAGATGTACAGAATATCCGGTGAATTGAGTCACATAATTGCAGACGAAGAAGACTTCAAATGCAACAAATATGCACCTGGTACGGATTCAAGTCCAGCTGTTGGAAATTCAATCTCCTGTAAAAGATGCTTGCTTTATTATGGACTATTCAGGAATGCCACACATATTGTGAATCTATAATTTCCAATTCCTGAAATATTTAACTGCTGATACGAACCATCAACTGTCTGTTATCCTGCAAAGCCAATTCAGCTGCTTTTTTGGCCTGTTCATCAGTTGAAGTCTCAAATTATGCTGTCATGTTTCGCAGTTACTAGTATGCGTATGTCAATTACACGGACATAATGCATAGAGAAGCGTACTTGTTCGAGGAGCTCTATGTAGTCACTGGGAAAAGGCATATCATATTCAACCAAGGGATTATCATCCCTTGAAGCTGAGCAAGGTCTAAGATAGGCGCCAACAGTCTTTGTGATTGAACTGATTCTATTACTAAGGGGACGTCCAGCATTCTTTGTCTGATAGGTTTGGCAAATGATATCCTAGAAAATCTTAATCAAAACAAGTCAAAAGAAAAGATGGAGAAGATTAGAATTTGTGTCTAATCTTTATAAGATCAATGATTGTTATTTCAGAACATCCTTCTCCTGAAAAATTTAGATGTAGAGTTTCAGTGAGCTCATTAATTCTATGCTACAGATAGCTAAGTTTTCTTTCTTTTATTCTCTTTGATATCATATTCAACCATATGGTATTGTATGTGATTGAGTGCTTACAGAATTTGAACAAAAGAAACTATAGACATTCTAACAGATGACTTGAATTCATTTAGGTCTACTTTACTTATGGCGAAAGGACGGTGAAGCTATATCCCCATGGACTGAAACTCAATTACCAAAATGAACTAGTTTGAGTTGCATTTTGATTATGGACTAAGAATCTTACTAAGCAAACCATTTTCCTTATCAAGTACAGTTTTGCTGTGAAGTCCATGGGGAGGAATAATTTTCAATAGACGAATCATTGAATTGAAATTACACCCATGGAATTGTTCCCAACAGATAAATTATGCCTTTTTCTTATAGTTTTTATTGTCACAACCAAGTTGGAAAAATTCCATATTCCTGTTCTATTCCACAAGAACAGCACATAATGAGCAACAAAAAGAAAAACAAACAGGAAAAGAAGGAATTAAAGCAATGGAGTCCCAACTGTTTTGGGCTTAACTTACTACAAGTTAACGTATTTCAAATCCTAAAAGAGTCATTGGTTGGGGCAAGGAATTCTGACAAAAACTCAACTCGTCAAACACTTACTAACCTTTATAGGAGGAAGGGGAGATATTGGAAGCGCAGAAGTTGAGGAAATTGGAGTGCTGGATAGTCGCATTTTAAAGTCTTTTTAACTCTCAGTTGGCTTTACTGGAAGTTGATATGTACTACGCTTACATTAGATAAGGTACGTACAATCAAGTTGATAAGATAAGGCTATGTTGTCTATTATATGACAACTACTTCAAAGTGACTTCTTAAAAAATCTTTTTTCAAGTTGGATCCCAAATTCAATAACGACTAAATTTGAATTTTTTTTTTTGTTAAAAAGGAAATGAAACTAGTACAAACTATCTAACGCAAAATCCAGCTGTACAACGCACCGTGCTGGTCCCAGCGAATGAAGTCCAAAGTTATCAACGGGGGCTCCGGTAAGATGTGCAGTCCTGGACTGACAAGGGTTGCAAGCGAGGCCAAATGATCTGCACTCTGATTCTCTTCTTGATGAATGTGTTGAAGATGTACCTCCCAGTTTTGTTGTAGCAATGCACGAATACCTGTCACCAGAAGAAGTTCATCAGGTAAAACTGTAAGGGAAGAAGACAGAATATTGATTACCTCAAAGGAATCCACTTCCAAGATGACTCGACGATAGCCCAGGGTCCAGGCCAGCTGGAGGCCCGTGTGGATTCCTCCTAACTCTGCACTACGCGGGGATCTGCTGGGCATGTGCTGCAGAAAACCTCCACACCACCGGCCTTGCCAGTCCCTAATAAGCCCCCCAACAGTAAAAACAGTACCTCCGCATTTTACGACCCCATCAATATTGAGCTTAACCTAGTTCGCTGGCGGTTTGGACCATCCTACTAATTGGCCCGGGGATAAACCTTGGTTCGGGAACACACAACTTTCCATTACCCAAGCCCTTTCAATATCGTCGATGTAGGTGAATACGGGGCGGTCCCTTACAGCCGGCCACGTAAATTTGGGTTCAAACACACTTTTGTTACGCCAGTACCGCAGGAACCAGCAGGTAACGCCAAATAGTGTGGCCCAATCAAAATGTCTTACCTCGTGGTGAGTCGTAAGATTAGACTGTACCCACCTCAACTCATCATGCAGGAAGAATTATGGATCCTCGACCACCATGGGAAATTTGGCCCAGATCGCTTTAAAGCGCATACAATCTCGAAGGGCGTGGAGGGTTGTTTCAATTGGCCACAGTGGTCACAACGGCTATCCGTAGCAATATAGCGAAGCACCTGTTGGTGATCAGTGAGCAGTTTACCTTTGGCCAGCAGCCATAGGAATGCCCGAATCCTCCGAGGCCCTGCCCATTTCCAGATAGTCTCCTATATTCGACAATGCTCGTCAGTGGTATCCCCTTCAAGTAGGTTATACGCGGATGTTACAGTGAATTGTCCATGCCTCGTCTTTCCCCACTGGAAGGTATCGTCTACGGTAGGATCGTCGTAGATGTGGGTCTCCGCAATGTCCAGGCATACAGAAGAGGGGAGATAGTGCTGAAATAAGTGCCACTTCCACGTACCATCGACATTCTTGAAATCTGCAACACAGGCGGAGAGGATACTTTTGAGGATAGGAGACGAAGCCACATCTATAAGGGGTCCCCAGCCCTTGACCCAGTTGTCCAACCGGAAGCGAATCCGTCGGCCATTCCCTGGATGCCATTTAAGGCCTTGGCAGTCGACCGGCCACGTGGTAGCTATACCCCTCCAAGTGCTCGAGTCCCCTATCCTGGTAATGGTAGGGGGAATGTATTGAGGGTCAAAACGATACTTAGCTCTTAAGATTTGAACCCAAAGAGCTTGGGGTCGAGTAAGCAACGCCCATCCCAATTTCGTCAAGAACACGTCATTAGAAAAGCATATACGTTCAATGCCTAAGCCTCCCTTTTTTTTTGGGCTGGCACACGGTGTCCCAATTGGCTAGGTGCAGCTTCCTGTGGTCACCCGTAGAGCCCCAGATAAATTTTTGCATGATTCTTTCCAAGTCATCACAAAGTTCCCTCAGGAGGCGCACCATCTGCATCGTATACATAAACAGGGTCGTGAGCATCGATTGTGTAAGGGTGACTCTACTTGCGAGTGATAAAACTCATGCCCTCCAGCTTGCAAGCTTCTGTCGGGCATTATCGAGGAGGTGTTGGTACGTATGTTGAGAGGACTGCTCGTGAAGCAAAGGAACCCCCAGGTATTTTCCCAAGTTTTTCGTACTAGTGACATGTAGGGCTTGGCTGATTCTACGCTCGAGGGAGGGGGAAACGTTTTGTGAGAAGAAAATGTGAGTTTTGTCAGTGTTAACTTTCTGTCTAGAGGCATGACGAAACGCTTTCAATGTACGGGCTATGACCTAGGCTTGAGAATCTGTGGCCTTCAAAAATTGGACCAGGTCGTCAGCAAAAAATAGGTGGGAAATTAAAGGTCTCATAGGACTAAGTTTGATTGGTCGCCAAGCTCCCTGAGCCACCTGTTCCGTAATCAATTGACCGAGCCTTTCCATGTATAGAGCAAACAGGTAGGGCGAAAGTGGGTCACCCTGCCTAATACCTCGGGAAGGCTGAAACGGGTCAGTCAAGTTGCCCTGCCACGCGACCTGCAGAGTAGCCATCGAAACATACTTCATAATGACCGAAATGAGGTGCATCAGGAGGCCGATGTCTGTTAAGGTATTCTGAATAAAATCCCAGTGGAGTTGGTCATAAGCTTTTTCGAGGTCCACTTTGATAGCTAAAAGACCCATCTTCCCCTTCTTCTTCCTCATCGAATGAATGATTTCCTGGGCAATAATAATATTGTCTGTTGTTTGCCTGCCCAGAATAAATCTACATTGGGGCGCCCAAATTAACCAATCCATATAAGGTTTCAACCTGTTGACCAAGACTTTAGAAATGATTTTGTACAGGACATTGCATAGGCTAATAGGCCGGAATTGTGCGATAGACTGAGGAGAGGGAACTTTAGGAATAAGGACAAGGATGGTTTGAGTTATAGCATTTTCCCACTATTCCAGGCAGAAGACTCTCTGAACATACCCCGTCACGACTGGCCCGATTTATCCCCATTGCTTCTGGAAGAACATGGAATTAAGACCATCAAGGCCAGGGGCTTTATTTGGGTTCATGCTGAACACAACTACCCAGATTTCATGGCCATAGATAGGCTGATGAAGAGTCTGAAGTCGGTCAACGAGAGAAGAGGGAAAGCTCCCGAGCTCGGGTAGCGTGGGGAAGGCCCAGCGTCCTGAGTATACAGATTGACATAAAACTCCTGGGCAAGATGGCCCAGAAGGTTCGGGTCAGAAATCAGATTGCCTAGAGGGTCTTTGAGACTCTCGATTTGGAGCCGCTTCCTTTTAGAGAGCATGAGGGTATGGTAGAATTTCGTGTTGCTGTCTCCCTTTGAGAGCTAGTCGCAGCGGGCTTTCTGGTGCCAATAGATTTCCTTCTCACATAGCACCTAAAGCAGTTCCCAACCCAAGTGCTCCTCCAAGTCTAAAAGGTAATCCAAATTGGCCTGAGTCAAAGCTTATCGGATTCCTTGGAGTTGAGCCAACATGCATTTTTTTCGATGAAAAATATTCCCAAAGGTGGACCGATTCCATTGTTGGAGGTGAGTGGAAAGGGCAGTTAACGAGGTACTCATCGAATCCTCGGTTGGTACCCAATACTGGGTAACCACCTCCGTGAACTCAGGATGAGTAAGCCATGCATTTTAGAAGCGAAACGATGGGGAACTAGGGGTTCGGGGAGGAGGGCGGTGAAGATGGATCAGGAGGGGTCAATGATCCGACCCCAAGAAAGGTAGGTGGTGGTTCTCAATATGGGGAAACGTGTGAAGCTAGTTTGACGAGCCAAAGACCCTGTCCAGCTTGGCTTAAACCATGCCCCAGCGACATGTATATTTGGAACCAATGTAACCCATATCATGAAGACTATAGGTGTGCACCCAATTTTGAAATCTTGGATTCACATCCCTCATAATGCTAGAGCCACCACGTTTATCGGCTATTTCTAATTTGGCATTGAAATCCTCTCCAATAAGCCAAGGATTCCTAGTAATGTTGCCAATCTAGGTCAAGATCAGCCAAAGGTAATTTTGGTAAGTGATGTGCGGGCTAGCATAGACCGCAGTAAAATTGAAAGTGGAGGTAACGTACTGGATTTGGGTATGAATTAATTGGCGGTGGGCGAGCAGGATAGAGATAGTGAAAATGTCTTTCCAGAGGAGCCATATCCCTCTCGAGAAACCAGCAGCCCCTACCCTAAAGGAATAATCAAATCCCAAGGCCTTGACAACGTCGTGGGCTCGAGTGCCACTATTACGGGTTTCCATCAATACTAAAATACTCAGGTTAAACTGCCTAACATAAGTATGGAGGATAGTACGGAGTTTTTTCCCTCCGGCCCCTTGGCAATTCCAAATTAGTATCGACATAAAAATAGGCTAACAAGGAATAGTACCTCCGGAGGACACATCCTATAGTCCGTCGGCCTGAGGCAGGGTTGCTTGTGCCTCTTCAGCTGTCATTGGTTGGAGGGGTTCGATTCTGTCCCCACTAGCTAGTATGTTAGGAGGGTCTGTATGGCCCATAATAGTATCCACATTTGTGGTCCCGTCGTCCTATGGGCCCTCAATGCCCTCCATTAACTGGAGGGGTGAGTCAAGTATTTGTATATGACTCCCAAGTAACTGAGTGTCACATACCATTTCCGTGTGGGTTTCGATTTGAATGGCGATATTTTTTAAGTACTGTTGGGTTGTAACTATATGGGGGGGGGGAGGGGTTAATGGTCGAGGCCTAAGTTATGGGTCCACTGAGCTGGGGGCTCGACGTTGTAGCCTGGGGTGGGGGGCCTATGGGCCCTACATTGGTGGTGGGCTCTGGTGGACTGGGTTGATGGGGACAAAGGGTGGGCTGTCCCTTTGCACGGATTGGCGTGGTCTCCACGCGGGTGCCAAGACCCAGCCCTTTACTGCTTGGGAAAGCAACTGCTGCTGGCCCTTTAGAATCAAACGTTGTGGTGTCAGACAGTAAATGATATCTCGAGATACTCCTCTGAGGGGACTCATGACGTTTGCCCGTTGCTGTATGACGTTGGCTAGAGGCTGGCCTGTTGGGCAGGACTCGTGGTCACCTTTGTACCTTCATCCACGGGCCATAGCCAGGGGAAGCTTGAAGCGTTGCTTGTCTGGGAACGGTGTCGAGGTTTGGGGTTCCAATAGTGGCAGCTTCGATGGTCACCAGCACGGTGGCAGGTCGGTCCGCCCTGGGTGCTATGGTGATGCTTGTGGTGGCCTGGGTTTCTGTGGGCATCTGGTTTCTTCATGGCCCACCTTGCCGCAACAGTAGCAGATGGTAGGTAGCCCTTCATACTCCACACGTAACTCCTCCCCGTCTAGCTGCACAGTGCTCCATAGTGGGGATGAGAGATCAAGATCGACTTTCAGTCTAGCAAACTTGACTCGCTGCTCCAAGAATGTGGCATCATCTATGCAGATTGTCGTGCCCACAAGGTTCCCTAGAGATTTTAAGATACTGAGGTTGTAGCGTGCTATAGGGAGGTTTGGGACTTGAATCCAGACAACTGCACATTGCAGCTGACTGTGGGACGATCGAAAAAGTGGCATCCATCTTTTCACCGAGAGAGCCTGGCCGTAGATAATCCATAGTTCGTCGGTGAGGGCGTGGATATAATCATTCTCCTCCATAAACTGGATCAGGAAAAACTCATGCTCTAGATCCACAACTTTGATAGGCCCTCGGGGGTTCCATAATGACCGCAGGTGGGGGACTAAGGATTGGTAGCTTATCTGCCTTCCTAGGAGCTTGACAATCACAGTGTGTGCCCATCTAGTGTCGAGTTTCAGTTTGAAGTTCTGGGATAGTTGGATGCCTCCTCCCTCCTCATTCGACAAAAGATGGATATCTCCCTCCTCCAGTTCAATGGGGGCCTCAGTGGGCCAGATGGTATCCACGCCATTGGAGGGGTTTAAGGTATCTCCTGTCACAGCTACACTGTAGGAAGCTTTTGGACGTGGTGTTGTAGGCTCATCGTCGCGTTTGCGAGTGCAACCATGTTTGGGATGGTGTCCCTCCTAGTCGAGGGGTTCCATGTTGTGCCCAGGAGGTAGGGCAAAGGAAAATAAAATTTAAAAAGTGAAAGGTTGCAGACGAAATGCGGAGACAAACACCGAAGGCTAGAGTAACAGAGACAATAGTTAGTGCCAACTTTTCTCTCACTTTTAAGTACTTAACATCACCGAATATGATTGTTAAAAAAATTCAACTAAATTTGATTTACTATACTGATTTTGGGTTGATTAGTC
>JANIPM010000005.1:17568425-17582396 GCA_027478405.1 Erythroxylum cassinoides
TGAAAATAAATTATAAATAAAATAAAAATTATTACATAATAAAACGTTAAATCAATAAAAGTTAAGTAACAATAAAATTTAATGAAGGGACTTCTTTCGAACTTTTAACAAAATATAAAAGTTTTCAAGTAAAATTTTAAAATGTGGAGATTATTCGTGAGATTGATGAACCAATGCGAAATATTAGTTTATAAAAATATATTTCTTTCATAAATATGTCATAAAATATTAATAAAATAGAAGGAACTCAAATTTTCCATCAAAAACATAAATTATATCCTCAACAATTTCAGATTATATATGCTTACATTACCTACTTATTAGTTTGATTAATTTATATGTAAAAGACAAAACTGATTGATAAATGATTGTAAAGATGATCAATCTCGTTCCAAGTCCTCCATTTTAGTTTTCTTTTTCTAATATTGAAGTACAATAGGATTGATTGATCAATATATTAAGCCTTCACTTTGAATTTACATAATGAGTGAACAAACTTGTAAAGGATATTTGCTTAAAGATAAAAGAAAGGATTTTTAATTTTTGGGGGGTTTAAAACGTGGTAATGAAAAATGAGCTCAGTGAGTAAGATTTTGATTTATAATTCATTACAATATAAAACTAGGATGAAATAAGGTTTGAACATTGATTTTGTGTTGAAACAAAATAACACACCAAGTCCTAGCCATCACTTGGCATAGGATTTTACAGGCATATACACACATCTTCATAAATTAATAAACAAATCTTATAAATATCGCTTTAAGTAGTCGTCCACTGTAGTGTATTTGACTTCTGGGTACAGCTTAGATGCTTCCTCTCCTTCCTCTCCAATTTCGAAATTCACAAGACATCCCTCGTAACAAACATGGTAGTAATGCGTCAATCCAACCTGTTCTGCATAAACTTGTTCTTTTATTATCAAAAGAAAGAAAAAAGGAAAGGCAAGCTGGTTAGAATACAGTCATTATGTAAGGGAACCAGTGGAGTTTCCCATTAATTGTATCTGAATAAAGGTCCCGTCTCACCTTTGATGATAGCTATAAACTCTTCCTTGGAAATGGAAGACTTCTTCAGCTCTTTCCTGATCAATTTCTCCCATGTCTGGACCACCTCTCTTTGAGAAAGTATGTTTTTGGGTGGTCTTAGGTACAATGTCTTGTTGAGCGTGCGAGGGTCATCTATGGTCTTAATTGTATACATGGCTATGTCATCTTCATCAACATATATTGCTATACAGAAGATAATATTTGATCAGATCTAATTTTCAGATGATTAAAACTTTTCATTAACAAGTTCTTATTAAGATTACCCACGTAAATACCTTTAGCATTTGCATCGCCAAGGAGGGTTACATGATCCCTGGAAGGAACAATATAGCCAGGTTGACAAAGACCACCAAGAAAGTAACCGGCAAAGCAGTTTGCGGAAACATATGTGAAAGGAATACCAGCTTCTTCAATTGCTCTCCTCACTACCATCTTGTCGTCGAAAGTCACTCTTCCAGGTTCCATTGCGTTCTTCATTGTCGCCGGATCGGTCCCGAACTCAGATGGAAGAAATCTCTGTCATACATTGCGTTTTACAGTCTTTTCATATTCATGTCTGGAGATTTTTATGTTCATCCATCTTTAGTTTATATCAATCCTTAATCCTTAACGAAATAATTTGAAGATGTAGAACGATCAATTAATTAAGTACTTTTTACATTTAATTTCGAAGTATCCTTTAGTCCACTAAAACTGCGGAAGTTGTAACAGAAGTTAGTACAGTTGTGCTTGGTGATTCACTTTGAAGATGTAACAATTGAGTAAGAAAAATAAGGATGAAGCAGAATTAAGTTGTTCCGTGCCCTGTAAACTCAAATATGTTGGTTCAGTTCATTTAAGTAATCTTATATACCTTAACATTTCCAGCCTCCTTGATAGCATCAACAAGCTTGAGTTGGAGAAGGATTTGATGGCTCCTAATATGGACACCCGATACCGCACATATCACAACATCAACTAATTTTACTGCATTAACAAGGCTCTGATGATCATTGAAAGAGCCATGGACGAGGTGGCCTCCTTGCTCCTTAAATGACAATAACGTTTGAACTTTTTCAATGTCCACACCGATCTCTTTCCTCTGGAGTAGGTATGTTTCATGGCCTAGAGCTAAACTTGCCTTTACCAGCCTCTTCCCAAGGTAACCAGTTCCTCCTACAATGAGTACTTTGCTTTTCTCCATAGAATGATCGATCCCTGTCTCTCTCAAAAATATGAGAATGAATACATGATCCTTTAGAAATATATAGCAGTGTCCTGAATTCTGTAATTGAAAGGTTTACTTGTGGAGCTCTGGAAAAAGCAATGTCTTTTCTAATTTACTAGTTATATTTCTTCAAAAGTGTGGCTTTGCAGTTAACCTTCTGCATTTGCATCATCAATGACGTCTGATGTCCATACTTGTCACTTCGCTTGGGGAGGATGTTGTTAGTTGTGGAACGAATCGAAATCTCCTTTACAAGGTAACTATTGTAGGGCATATCGAGATTACTTGTCTTGGAAAATTCGTATTTGATACAATTAAAAAAAGATGAAACATCAAAGAACGGATGTGTACCCCACAACCCCCGCTTGTTTGCTGCGTTGCAAACTTGCCATGAGAAGGTAGAATTCCGCAAACTTATATTGATCAAGACACTGTTCATGCATGCCCGTGGAATCAAGTTTAATTTGTTTCTACCCATTTTGCTTTCAAGTTTAATTCCATTTGACGTATATATTAAGGAAGTCTTTCTTACCAAAAGGTTTTGTTATTTTTAGTTATTTAACTCAGCTCTTAAGTTTTAACCAGAACATCCCTATTTTCGGATTAGTAGTATGGGGTGCAAAACCACTTCATCGCCGAATTGTCTGACATACATTGGTTTTGAATGAAAATTCAAACCGTAATAATTGGATGCCAATAATTTTATATTTGAAATAAAACTCCAAACTGAATGAAACATGTAAAAAGGATTATCAAATAGTTTTTAAATTCTATATTGATATCATATAAAAAGAAAATGTGTTTAAAGGACATTAACCATTAACTCAAAAGTTAATGACATGTTTATCATGTTTTTAGAATGTGAAGAATCTCACTTAATAAACTTTAAGAAGAGAGCTATCAAATTTGCAAGGGAAAATCAATTTGAGACTTATAAAGGGTTAATTAAAAAAAAGCTCAAATTTTGGTTAATTTTTTTAATTATAGCCCGACCTTTAAAAAGTAACAATAAAATGTTCAAGCTTTCAATTTTTTCAATTCTAGGCCGAGCTTCAAAAAATAGGAATAAAATACTCAAATTTTTAATTTTTTCAATTCTAGCCCAATGTTAGTATTTCCGTTAAGTTTATTGATGTGACTTGTCATATATTTAAAAAATCTTAACTGTTAATACACGTAAGCCAAAATTAACATAACAAATGAAAATTAATAAAATGACATCATTTAATCACTTAATTAAAACGGTGTTGTTAAAAAATGATCTAAATTAAATTACACAGCCCCGATGACTATATGCTCTGATTTCAGTTTTTTTCCTTCATTTTCAGTTTATTCTCTCAACGCTCTCATCCTTTGATTTTCAGATTACGCAACCCTGACACCTTCACACTAAAGGCATAAGAAGAACAAACTACAAACGAAGATCTTATCGGTATACTACGTTGTAATGTATGAGTAGTTTGGAAGATCAGAAGAATAAACAGAAAACAAAGGGTTAAGGGCATCGGGAGAATAATAAATAATGTCGGGTTATAATTGAAGAAAATTAAAATTTTAAGCATTTTATTGCTACTTTTTGAAGTTTAGGCTAGAATTGAAAAAAATTGAAAATTTAGACATTTTGTTACTATTTTTAAAATTCGGGCTATAATTGAAAAATTGATGAAAGTTTACTCTTTTTTTTTGTAATTATCCTGACTTATAAAAGAAGTATAGCATATGTCATATTACCAACCAAGCAAACTTAATTAGACTAATACAGTTGCAACTAGTAATGCTAGGTACTCTTTGGAGTTACCAACATTCTAAAATTAAGCATTTGGTGACAAATACCATTTGAAAAGTAGGAGATTGTTACATTTTGTATGCAATTTGTGAGCTAATATTTGCAATCTTTTGTTGTTCATCAACTTTTGTAATAGAGAGCTCCTTTGTTTTACTATATTTTGAAATATCATTATGTTCCTTTCATACCATAAAGCATTTATGGTTTTTCTAAGTGCAATCTTATGCATAGTAAAATCCTCCCTCTTCTTCATTGGCTATGAAAAACCATAAGTCCAGCTCTTGTAAGCTGCTTGTAAGTTTCTATATTGCTAAGCCATTGCATCTGCATCCAAGAGAAAGAGAAAAGTTGCACTTAAAGAAAAGGTGAGCAATAGTTTCAAGTTCATCATTACACAAAACACAAGTTGTTGGAAGGTTAAGGAAACTCTTCAATCTATCTATTATGCTTTGTTAAAAGCCAACAATAAAATAAAAGAAACCCTTGAATTTGCTTGTTTTATCTATACTATATTGTGTTAGCTTCTTTTTAGTGCAAAGTTTCTCAACAAGCTCTTATAAGAAGTGTTATTTTAAACACCCTAGAAGAATGATTGTTTCATCTCATTATGTTTGCCAAGTTGGGGGTGAGATTGAATTTGAGAATATGCTCGATGGTACTCCTTTTTGACATCTATTCTAAATCTAAATGCAAGTTATAGAGGGCCTATCCTATAAATGCATTATCAGGTATAGAACTCTTTAAAGAACTCAACTTTCCAACTTTGCTTAGTGGCCCCAAGGTTGCCCATTAGTCATTTAGAAAGAGAAATGAATTGCCATTGTCAATTTGAGTGATGAATTTAAATTTAACTATTTATCTCAACTTGACGATCTTTGCCATTGTACAATATGTGCTATGTTTAGGTTGAATGGACCAGAAGCTATCATTGTTTAGAGGCTAAACATGCATCCACTTGACCCATAAAGCATATTTATCATTAAAGATCCTCCTAAACCTTTTGATTATGAGAACTTTGTTACTAGTTTTGATATGAATTATCCTCAGGCCTCTTCCTTAATTAAGAAGACGTAGTTCACTCCATTTCACCTTTAATAGTGCATATTTGGTAATGTCTTCAAATTATAGAAATTGTCTCATTTTTTTCCAGTAGCTTAACAATATACTTTAGAAGCATATTATGTATAGAACAATACACATTTAAGTTCTTAATCACGGAGTTTAATAGCTGAATTCTACCAACAAATGATAAACTCTTATCACACCACTTGGAGATCTTGTCTTGAATTCTCTTAATCAAAGGTTGAAAGTCAACATAAGTTGGTCTTTTAAAAGATACGAGGATGCTTAGGTAAATGATAGGAGGTTTACTAGTTTTCATACTACTAAGACAAGAAAGCAAACTAAAAATGTAATTAGCACTTAAGGAAAGTATTAAGTTGCTCTTATCCTTATTAATAGAGAGATTGGAATCTCTTTAAATGAGTTTAAAGCTGCAATTAGTACACTAATTAAACAAGCATCAACTTTAGAAAAAAAGGATGAGATTATTAACAAATAAAAAAATCCCCATTCTCTTACATTTAGAGTGAAATTTAAAATCCTCCTTTTGATGAATGAAAACGTTTGGTGAGTTTATTAAGGGCCTTCAAGCTTAAGATGAAGAGGAAGGGAGATAGAGGGCCTCCTTGCCTCATACATCTTACACTTTTTATCATATTGATAAGCTCACCATTAACGCTGATATAATATGACAAATAGATATACATTGATCAATATAATTCACAAATATATTTGGAAAATAAAAAACTCTAAGTTTATTCAAGATGAAGCTCCATTCTACAATATCAAATGCTTTATAAAAGTCTATTTTCAAAGCATAATCTTTCGCTATTTGCTTCTTATTATAGTTTTTGAATAATTCTTAAGCTAAAAGAATGTTATCTCAATTTATAGAGCTTATCATCCTTAGAATCTATTTGCATTAATTCATTATATTCAATTATCATTAATCATTAATCTTCTACCTATAGGCTTCTAAATTCGATTTTGGTTGTTTACCTCAGATCACCATGAATAAGTTATAGAAATATTGTTTTTAAATATATTGGCCCTAAAAAAAGGGATAACATTTGGAAGGTTCTATTCAATGTCTACAAGAACACATAATCTTGCATAACTTATCCTTTTTATGGTTGTTGTAACCTTATCAAGAGACTTGTAACAAAACTCATTAGGTAGATCAATCCCTTTATGGTATAATATTCTAGAGGAATATTATGGATGTTAATCTATAAAAGGAGTTGCTTCTGCTTCAAATGTCAAACTGGACCTCTTTCCACTTCTAAAGGAACAAATATTTAGAGTTAAAATGCTAAGACCTTGCTTATTTTAGATTTTGAGCTTGTAAAGAGGACTAAAATCTTAAAAAAAGAAGAAGGCTAACCTCTGTAACCAACACTTCTCTCAAACTATGATTCTTCTACTAAGAATGAGACCAAGTATTCATAGCTACGAAGGAGGGTCTCTTACCTAAGAAAAAGCAAATATAAGTCAACCTCTACTTTATCGCACCCTCTTTAAGAACATAAGCTCGAGGAGCCATAATATTCTTACTATATGCTAGTAGAGGAGGATAATAATAAAGCTTAAGATCTAGAGAAGACTCTCCTAATACTTAAGACGAAGTCTTCCTAGTAGGGATTGGCGATAAGGGTCCTTGTAGCTCCAATAAAATAACTTTAAGGAAAGGAGTGAGGCCCTGTAGAAGATGAGCTTATCTAGTGAAGCAAGGTAACTGGGGCATCAAGAGTTAAAGGGATTATTAATGCATCTTGAATCAAGCTAGGAGTTGTTAAAACATTGTTACAAGGAGAAAGAGGGGGTATAGAAGAAGTAATAAGCTGATTATAGTATGGAAGAGTGGAGGATTATGCGAAAGGACATAAAGGAGGAAAAATTTTAAAGTTAGGTGTAATGTTCAACATGGTGCTAAAAGTAGTAAAAACAAGGTAATTTAGTATAACATGACACTAATTTAACTAAAGTTGTGCAATTCTAACAAAATATAAAAATACTTTACCTCTGGCTTTTTTTTAATAAAGAGTGACTAGTTAACTTCTTGGTTATAGATTGAAGCGATAGTTCTTTAGTAGCCATAACTAAGAACCACTAAACTTGGCTTTTATGGTCACTAATACTATTTTGCATCTACGTTCTGCTGCATACAAGATTTTCTTGAAGCATATAAATGTATGGTTAATGACAGAAGTAAAGGTTTAAAACTTACATATAATGTAAGCAAAATCATTCGGTTAATCATCCTCGAGAATTTGTAAAATAACACAACACGTCTTTTAATATGACTTGTACAAGGAACATAAACAAATGAAAAGGATTACAAGATCTGTTATTACTGGATAACTTAATATTGAACATCAAAGAAAATTAGGGATTTCTCTTAAGAATCGACAGAGAAATGAGAGATAAAAAAGTAAAGTAAAGAAAGGTAAAGTTGGAGAGAGAAAATATTCTAATTAATTGATTACAAAGTGTACAAGAAGTCTTTATATACATAAGCAGTAAAGAAACTAACTAACTTACTCTAATTCAATTACAAAATAACGCAACTCTCTCTTAACTCAATACAGTAGTCCTTACATCCCCTCCCCCCCTCAAGTTGGGAACATAGTGAGACCTAACTTGGAAGATAACATCAAGTGTGAAGTGTGACCAAGAGGATTGGTCATAAGGTCAGTCAGTTGCAGTTTTGAAGGGATATATGCAGTTTGAAGAAAACCATCTTGTATTAAGTGAAGTGACAATCAATGTCTAAATGTTTTATTCTCTCATGAAAACATGGATTAGCTGCAATTTGTTGAGCAGCCTTATTATCACAAAATAAATGAACTAGAACCTGAACTGGAATGAATAAATCCTTTAACAAATAGGACAACCAATCAGCACACTGGTTGTAGCAACCATACTCTAATATTCGGCTTCAACAGATGACTTAGAAATGGTAGATTGCTTCTTTGTCTTCCAAGATATTAGGGCATGCCATAAGAAGATACAGTAACTAGTAAGCAATCTACGAGACATCAAGTAAGAAGCCCAATCTGCATCTGAAAATGCATTTAACTTGAGTTGTGACTGCACAAGATAAAACAGCCCTACAGAAATGGAACCTTTCAAATACTTGAGCACATGAGTAACAGTCTGCATATGAGGAAGCTTAGGAGCAAATAAGATTTGACTCAAATGCTATACTGCATAAGAAATATCCAGCCTAGTCATTGTCAAACATAAAAACCTGCCAACAACTTTCCTATAAGTTTCTGGATGTTATAGAGGTTCTCCCTCTGTAAGTGACAGCTTGGTATGTTGAGGAAGAGGAGTAAAGCAAGGCATAGCTCCAGTCAGACCAGCTTTAGTTAATATATCCAGAATATATTTCCTCTGATGAAAAAATGTTCCCTGTTCATTTCTATGCAACTCAATACCTACGAAATACCGTGCAAGTCCCAAGTCTTTAATGGTGAACTTAGTATGCAAAGTTGTCTTCAAACTAGCAATGTCAGAATAATCATTACCAGTAATTAAAATATCATTAACATATATGAGTGCATCCGTAAACTTATCCCCTGTCCTCTTAACAAACAAGTAGTAATCATTAGTGGATTGAACATAACTTCTTTAACTGAGTAAGGAACTTAGTAACTTCCTTATTCCACTATCTTGAGGCCTATTTATGGCCATGTAAAGACTTCTTTAATCGACAAACCTAACCAGGTTTGGCAGCGTGGTACCCATTAGGAGGGACCATATATATCTGCTCATCAATATGGCCATGCAAGAAAGCATTGTTAATATGAACTTGATGTAAAGGCCAATTTCGAGCAGTGGCCAATGCAATTACAACTCTAATAGAAGTAAGTTTAGCCACAATAGAAAAATTATGCTTATAATCCTTAGCCTCCTTCTGATCCAAACCCCTAATGACCAGCCTAGCCTTATACCTCTCGATGGTTCCATTTGGATTGTATTTCATCTTATAAAACCATTTGGAGAAATTAGCTTTATATCCTATAGGTAAAGTGGTTAGTTCCTAAGTATTATTCATCTCTAAAACATTAAGCTCCATCTCTATGGCCTCCACCCATAGCTTATCTTGATGAGCAGCAAGAAAGTTAGCAGGTTCATGAGTTGTAAACACATTAGCCAATAAGACTACATAATTATGAGGTAGGTGCTGGAAATCTTCAAAAGAAAAGCGAGGATGATATGTGGAAAAGGTTTATGAAGTCGAGTAAGAAGTCACATTGTTGGCATGGGCATGTAGAACAAAGTCTTGTAACCAATGTGATTCTTTTTTTGTTTCTTTGAGATTTTTGCAGAATTTGTGGATGAGCACGGGAAGAATCATTTTTGGGAGTTGAAGAAGTAGAATGTACAGGAGCATGAGTAGGAGAATGAATAGGAGGATTAGATACACTCACAGGTAAAGTATCATCTACAGAATCTGTGGGAGGACCATTTAAAGATGGAGATATAGTATAGATAGGTGAAGAAATATTAACTGGATGGCCCTCAGAACAAGGCATATCATGAAAAGATGAAGAATTTTTGAAAGGAAACACATTCTCACAGAAAGTAACATCTTTGCTCAATAATATGCATTGACTCTCAAGATCAAAGAGCTTATAACCCTTTTGTGTAGGACGATATCCTATGAGCACACATTTATGAGCTCTACGCTCAAATTTGTCACCCTTTGGACCCACATTAGTAGCATAGCAAAGACAACTCATAGTTGTCAAATGAGTTTAATCAAGTTTTAAGTGAAATAATATTTCATGATGATTCTTCTAGCTCAAAATGGGTGTCGACATTTTGTTAATGAGATAGGTGGCTGATAAAAGACATTCCCCCCAAAAGTGGTTAGGTAAATTGGCATGAATTTTGAGAGATCTATTTGTGTCAAGCAAATGCCTATACTTTCTCTCAACTATGCCATTCTGTTGTGAGGTATAGGTCATTGATTTCTGGTGAATAATCCTAATATCTCTCATAAACTGGCCACATTGTGAGTTAATAAACTCAAAACCATTATTAGTCCTCACATACTTGGGTGTTTTGGAGATATTTTTTGTATATATTTCACAAAATAAATAAAAGTATTGCTAACTTGCTGCTTACTTTACAAAAGATAGGTCAAAGTGGCATGAGAAAAATCATCCACTATAGTAAGGAAATATCTTGAACCATCAAGATTACAAGCTCTATACGGTCCCTAATGATCAATATGAATAAGCTCAAAAATAATGGAAGAAGTATGTGCGCTCCTTTGAAAAGGAATTCTGTGAGATTTAGCCAATTTGCAAGTGTCACAAAAGAGTTTATTGATATCGAACTGCTTACATTCAGTTGTATGGGAAAGTTTAGAGGTTGAAGAATGCCCCAATCTCACATGAAAAGTATGCAAGTCTATATTATTTTGAGTGATAGGACATGAATGCCTAACATCAACAAAAGAATTATTCATATCAGATGAACTCTGTAAAAATTTGACAGGATGTTCTACAAAAGTGTCATGAGGATTAGTCACGAGGTAGTATAATCCTTTTATGCCTTTGCCAACAGCAACAACTTTGCTAGTGGTAAGGTCATAAAAGGTACAGTAAGATACATGAATATGTGCTTCGAGTTTTTCAAATTTGAGCAACTTATTAACAAAGAGGAGATTATACCTAGAGGAGATTATACCTAAACTCAAGTACATATAGTACATTATGCAGGGTTAAAGTGGGAGTTACAGGAATTGATCCAACCATTGTAACATTTTTGGTTGAGCCATCTGGTAAAGTAATTAATATTGGTTGAGAAAGTGATTTGGTATAAGAGAAAAGATGGATAGATGGGGTCATATGGTGCGAGGCTCCTATATCGACAATCCATTTACCATGCATACTATCATTGTGTAGAGAAGAAAAAGTTGATTGGTTAAGAACAATACCTACATAGTTCATTCTTGCACCAGATGCCTCTTGTGGGATAGTTACCTTTCCTTTAAGTATCTTCATCATTTCTTGATACATCTGAGTAATCATCTGCTGATTCATTTGATTCCTATCCTTACTGTTCAAATCCAGTGGATTATCTTTTTCATTCTCACTGCCAGGACCAGCAATGTTGACTTGAGCAACCATCCGACCAAGTTTCTTTCCTCTTTTCACTTTATACCAATCTAGATATCCTATCCTTTCAAAGTAGCTCTTGAATAAATGTCCTTCCTGCTTACAATGAGTACAGAATCTTCTACCATTCTTCTTATATCCTTTTGAAACTACACCAGAACCTTTAGCACCTTCATTATTGGCTGAAAATATAACATGATCTGCAACCTGACTGGTAACTTCCTTTTGTTTTCTAATTTGTTGTATCAAATAATAAGCCTTGTTAATTGAAGGTAATGGATCCATCGATAACACTTGATTCCTTACTCCTTCATACTCATCATTAAGCTTCAGTAAACATTGCATAAGCTTAGACTTACCGTCCATTTTAATAAACTTTTGAGTAACTCTACAACTACACCCACATTTACACATAGGAATACCAATTGGACTATTTAACTCATCCCATCATCTCTTAATCTCTTAAGATTACTAAAATAAGCAGCCATAGACATGCTTTCCTGAGTTGTTTGGCTCAATGTATGCTCAAGTTGATATACTAAGGGACCATTGCTTTGACTATACATTTCATTAATTTCTTTCCACAGTTGCTCAGCAAATTGAGCATATAGAAATGAATCTAAAAGCTCTCGAATCATTGAGTTCAAAATCCAACAAGTGACCATATAGTCACATCTAATCCACCTTTGATAATCAGGATCATCAAAATCTGGTTTAACACATGATCTATCCACAAAACCTAGTTTCATTTTAGCACTTAGATCCATCTTTATGGTTCTACTTTAACTTAAAAATCTCATGCTAGCGAATTGGACAGTAGTGAGCAACATACCTAGATGATCTCCACTCGATAAGATCAAATGATCAATCGCACTAGGAATCGCGACTCCAGATCCAGTGCTACCATGGACGCAGTGAGTGGAGCTTGCCATCTGCAATCGATGAATTTCCTTTGACAAAATTAGCTTAGAATAGGTAAATGAACCATGAACAGATTAACCACAAGCGTTGGCAATCAACTAAACAAGCAAATCATCTACAAACTTTAGTTAATCAATCAAGAATCACTAGATGATGTTCAAGATCTGAGCATCAAATCTCTGATACCATCTTAAGAATCGAGAGAGAAATGAGAGACAAGAAAAGTAAAGTAAAGAAAGGTAAAGTTAGAGAGAGAAAATATTCTAGTTAATTGATTATGAAGTGTACAAAAGTCTTTATATATATAAGCAGTAAATAAAGTAACTAACTCTAATTCAGTTACATAATAACGTAGCTCTCTCTCAACTTAGTACAGAGTCTTCATAATTTCACCCATATTTATTACTAGCCAACTCAACTACAATCATGCATCCATGTTCTCTTTGTTCACTCTTCCTCATTATGGTCACTTAGAGGAAGTTGGGTAACCCTACCACTTTCATTTGCTTACACCTTACAATTAAGCAGATGAACAAGATCTTTGGGTGGAGCTAAAGAGGATTGTTTTAAGTATTCTAGTCTCTCTATGATTTGTTTCGTTTTTTTCTCCAAACAGAAGAGAAGTAGTGCACTGCTCGTACAAGTCTAAACTATGACTTCCATAGTTGTGAATTCGAAGCATAAGACAGTTAAACTCATTCTCCTTTCTCTCCTTGCCCAACTTACTGATTTTATCCCGAATTTCAGCAAAACTGAAATTGGTTCATTAAGGAACCTGCCACAGGATCCCTCTGATCTTTCATCAAGGCTTTGTGCATCTGTGGAAATGGTGGCCAACTAGATGGTTTGGTATCACGTGGACTAAAGATGATGATAAAAAAATTATAATTGGACAAAATGGCTAGATCTTTCACTTTCTTAACAGTGTTATCTCTTTTTTTCCTATTACAACTTCTTAGCAGCAATTTTGGCAATCCATGCAAGCTTCACGTTTTTCCTCACCATGATGCTCTACACCAGTATGCTCTGCTTTTTTTTCTTAATTCTCATCCCACTACTCTCACTTAGAGTAGTAAGAAGAATGGAAAATTAATGTTATAATGTCAAATTCGAAGTTTTGAGAGGAGAATTTAATAAGATGGAAGTTTATAAGATTTTATTCAAGGTTACTTACTTGTTATGCCAAAAAGTTTGACATATTCATGTTATATGGTAAAAGAAATTAACTAATTTAACATAGTTAGAAGGACCTTTTCATCATTTACATTCCACAATTTCTTAAATCATTAAAATTTTAACACATTTAAAATAGATTTTATCAATGATACTATGCCTTTTTCAACTAAAATTATGATGGTAAAAATTGAATGAAATGAGTAAAATAGCAACTAGAAATCCAAATGTTAATAAGTTTTATGGCCACAAGCAGGGTTGCAAAAGAAATAAGAAAAGTACTATAAGTAAGTACATTTTCACTAATTTAATTGTATTAAAGTTGTCAACTTTTAATTCAAATAATTCACTTGTGATTAAGGCGTACGTATTAATCTAATTCTAGTTATTAGAAAAGAAAAGTCAATAAAATTTTAGTAGGCACAATATAATTAAATAATTCTTTCTTCTTGATAAAATTTCACTCAAAATTCAATTGCTTAAACAAGTGGGATGACTTATGTTCAACTGATTCCTTAAAATATAAAGTATATAGAACAACATCTCAATAGTTTCGATAGATCTATATAAAAAATGATAAAAAGACAAAAAATAAGTTTTTAAGAGTTGTTTGTAGGGAAAAACAAAAAAATATAATAA
>JANIPM010000005.1:17618534-17629333 GCA_027478405.1 Erythroxylum cassinoides
AATCTGATGATCGATTTTCGATATTAAATGGGATTAGTGATCTTGCCAAGAAGCTGGTCGAAACAAAAAAGGATGTTATGTACCCTTTAGTGTTTTTACTTGAGAGATTAGCTTTGATTTTGCCTATTGCTACTGCATCGATGGAAAGGGCATTTTCTGCAATGAAGATAGTGAAAAATCACTTGCGCAATCGAATAGGAGATTCTTAGATGAATGACTGTTTGATCACATATATTGAGAAAGATAGCTTCAATAGTATTGACAATGAAAAAATTTTACAGCGATATCAAAATATGAGAGCTCGTAGGGAACGATTGTAATAGGTTATATGTAAGAAGCTCAAGACAATGATATAATGTTTTGTTTATCAAATATACAAATATTTGTATTTTTCAATAATATAAGAGTACTTTAAATATTTTGCCTCCACTCAAAATAATTTCTGGATCTGCCCCTGTTGGTATATCTCTTTTAGAAAGATCCTCTACCCAATCTCTAAATTAGGTGGGTTTGATGAATGAAGAAGATTGAAGAAGGATATATACCAAGATTGATCTTTCTTACCATTGGTTAGATGGTAGTGTCGAGAAGACCTATGATCGCCTTTGTTCTCATAGCCCTAATTGGAAATACCATAATGCAACGAAATCATTCATGTTGTTTTTTGGTCCGGTGTCTACGTTTCTTTTTGCTACGAAAGTTCCAGTTGGTTTGATTGTGTAGGAGGCTATCGTTTTAATTGTTTGAGAATGTCACCTGTATGTGTCGCTTTGTTGTAGTTACTCTCCTCTCTACTTTCATTTTCTATATCAATAAATTTTTTTCAAAAAAACATTTAGATTAAAATTTAACACTTAATAAATATTTAAAAATCCCCATTTTAACAAAAATCTAGTTGTTCCGTTAAAATTTTTAACTTGAAATATTTTGTGAACCCCGTGTCACGTAGACATTAAACTTGACATATGTGCCCACCCGAATGTTTAATGAAATTATGGATATTTCCCTAAATAACCTAAGTCCAAATCCTCTCTCTCTTCTTCTCCGATAAACTTTCTCTACACCTCTCTGGCTTCACGTTCTCTCCTCTGTTAGGCTCTACTTCTAGGTGTTTGCCTTGTTTCACGTTGTCTAATGTGGCTTCTCTAACGAACTCTTCTCTGCACCACTTGGATCTTTAGGTCCAAATTATTGTTCAAAGCTGAAGTAGTGATGACTTATAGAATGCAAATGAAATGGAAGTTACTTAAAGCTGAAGTACTTAGCTTGACTTGTAATGTAGTTAGTTAGTTAGTTAACTTTGTCTTGATGACAGTTAGCAGTTAACAGTGTATAAATGTGAGATATCCAAAGTTGAAAGAATATACATTTAATAAATTCTGATTACACACAATATACTTGAAGCTCTTTCTCTTATCTCTAATCTTTCTTTTCTTTACTTAACATATTAGTGCTACAGATTTCTTGAATTGTCTTTAACCACTATTCAAGTAGTTTATCAGTTCCCTACTGGAATTGATCTAAAAGGAACCTATGTGTGATAGATAACACCTACAAATTTGGTATCAGAGCTTTTTCTTAGCTTTTTCTTTCTTTTGCAGGGGACTTGTGAGTGAGTGAGCTTTCTTAAAGATCCGAAGTTGGTGATTACCTTTGGAAGTGCTGTGATTTCGAGGAGTTCATTAGAGATGGCTGAGAATCACCAAGGAAGCTCAAGCCAGATCATGTTTGTATCAGGCTTTAGCTCCCTCCATTTTTACCATAATCACAAAAATGGATTCTGCTAAGAAAATTTGGGATTTCTTGAAGGAAGAACATCAGGGAGATGACAGAGTTAAGCATATGAAAGTGCTCAACTTTATGAGAGATTTTGATAAACTACAGATGAAAGATGATGAGTCTGTCAAAGTATACGCTGAAAAGATTTGTCAGTTAGCTGATCAAATCAGGTTTCTTGATGTAGAGCTCAAGGATGGCAGGATTGTTCACAAGCTACTAATCTCAGTTCCAGAGAAGTATGAAGCGACCATTGCTTCTATGGAAAATTCAAAGGATATAACCAGCATCAAGCTAGTTGAGGTTGTGAGTACTCTGCAAGCACAGGAGCAAAGACATCTGATGAGGAAGGGTGATGTTTCAGAGGGTGCTTACAAGGCATTCATAAAGAATGGCAATCAGGAGAAGTTTAAGAAGAAGTGGTCGAAGGGAGGCTTCAAGGCACAAAAGAATCAGAATCAGCAAAAAGATCCATCCAGAGATCAGTATGGTGATAAGAATGGGAAATATAATCCCTATCCTCATTGTGGTAAGTCAAATCACTTGGCTTATAGATGTTGGAAGAGACCAGATGTAATCTGCAGAAAGTGTAATCAGAAGGGTCACATGGAGGCAATTTGTAAAAACCAGTTTGGACATTCTTTTGCTGAAGCACAATTCATTGAAGAGGATGAGCAACTTTTTGTAGTGACTTATGATCTGGTGGAGTCACCCTCTGCATAATGGATTATAAACAATGGTTGTACAAGCCACATGTCTTCTAATCTTGGCCTGTTTAAGCAGTTGGACAAATTAATACATGCAAATGTGAGGCTTGGTGATGGTCAGTGTATTTCTATGGAAGGGAAAGGGATAGTCGAGATATGCACCAAGAAAGGTCTCAGCACTATTTCTAATGTTCTCTTTTTGCCCACAATCTTCTCAGTATGGCACAACTCATTGAGAAAGGGTTCAAATTATTCTTTGAGAATGATTAGTGCAGAATTATTGATCGAAGTGGAAGTGAGATTCTCATAGTTAAGGTGAGAAACAAGTGCTTCTCTCTAAGAATGGAGGATATGCAACAAATTGCTTCGGTTAGTAATGTACAACTGATAGATCTTTAGCACAAGAGATTGGGACACTTTCATATAAGAGGTTTTGAGGACATGGCAAGAAAGAAGATGGTTGATGATCTTCCTGCAGAACTGAGTGATGGATCTCAGTGTACTACCTATTTTAAAGGCAAGCAAGCCTGACTTCCCTTTCCAAGACCATCCTGGAGAGCTAGTAAACCACTACAACTGGTCCGCATGGATGTGTGTGGTCTAATGCCGGAAGAGTCCTTGAGTGGCAGCAGGTATTTTCTGTTAATGATTGATGATTATTCAAGATACTTATGGCTTTATAGTTTTAAAAGCAAAGGAGAAGTAGCTGATATCTTCAAGCATTTTAAGAGTCTTGTAGAGAATCAATGCAGCAGGAAAATAAAGTCAGTTAGAACTGAAAATGGAGGTGAGTTTACTATAAAGAAGTGGGAATTAAGCATCAATTGACAACTTCTTACACTCATCAACAAAATAGAGTGGTAGAGAGAAGGAACAAAACTATCATAGAAATGGTGAGATGCATGCTCGAGGAGAAGGGACTTCCTAAGAAGTTTTGAGCAGAAGCTGCAAGAACAATTTGTTTTTTGTTAAACAGATTGTACACTAGGGCTCTTGATGGGAAGACACCTTATGAGATGTGGTGTGGTGTGAAGCCTAAGCTCAGAAGTCTCAAGATCTTTGGGAGTTTATGCTATTCCCATATACCACAAGTCAGATGAGGCAAGTTAGATAGTAAGAGTGAACCTGCTACCTTTGTTGGTTATTCTGAAGTTAATAAAGGATATAGGCTTTATTTTCCTGATTTGAATAAATTCAAAATAAGCAGGGTTGTTCATTTTCTTAAGCATGAACAATGGGACTGGCAGAAGAAAGAACAAGAGCCAATTACAAAGGATAGTGAGCAATTTGTTAAGTACTACAGTGGCATGGATCTCACTAATATATCCATGTTTGATGATGATGCTCCAGAAGATGAGAATGGTGTTGAGCATCAAGAAGAGGATATTGATCATATTCCTGTGAGAGGAACAAGAAGCTTGGCAGACATTTATGATAGGAGCAATGCTGCAATATATGAGCCCTCTCATGTGCAAGAGGCTCTAAGTGATGAAAAATGGAAGACTGCAATGTAAGAGGAGTTGGAAATGATCCATAAGAACAGAACCTGGACACTTGTTGAGAGACCAAGTGAAAGAAAAGTAATTGGTCTTAGATGAGTGTTCAAGCTAAAATTGAATCCAGATGGTTTTGTCAGTAGGTATAAAGCTCGACTAGTGGTAAAGGGGTATGCACAGATTGAGGGTGTAGATTTCAGTGCAACCTTCGCACCAGTGGCCAGGCTTGAAACAATAAGGTTGATCTTGGCTATAGCTGCAGAGAAAGAATGGGAGGTACATCAAATGGATGTCAAGTATGCTTTGTTGAATGGAGAGTTACAAGAGGAGATTTATTAGATCAACCAGAAGGCTTCATGGTTAAGGGACAAGAAGATAAAGTGTATAAGTTGAACAAAGCATTATATGGGTTGAAGCAAGCACCAGGTGTTGGTACTCGAAGATAGACACCTTCCTACTACAAATTTGTTTCCAAAGAAGTAGCAGTGAACCCACACTCTATGTTAGAGTTGAAAAAGGCCTTGTATCTATGGTTTCTATCTATGTAGATGATTTGCTTCTAACTAGAAGTTCAAATGTTCAAATTAAAGGCTTGAAGCTTCAGTTCAATAGTATATTTGAAATGTCAGATCTTGATCTCATGAAGTATTTTCTAGGCATGGAGATCACTCAAAGGAAGGGACAGATCTTTATAAGCCAGAAGAAGTACATAAGTGATGTGCTTAAAAGGTTTCAAATGGATCAGTGACTAGTTTCAACTCCTATGTGTCCAAAAGAGAAGTTGTTGCAGAAAATTGAGAATGAAGAGATTGACAGCAGAAGGTATAGAAGTATGATTGGATGTCTTATGTACATAGCAGCCACCAAGCTTAATGTGCAATTTGTTGTGAGCGTGCTTTCTCAATTTATGAGCAAACTAGGAAAAATTACACTTGATTACTATAAAGAGAATTATGACGTATCTTAGAGGTACTCTGAATTATGGCTTGCTATATGAGAAGATTGGAGCATGTGATCTGAAGTACTATGTAGACAGTGATTGGGGTGGTTCTATAGATGACATGAAGAGCACTTCTGGATTTTGTTTCACTCTAGGATCACATTTTTCGTGGAGTTCAAAGAAACAAGAAATGGTAGCTTTATCCACTGCAGAAGCTGAGCTAGTTGCAGCTACATCTGCAGTAAAACAAGCTGTCTGGATTAGGAAACTACTCTTGGATTTGCAAGTGACTGTGCAAGATGCTACACTGATGTATGTTGACAATCAGGCAACCATTGCCATCTCGACAAATCCAGTGTTTCATGAGAAGACTAAACACTTTAAACTCAGATACTATTATTTGAGGGATGTACAACAGGATGGTGAAGTGAAGCTAGTATATGTGCAGATAGAGTAGCAAATGGCATATCTGTTTACTAAAATGTTTTATGTCTCAAGGTTTGAATATCTTAGAGGGTTAATTAGAGTGAAGCCGAAGACTCTGAGTCAAGGAGGAGAATGAAGTAGTGATGACTCAGAGAATGCAAATGAAATGGAAGTTACTTGAAGTTGAAGTAGTTAGCTTGACTTGTAATGTAGTTAGTTAGTTAGTTAGCTTTCTGTTAATGACAGTTAGCAGTTAACAGTATAGTGTATAAATGTGAGATATCAGAAGTTGAAAGAATATACATTCAAAAAACTCTGATTACACACAATATACTTGAAGCTCTTTCTCTTATCTTCAATCTTTCTTTTCTTTGCTTAACAGATTAGTGCTACAGATTTCTTGAATTTTCTTTAAACACTATTCGAATAGTTATCAATTCCCTGCTGGAATTGATCTAGAAAGAACCTATGTGTGATAGATAACAAAAGCTACAACAAATACTGTGAAGCAAGAATATGTTCAAAGTTGTGCCAGCAGATAACGTGAAGCAAGGATACGTTCAAAGCTGTTCCACAGTATATAATGAGATATTGAAAAGGCCCTACAGTCCAAGGATACGTTCAACAGTTGTACCACTACCTCTCAACATTTACATTGTCG
This sequence comes from Erythroxylum cassinoides, assembly GCA_027478405.1. Taxonomy (NCBI): domain Eukaryota; kingdom Viridiplantae; phylum Streptophyta; class Magnoliopsida; order Malpighiales; family Erythroxylaceae; genus Erythroxylum; species Erythroxylum cassinoides. The sequence goes on from JANIPM010000005.1 coordinate 17,624,541, forward strand.
AAAGGAGGCTTTAATTCTCTATCCCTCCATTGCACATGCACACAAGTTTTACTTGAGTAAAATTTTGAGAAATCGTGAAGAAACATAATGACATTAGGTAAATGTATACACGCTTGCTTATGGAAATGAACTTGATTTTGCTCCTGACATATTGTAAGCTAACCACTCTCATTAGTATGTGTGACTGCTTCCTCCCTCATCTTTCCTAGGCAACTTCTAGATATAACGCCGTGCACTAACTCAAGAGTGCTACTGATTTTATATTAGAAAGGGACTTTCCAAAAGCTGACCGTCAAGTAATTCCCATTTCTCAAGTAATTAGCATTACAAAGCATGGCCATGTGCTTAGCTTTCTGTTTTCTGATGGCTCAACTTGTCCTTGCATTTACAAGGACATCAACAACCATGAATGGAACCTGTGGGGATGACGTAGGTTTCTTATTGCAGTTTGGAATTTATCAACATAGCTTTCCAAAGGCAGAAGTTATCATCTTCGCTTTTGTTGAAACTGCAACCTCCGAGGATCCAAGAATGGCAACTTCTGTACTTCGTCTTCATTTCCATGATTGTTTTATCAATGCAAGCCATCTCCTTCTTACTATATTTCTTCTCTTATTCTTGCATATATGTCAGATTTCATACTAAATGATAGATGTAACGTTGCAAGGTTACGATGCTTTCGTTTTACTAGATCATGGTGAAAACTTTGTCAGTGAAAACATTTTGGGGGACCTCATATGCCAGCTTAAGGTCTACGGGGAAAAAAAAAAGTACAAGAATTATGGTAAGGTAGGGATTTTTTAAAACGTTTATTAAATATTATGGTTAATTTCAATATTCTATAACGTTAGAGTTCACTCTTTTACTTGATTAGTACTAAAACTATTACCGATTACGAGGTGTCCATTTAGATCATAGAGGCTATTGAGTTTCCCTACCAACTAGACCAGGTATTCTTGGTTTATATAAAAACATTAGGAAATTTAAGTGTGTATGTGTACGTTGAACAACAGTTTTCCAAATCTCATTTATGGAAGTGAAGTAGAATTCGCAACTTATAAATGTTTGCAAACACCTGAGAAACATCAATTTTGGTTCATGACTGATAGAATCCAAAGAATAGTGTCTACAGAACATTAAAGAATATTAGTTCTAACAAGTAAAAAGAGACCAAAAAGTTTGGTTCAGACTGACAGCTAAACTTGATAGAGGTTGAAGGATTAAACCTCAGATTATTTTCCAAATTGTAAACGAACAAAGGAAGGTCTAATTATTTTAACCTACACTACAAAATTACAGAGTCAGTCTAAGAACCTACATTTTTCCATTCCCTACTGAGCCCCTTCATGATTGGTCTTTTTGGATGGTTCTGCCGTGGTATTGTCCAATCCTTGTACAGGAGAACCAAATTCATCACCTTCCTCAATCAAATTCCAGGCTCTCCTGGCTCCTCCAGTGTCGCTTATGTTACTGTAAATCAAGAATAGACCTCCAGCGACTGCGCTCCAGAAGCTGATTGCAAGACAAGTACCTGTGTTTTTAGGCATAGCTGCTGCAACTGTAAAGCCAGCACAAGTTCCAAAGGATCTAATCCACGAAAGCCACGCAGAGAACACACCTTCCTTTCCATGAGGAGTGCAATCTAGCAGTACAACTTTTCCAAATGCATAAAGCAAACCAACTGATGTGCTTTGCAATCCAGCAAAAATCATTATATGATGCCTCTCCCAAATCTTGCCTCGGAAGTAGAATCCGAATCCTGAGGTGAGTGTCGATAAGTAGAAACCGAGCAAATACATTTTCACTCCATTGGACTTGATAAGTAGCTGTAGTGGTTGCACCAGTGGCATAGCAACTAGTGGAAAAATAAAATAAGTTAACCAAAGAAAGAGTACGAAAACGGGTTTAAGGCATAGCTGACCGATCAGATAGAGCACAACGGTGGTGAAAATGTTCATTGTTGTGAATGAGGCAAGGAAAGCAACTAAAAGATTCGCATACGCATGTGGGAAGTTGAAAATTGAGAGGAAATGAGCTCCCGGAGAAACAGGAAACAGAGTGGTTGGACCAGGCTTGAAGAAAAAGATATGGGGTATTCCAAGAATCCAAATAATGCCACTGAAAATTGAGACAACCCAAAAACTAAGGAACTTCTCATTCTTTTCAAGCATATGGTAAACGAATGCTGATATAATGGCAGAACCAAAGCTACCAGCAGCAGTTGCATACAGAGAGAGCCAATTAGATATCCTTCTGCGGAAATGAAACTGGTTTTTCTGAAGGGTTGGTCCTGTGAAGCCTCGAACCATTACACCAAGGTGCCGAGTATGGCCTGCTGTGGCGATAATGTAAGCTGTGACAATGGCTGCAATATATGGAGGGAATATCCATGTGACGTTGAAGAATCCAGTAGGCAGGCAAAAGAATGTTCCAATGGCTATTGCTACTCCAGAAATTACTGCCTGTTTCTGCCCGTGGTCAAAGTGAGTTGAAAGGGATGCAATAACAATAGCAGCCACAAACAAGCCTATAGCCCATGAAAATGAAGTCCACTCTAATGGGGAGAACTTTGACTTGCCCACTGGTATGCTTCTCTGTGTTAAAGCTTCATACCTGCAAGTTAAGTGCAACATTTACTTGGCAAGAACCAAACACGTAACTCAACTTTTGGGACCTTGGTTTCACATTGTTTCTATTTTTCCTAATTCTCTCACTTGTAATGATGTTCTAGGTGACGTAGGTCATCCTTGGCATCAAGGTAATTGAACTCTACAATGTTACGACATTTTTTGCATATATGATGACATTGGTACCTGAAAATCATCATAAACCTAACCCCTTAACATTGGCTAAATACTTCTTTACTTTGAATGGATTCGCATCTTCTCAAATGGACAAGTGTGAGACGCATACTCATTCACATTAAAAAAAAAAGAACACAGAAAATTTGCTGATACTTAGGATGCAGATGGGCCATTCACAGATCAGTTAATCAGTGAAGTGAATATCCAACAAGGAAAAACTCCTAGACTCAACCTATCAATCTAAACATAGAGAATTACTAATCCTAGTGGAAACGATTTTCAAAATACGATATATGATCTGCTTATGATAGTAGAGAACGAGAAGCTTACAATTGTATTTCACTGGTTGTACACATCAAACCCCTTCCATATCTAGCAGTCTGCTTTGGCAATCTCTTGATAGGACTAATATGCAGCGGGAAAAGAACAGGTAGAAGAACCGTATGAATGAAATAGGAACAGAACTCGTAGAAGAACCAAATCCAAATCTCAGGTCTGCTAGGATTATCAACAACCTCTGAGTAACCCCGGTAAACTTCCGAGGCCCTCTCAATTTTAAGTGCAACGTCATGAAAATCAGGTGTAGGCATATCTTTCTCATCCTCGTCTTCGTTTGTCCTTGAGAAGGAGACTTCCTGATCATGACTCTCAACCTCGGATGGACGCTCTGCCATGTCGCTTACTGACCTACCTGATCACAGTGGATCAAGAGACCCTTTTGCTTGACTTCGCTAAGAAAATCAATGAAATCGCTATGACTGCAAAAACGTTGGAAGAAAAGTTGATATAAGACTGGTAAAACCCTGGCGTCACATGGCCTAACACAGCCGGATTTCCACTTCGCTCATCTACAGCTGGTTTCTAAGTTTGGCCACACATAGATTTGTACGAAGTTTACAAGAAACTTAATTACCAAGGCTCGATGCATTTAAACAAAGAGCCAAACTTGGCACCATCCCAAGTTGACTTCTTCTACAAACATAGCAGTCTAGGGAAGATATTCCTAGGGCAGGTATTCCTGTATATGATAAGATGATTATAGACAGAAACATCAAGACGTAAATTCTTCTTTTGCTTAGTGGTGTCAAATTGTAGCAAATTTATATGCTTATTGGACTGAAACTGAAGTTTTGATGTAAGTTGTTTCCGCTTCTCTTATAGATTCACATCAAGTGTGTCGTGCTTTGTCAGGTTGAAACATCCCAGAGATACTAACGTAGCTTTAGGTTCTGGGAGTAGTTAGAAAACTTTTTGAGTGAGACAGTGGACATTTCGAAAATAAGATTTAAACCTTTCTCAACAAAGTTGACGTCAGTGAATAACTCGATTCGAGACATGATCGTTTACTAAAAGTAAACTGCGGAATACAAATTGTACAATTGAAGAAAGCCGTACAGTGCAACAAAACTTTGCTATGTTAATACACTGTCATCTCGGTTCCTTTGTGCTTTCTCTCTTAACAGTTAGTACTTACTACGTTTCCACACATGATCATCTCCACTCTTTGCTCCAGAGTGCTGCATGGGTCCTGGTAATTCAGTATAGTTTCAATATTGTCATCTTGATATACTGCATTTTGACAGTGTCATCCAGACTTCTTCGTTCAGAGCAGAAACCATCATCGATTCGTAAACGCTTGCAAAATAATGGGACGGGCTTGGACTTTTAGTCAATTTAAAAAGCCACTTTATTTCGTTCCACCAAAAGCCAAGTTTAGGGCTAATACAAATTCTCCCTTAAAATATTGAATTTTATTAACGTTTTAACATTTATTTATAAACTGAATTTAATTACGACATCATAAGATAAGAATTTCTTGATGTAACATGAAAAGCTTAAATGGTTGATTATTAAATTTCATACAACTAAGAGCTTTTTAAGTTAAATTAAAAATTAAATATTTATTTAAATTTTCATTAAAAAAACTCAATTGGTATTCGATTTAATAATTAAAAATATATTTTTAAAATATTAATTTATAAATAGAAC
>JANIPM010000005.1:17700620-17713149 GCA_027478405.1 Erythroxylum cassinoides
AATAAAGTAGAAGTTAAACCTGAAATAAAAACACTTACAATTATATTACATATATAGAATTTAACATAAATATCAAATATAAGTAAAATTAAAAGAAGAGGAAAAACAAAACCTGGAACGAAATTCAATCGTCAACGGGAAGATACACACTATAACTGCACTAACCCCAGATATCATTTGGTACAAAATCCTTATTATTGAGAAGAGCTTCATCATCATCATCATTCATATTTAATGTGCCAAATGACATGTTAATGCTTTCCCATTATCTTCGAAGTCATTGAAATTTACCAAATTCGACTCTTCAAAAACTCAATCCACCAAAATATTAATGTATCAATAGAAATTGAATCGGTTGAACTACTTGTGCTATTAAGACTCTTAGTAAACAATAAAATTTAATTATTAGAAAATTTTAAGAAATTATATCGAAATGAATAATGATAATAATGATAACAACATATCTTTCCCAAAGCTTTAAATTGTAACGAACAAAAACCAAGTCATTCAACCTCTTATGCTCCAATTTATTTCTTTTCTTGGAGTAGATAAAATCAAATGTGCTCCAGTTTTGTTCACAGTTTATTGCACTAACACATTGACTTAAAATCCGATTTCAAACATTTTCAATTCTGGAACACCATTTTCGAATTGATCATACCAAGAAATTATAAGTCATAAGATAACAAAAGTTGCGTTATAAACAGAATAAAATGATAATTAATTTTCAACAAATAAGAAAAAGAAAATAACTAATACTTAGAGAAAGTTGCCCTCTTTGTCGAATAACAATCAACATTCCAAAATCCCCATAAGATAACTTATAAAGCTTCATTTGTGAACTTAAAAGATCTTACATCGCGTCAATGCTAACAATTGTTGTAATAGTTAAAAACATTCCTCTATTAACTTTAGCTTGCTTAGTAAAATCCAATCTAAAATAGAAACTAGGATTTAAAAACACCCCAGTTCCAAACAATGGAGAAGAAAGTTGTATTTCCTTTCTCTCATCAATGATTGAAAGATATAGTATGTACAAAGAAGACCTATGTTTCAAATTGTCCTTGATTGCTTCCATTGCTCTCTCAATGGCATAAAAAAAACTATTGTTGGCTTTTCTTTACTATCAGCTAAGCAAAGTACCCTCACCAATGGCTTACAAACTCGGATAACAAATTGACATTGAGACCAAAATTCTCTCTCTTCCAGTATAATTTTATAAACCTCCACTCAGCATTATACCTAGCATGCTGAGATGCAATCTACTTATCACTTGTAAACATTTGTGTCAACTCTTTCTTCATCGTAACAAAAGATTGAAGTGATAAGAAATTTGTTGTAAATCTTGTCATAGCAGGACGACACAAATTCATACCATTGGTAAATTCCTTTCTTATTAAATTCAATACCTATGCACGATTATAAATGAACTTGGTCACCTTTTTAGCTTTCTAAATAGTCTCATCAATAATAGGAAAATACCTAGAATTCTCAATATTCTCTATCATTAGGTCAATGCAATGTGCAACACAAGGAGTTCAAAAAAAAGAATTATATTTATTCTGTAATCTTTTTCCTGCCGCTTTATAAGCAGAATCATTGTCAGTAATAAGCTGAACAATATTTTCTAGCCCTACTTAATTCACAACTTCATTAAATATCCCAAAAAAAGTCTCAGTACTCCTAATAAGGCCAGATGCATCAATTGATTTCGAAAACATAGAGTCATTTATAGAATAAACCAAAAAATTAATAATAGGCTCTTATCTCCTATTTGTCCAACCATCACACATGATTGAACATCTATAAGTAGCCCAATTCACTCTTCTTTATGCCAAATAACTTCTAATTTTAGAAAAAGAATAACTAAAAAATTTACCTCTTAAGTCATCAATTGAAAGACTTTTGTATCCTAGACTATAAGAGGCTATTGCATCCATCATAGGTTGATAATAATAAGACTGAGAAGCATTAAATGATGAACCTGTATCATACCACCATCCAGCTACTGCCATATCGACATTATGAGTCACATCTCTTGATTGCATTGCTTTACGAATTGAAGATTGGGCTCTAGGAGTTGTTCGTGGTGTAAAAAAACTAGTCACGTGTCTTCTTATTTTGCTCACATCAGATCCAAGTACTTCTTTTTAGGCTTGAGATGGAACACTACCAATATCACTACCACCTTCAACATTTCCACAATCACCATGAAAACTAGAAAATAAACTTCCAATTATAATTTCAAAATTCAAAATTCAACATTTCTCTTCTAACTTTCTCATGTTAATATTCTTCAAGCAATGTTTCATTTGTCACTTCACATCATGACTTACTTTTTTACATGGTTACACATCTCCTTTAACCCCAGCTAAATGTTTCTTTAATCGTGTAATTCCTCAACCTTTCAAATTCTTGTTACAAAACAAGCAAATAATATGGTTTCTCATACCGCAAACTAATGTAGCATAAGCCTAAACTGGATCATTGTATCTTCTTAATTGGTTTGATCAGGAGCACTTGAACTTCCTTTCATTTATTTGTAAAGATAAATAAATGCATATATTAAAATAAATAACACATAATTTCATTACATAATATGCGTGTCCATCTTATATAATATAACTCATTTTGTATGATTACATTATACGTAATTCAATTTCATCGAACACAATTCACTATAAGTCAAAAACTAACAATTCAGTTATTCAACATATATAATTACACAAAATATATATAAACAATTTCCATTTTTAACAATTTCGAACAATTTCAATTTAAAATTTCAAACATGAGGATCAAGTTGAAGGGTATGATTTACATAATCGCTAAATAATGAATGACATATCTTATACAATTGTTCATACACATCTATTCATAACATCAAGATCAAGTTGAATGATATATTCATAACATGAGGATCAAATTAAAGAATATAACTTCTTTGAAAATGTTTTTTTTCTTATTTAAAGCTTTAAATCTTCTTTTCATTTATAACAAACCATAATATTATATACATCATTCTATATTTGGTTCTTAAATATATAAGTTGCTTTTATGATTTTTAATTGACATTAATAAATCTAAGCATAAGTGGTTGGAGTTCAGCTTACAACATGTTCACAATTTGAAAAAAGATTCCTTTTGAACACATTTACATCACTACTACATTATCAATTATAAATATTTATGATAGCCTACACATTTATATTACCAAATAATTAAAGTTTAACATATTTTATACTTAATTAATTATTTACCCAAAATTAATACCCAAATAGGTAAATACTTTCGTTAACTACAACCGAATTATTATTAATTTCTAATTACATAATTTTATACTCAACTAATTATTTACTTAAATTCAATACTCAAATATTAAAAATAAATTATCATTTTACAAATCTAATACCATGAGCAATTCCATTACAAAATAAAACCAGCCGGTAACAACCAAAAATAATCAGCACCGACCAATATTTGAGACCAATATCGACAACACAAATACCGTGCCATTTTCCGGCCGATATCGTCTGATACTGTGCAGTATCTGTATCTCTGGACTTAAAGAAGGTACTCAAATGTCATGACCCATAATTGGTCAATATCAGGTACTTTCATATTATATTTATACTTATTTTATAATTTTTATTTCTGAAATTTTAAACATCTGTGTAGCACTTTAACATTCGGTCCAATATATGCCCATTCTATTAAATCCTGGAAATTTCAGTGGACAACTTGCTTTGATTCTCTGGTCTGGAGCTAATTTGTGACATGAAAAAGGTGCTCATAGCCTCCTAACTACACTACAGTGGTTTAATAGAAAGCAGCTTAAATTACAGTCAAATTAGGAAACGCATAAGTCTTGACATTATTTCTTATTTCAGTTTTTCTATTTCAAATTTTTTCCCAATAATAGTAAACCGATCGATCATTCTCTGTTAATGATATTTGATCTAAGGTTAAGAACATCTTATTTCTGATTTCTCCGGTAACAAAAGTTGTCGCCGGTGACATCTTGTAAAGTGGAAAATTCCTCCTAAGTACTAACCAACTACCTAGAATCTGCCATCTCGTCGGAGGCACAACTGAAAATGAGGACATAACACCATTTCCTTGCTTTCCCCAGAGAAGGGCGAACACAAATGGAAATCAACTCACCATGTTGAGATCGGAAATGCTGTTTACGGATCAATTGAACTACCAAGTAATCTCATCTTACCAAAATGGAGGATCAATTATCGAGAAAGAATCAACAGATATCCGATGTTCAAGCCGAGTACATTTCAATCGATGTAACTGACATAATCACCAGAGCAAGATAAACAAGCAAGCGGTGTCGGATGATACAAGAAGAATTTACTAAAACCCTGAAGAAGCAGCAAGGCAAAATCGGGTTCAGGCTATCCAACTTAAGGATCTTACTTGTGTCCCCTGAAGTACAGATAAATTTTCTGCACAAGCCAAAGAAACCAAATCAGAGCATTACTCTTCATGTAGATGAACTAGAAGATGCAAGAATACAATTGGCTGAGTTTTGATTGACCCTTTTGATACATACAACAAGAACTATATTAAGTGTCTTTGAGGAATTTTGACTCGTCTGTACAAATGGTACGATCCTTTATCTTGAGAAACAATTTTCTCCATTTCTCTTATTATTTTCTTTTCATTCTACTTCTCATTTTGTTCACAGCTCTGACTGCAAAACCTCATTCAATTTCATAATGCTTTTCATACCGCTATAAACAATACCAATGATGTACACTATAGATCAATATGAACAAGGACCTAGACCACTATCTAACACCTTCAAACACCATGGCATTAAATGGCAATAGCTGCAATGACAACAATTGAGCAAACAAATTATGACCAATCACCTGGATAACCCACACGCTAAGAAGTGACTCGAGACAAAATAAGCCAAATCCCACAAAGTAGAAGATCTGCATGACAAACAAAGATTTAGTTGGACATGACAATCAGTAGCATTTGGAAGCAGAAAATCACGACATAACTACTAATTTGATAAGTGTTGAAAAAGGTGTCAACTTAAGCATCAAAAGGGAATTTCTACCAGGATAACAATGCAGTTAGATGCCTCAAAGTTAATCAGGAAGTGGAAACTTTTATTTAGAAACATTTAGAATAATATGAAAACTCAGCAAACCAGTTATAAAAGCAGTAATCTGATTTGAAATTAACCATAAAAGAACACTTTGCTGCTCTATACATTACAAAATGAACTTAATTAGCAACGGCTGCTAAGCAATACCAGGAAATTTCATCCTAGTGTGATTACACAATATAATACGTGGAAATGACAAGATCAGCACACAACAGAACTTACCCCAACCAACACGCTATCAGAAATGACATCAATTGCCGCAAGTATGCCCCTGCAATTGAAAATATGGAAAATTGAGAGCTCAAAGTACAACTCATAACGTTTTACCTCACATGGCATATACATGAATAAGTCAATTTCATGTGATCTCCTCAGGTAATTTGAAATGGATACTCTATGCACTTACGTCAAGGACTTCCCGTGGAAGACAACAGGAGGGGCAATCGCAGCAAATATAGAGAATGCAAGGTGAAGCTGCATTTAAACAATATCAATAGCTGTCAAAAACAAGTTCAACAGAAGAAAGTAAATGCACCATCTACTGACAAAATTGGACAGCTCACCATGTAGAACAAGAAAAACCAGCCAAATTTCAATGCACTGTCCGTCCTGTGAGTTGAAAATAGAAGTAAATTCAATTGATTTAAGTGCTATAAATTGAATTACTGAAGTTAAGCTGGGCACATCTATTTTACTTGCATTACTTTTTATCAAGGTAATAAAGCTTTCAGAAATGTCTTGGGATCACCAACAGCTCTGCGGCATGAAATAGAAAGGTCGTTTTTTGTGGTCCAATCAGGAGTCTTATCATACTTGAGAAGCTATACTTCATAAAAAATGAGCTCGAGAATATTTTAAGAGAGTAACTATGCTATGTGTACTATCATATCTGATGCTAACAACTAAGATGTTTTTGTTCTCTTCATCATGGAAGCTTTGCATGTGTTATGTCAGGTAATTATTACATTCTAGCTCTTTATGCAGCATTGTTTTCAAAGTCATCGTTTGATCCCTGTTAGAGTATGTCTTTTAGTCCTTTGAGTTGAGACATTCTAAGATAAAAGAAAGAGGGTCATGAAACTTGCCTCATTGCTCGATAGAGAGGCCTATACCATAGAACATATGAGAGAGGACATCCAAGCAGAGCATATATTGTCGACAGGAGAAAAATCTTGACACCTACATGTAATTAGTTTCGTCAGTAATGAAAACATGAATTTTTGTTGTTGAACATAATTTATGACCACTTCGTTAATATAACTGGAAATGAAGCACTCACCTCCACCTTTAATCCAGCAGACCATTACAGCAATTACGTTATATGAAAGACAAAGAACTATACCTGCATGTGCCACATGAAAAGATGATCAGTATTTCACCACCATGGATTAATATTTAAGTGGATAATAACTTTATTTTTGTTAGTCGCATCTATCCTCAGAAAGAACTTGCAACACTATCATCTAATTGCTTCTAGTCTCCCACAGAGAAGTTGCAACACTAACATGTACTCCAGTTTTACCTATTCCATTTTACTTTTGTCTTCTATTGAGAAAGAATCAGATTACATATCACGCAATATAGACACAAAAATCTCACTGCCTAAAAAAGCTAAAAAATGAGCAACAAAAACTTTGAGCACTGCTATTTCCACAATTTCCCATCTCAGTATTAGCATGCCAGTCCTCTCAATTGCCAAATATTGAATATCAAACTGAGACTCCATTTGTATTTAGAAGTATCAGGGGGAAGTAACAGTTCTGACAAAACAGTTATATGCATAGAGAAATTATGCATTAAGAAACTTCTAGTTCTATGATAAAAGTGCATCAACCATTTCCAACAAAAAAAATAAAAGCAGGAATAAATTCATATAATTATTTATTATAAGAAGAAAAGGAAGAGTTCCAATACCTAGCCAACTCGCAAAAGCCAAATATTGCAGTCTCTGGGCATGAATAGGTATTTCATTTGTTATATCATGATGGATTATTGGAAAGAAAGGGGGCCAGTTTCTATCATCTACAGGGACACCAGCTGATATTTGATATTAAACCCAAGACCGTTAGTTATCCACTTGGCTAAACAGAAGCAGAAAACCACATACAAACCCGCAAAAAAAAATAATAAGGCAGCATAAAACTCAGTGGGCTGCAATCTTGGTCCTCACCTTTGGAAACAGCATCTTCCCTCCTTTTGATTTCCTATACAAAGTAAAGGCAACAATTAAGATTAAGGTCATGTTGCACTATCATTATTTTCCACAAGCCAACATCAAACAGTCAAGCATATCACAGTTACGCAAGTAGACAATTCAAAGCAAACAGAAACTTCTTTCAAACATCAGAAACCAAAACTGTATTGTCTAAAGAAACCTGCTCTCTCCGTTTAAGCTCCGCTTCCCAATTTGCAAGCTCTCTCTCTTTTTTCTTTGAATCCTGCATGACACATAAGTAAAATTATAGCATACGCGAATTTTAAAAAAAATAGAAATCATGAAATGTAATTACACTCATGGTATCAAGCGGAATGTCCACAGTTGCATCATTGTGTCCGAACCCAACAGGATGGGATCCCAATGTAGGCATGCGTGCCTTCGATCCAGGAGCAGCGGAGCCATTCTGTCCAGGAACAACAAGTACATACAGTTAACCGGCTTTGATTGTTCAATTTTGAGAAACAAAAATCTTAAACAATACAGATCCAAATAACTAAACTAACCCTGGGCTTGAACAAGATTACTAAGAATGTAAAGTAAATAAAACTCAAGCCGAGAAGCTAAATATAGGAGCAGATCTGAGGGAGGACAGAAATGGAAGCGAAAGAAAATAATTTTAGAAAAAAACAAGTGGCTACCGAGAAAGGATTAACTTCATCTTCATCGAAGGGATTGGGATCGTGGCTGTAGCGACTCATTTTTTCTCTTTTCTCCAACAAAATCGCACCAATGCTAATCTAACCAACAATCAACACTAGTAAGCAAGCGGTGTATGAATGTGTTTCCTTTTTTGCCTTTGCTTGCGGGTGACGCGGGATTATCACCTGGAATTTGATTTTCTTGGCTGCCCCTCTCTTTTTCAATATTTGCGCCTTTTGCCACTTTCGTCATTTTGCGTTGTGGCTAAGGTGGTCGTACGAGGTGGTGCCACCGCATTTCAAAGTTTTGAAATTTGGCCACGCCAGATGATGTCACGTGACGCCCACGAGCCGTTAGTGCTGCGAAAGCAGCCTCGCGCCAGTTGTCGGTTAGAGTCACTAACAAAAGTGACGTTATCATGGTACATGGGCTAATGGATGCGATGTGATCCCCGTACATGGTTTAAATTTGTCATGCTATGTCCATTAGTTTATTCACCTTAATAATATATAATTTATTTTTAATCATAAATTATATATGTAAAGAGTTTAATTACTCAACTTTATAGAGAATTATATAAAAGAATTTAAATTTTAAAAGTTGAATTTAAATAGAACAAGTTTAACTATATTCCTTAGCTTCCTTTGCTAAAGCGAAAGGAAATCATAAAGGAAATCATAAAGACGTCTCAAAAGCTTAGGAGTCATATAACGAAATGCTCAAAAACAAAAGAAGAATATGGCATCCAGTATTATTTAACGCAACCCCTTATTAATTATATTAATCGCCATGATGGGATAGAAAAGGCTTTTATTATAAAGTTGAATTGACACAAAATAAGTTGCTAGGCAGAATAAACTTCACTCTTCTATGTTAAAAAAATTCATGTGAAATTAGTAAAGTCATCAACAAAGAAGACAAAATATCTATAACCTAAATTAGACAGAATAAGAGCAGGGTCCCAAATATCATAATGAACAATATCAAACAGTTTCCTACTTGTATGATCTACCCTAGCTAAAGGAACACGAAATTATTCATATTATTGTCTTATGAGAAGATTTAGAAAATAAAATATTCCCCTGTTAAAGTGCTAATAAATAAGAAAGTGAGAAATTTAGAAAGAATCTGAATATTTATTCAGATACGCAACTATAGCTATATCTATAGCTTTATAAAAACAGAATGCAAAGAAATAGGCTATCAACATCTACAAACTTTTGATAGGATAAGACTAAATCTAAACAAACTAGAATCCTAATAAATTAGGGATTTTTTCATCTAACAAAAATAAAGATATTGACTAAGTCCTAACAATTCCTCCCTTGAATTAAATACTAAGCATTTAGTTTACATCAGTCTTGAGACAAACTCCTAGAAGCTTATGCATCATCTGAAAAGCATCTAACTTTAGCGGCTTAGTCATCACATCAGCCAACTACTCCTGCGTTCTACAATGGACAAGTTCCACTGTACCAGCATTTGTGAGGTCTCGAATGAAATGAAAGTGTACATCTATGTGTTTACTATGACCACGCATTACAGGACTTTTTGATAGCTTGATCACAAAGCTACTATCATAGTAAATAATAGTTGTTTCACCTTGATTGTGACTCAACTTTTCCATTACCCTCCTCATCCAAACTATCGGACATGCACATGAAGCTACAACTATAAATTCTACCTCAGTAGTTGACAGACTTACTATAGGTTGTTTTTTAGATGACCAAGATACAGCCAGCCCTTGAGCTCAACAAAAAATACATATCCTAATGTGCTTTTTTCTGTCTTCTAAGTCTTCAGCATAGTCACTATCATCTCCTCCCTTGTTGTTGAGAATTCCAAACTCAATTGTTTCCTTTAAATACCTTAATACCCTTTTTGTTGCCTACAAATGAAGCTCAATTGGATTTTCTATATACCTACTAATAAGACTTACCACAAACACCATATCAGGTCGAGTAGTCTTGAGGTATATGAGGCTTCCTACTATTTGTTTGAAGTAAGTCTTGTCCACCTTAGCTCCTTCTTCATCCTTCGTGAGTTTAAAGTCAGGAACATTTGGATTATGGACAAGATTGCATTCATTCATGCCAAACATTTGTAGCACCTCTTAAGCATATTTCTTTTGACTGATAAAAATTCCATCAAATCTTTGCTCAATTTCAAGACTAAGGAAATACCTCATTCTTCCAAGATCAGTCATGTCAAACTCATTTTTCATGGAGGTTTTGAATTTTACAAACATTTGTTCATCATTTCCCGTAAAAAGAAGATCATCAACATACAAACTTACAATCAATATGCTGCCATATATTCTTGTCTTCACAAATAATGTATGTTCATGGTCACACTTCTCAAAAACTTCCTTCGAGAAATAAGCTTCTATGCGGCTATACCAAGCATGAGGAACTTGCTTAAGCCCATAAAGCACCTTTTTTAACTTGTAAACTTTATACTCACTTCCTTTCTGGACATGGCCACTTGGTTGTTCCATATAGACATCTTCACTCAGCTTACCATTTAAGAATGCCAACTTTACATCTAGCTACTAGATAGACCATCCTTTTTGAGCTGCAAGTGTTATCGCTAAGTGTACTGTTTCATTTCTAGCCACAAGAGCAAACACTTATGTGTATTCTACCCCATATTGCTGAGCATAACCTTTTACCATGAGCCTAGCCTTGTATTTATTTACGTCTCCGTTTTCATCAAACTTGGTCATATAAATCCATTTCACTCCAACTTTCTTTCCTCCTTCAGGTAAGTCCACCAACTTCGAAGTCTCATTTTTCTTTATTGCCTCCATTTCGATGTCCACGGCTTTCCTCTATTTCTCCCACTTCATGACATCTTCATAGTGAATTGGATCAGCAGTAGAAAACATGATCCAATGAGCTACATTTTCATCAGAAAGTGCATCTCCAGTTTCATGGTCATTCATCCAAATAGGTAGTCTCTTGTTTCTCCTTTCATTTGGCTGTGAAGATACGCCTTCAAATAAACTACTAGAAGAAGTGTCTTCCTCTTATTCTTCTATATGATTTTCACTTATTTCTTCTACTACTTTATTGTCGCCACAATCTAAGTTGCAAAAGATAGCATCATTATATTTTTTCATTCCACTCCTAGTGTTTATCTTCTTTAAATACAACGTCCCTGCTTACTATGATCCTTTGAGAAATTGGATCATAAAGTCTGTATGCTTTTAATTCTTCACTAACTCCAAGTAGAATACATTGTAAGCTTTTATCATCTAGCTTAGTTCTCATTTTGTCAAGCATGTGAACATGGGAGATATAACCAAAAACTTTGAAGTAGTCAACTGATGGCTTGAATCCACTCCAAACTTCTTCTGGGATCTGATTTTTCACTGTTAATGTACGACTACGATTCAATACATGTACTGCCTAATTTACTGCTTTTGGCCAAAAGATTTTGGGAAGTCCTTTTCCAAAGAGCATGCTACGAATTAGATTCATAATAGTTCTATTTCTTCGCTTAATGACTCCGTTTTGTTGCAGTGTGTAAGCAATTGTCAATTGTCTTTATATACCATTTGCAACACAAAAATTTGTGAATTCTTGTGAAGTAAACCGTAATGCTTTAAGGAACAAGTTTACTTCCTTTTCAACAAGGATCTTGAAGCTTTTAAAAATAGACAAGGCTTTTGATTTATTTGTTAAGAAATAAACCCACATTTTCCTGCTATAATCATCAATAAAAGTAAATAAATACCTTTGTTACTACTGGAAATGGGCTTGATTGGTCCACAGATATTAGCGTGGACTAATTGTAGATTTTCTGTGGCTCTCCATGTGCTCCTCTTTGGAAAAGAATCCCACTGCTGCTTCCCTATCAAAGAGTCCTTACATTGCTTTAAAGGAGTCTTCATTAATGGCAAACCATTTACCAAATTTTTCTGTTGAAGAATTTGCAAGCCTTTATAGCTTAGGTTTCCATATCTATAGTGCCAAAGGTGCACCTCATCTTATGTAATTGTGTTAAAACAGGTGGATGGTATGGGGTCAGATGTGGCATGCACCATGAACATTCTATTCGAACTTTTCTTTGTCTCCTCGTTCAGGATGAGACACCTTACATTTTCTTATTGAAACAGAATGGTAAGACCTTTCTCTTGCAGTTGCCTAATGCTTAGAAGATTTTTTTTATAGATCTGGTACATAAAACACCCTGTATCTTACATTTCCTTTTCCAATCATAGCCATGCTGGAATTATTTCCAAGTTTTACTGATTCCCTAAAATTTTCATTAAAGAAGGAAAAATATTCCTTCTTTCCACACAAGTGATTACTGCAACCTGAGTCCAGGAACCACGTAGCTTCCATTTTTGCATCATTAGTAGTCACATATTCCATCAACAACACCTCTTCTTCTTGGGTCTCTACATCATTAGCCTCTTTCTCCTTGCTTTAACATTCCCATTGAAAATGTCCATGTTTGTGACAATTATAGCACTCCACCATAGCTTTGTTGAAGCCTTCTCTACCTCTGCCCCTTCTTCTTCCTCTACCTCG
>JANIPM010000005.1:17718470-17734044 GCA_027478405.1 Erythroxylum cassinoides
GGTTGGATGTTACGTCATCATTGTCCATAGTGATAAAGCACATATGAGCTATCTCTTCTTCTGAATACTCACTTTCAGATTCACTTGTGTCATTCCAAGTTGATGTTTTAAGTGCTTTCTTGTTTTCCTTGTTCTTTTTCTTTTAGTTTCTCTCGTACTTGTCATTATCTCTGAGTAAAGGACATTGTGACTTCATATAACTGGCTTTTCTATATTCAAAGTAAATAATTCTTGAGGATTTATTTTTTAAATCACTTTTATCTCCATTGAAGTCCTTTCTTTTAGAGAATTTTTTTCAAGAATTCTTGAATTTTCTAATGATTAAGCTAATGTCCTCTTCTTTGCTTTCAATAGTTGATGTCTCTTCCTCTTCGCTAGATTCTTCCATTAAGGCTTCTAATGCTAAATTCTTCATCTTTGGAAGCAGGATTTCTTTTTATGTCATTTGGAGCCTCATTTTGTATATGAGGAGAGATCCAATAAGTTCCTCCAATGGTAATGTTGTTATATCCTTAGCTTCTTGTATAATCGTTACTTTAGATTCTCACATCTTCAAAAGTGACCTAAGCTACTTTCTTACTGTTTTAACATAAGTATATGTATTTTTAAGACCTTTGAGAGCATTAATAATATTAATAAATCTAGTATACAAGCTATATATGCTTTCCTTATTCTTTATTTGAAACAATTCATATTGATGTGTTAGTTTGCTTACTTTTCTCTCTTTTACTTAATTGGTTCCCTCGTATGTAATTTCTAAAGTATACTAAATTTCATTAGATGTTTCATGTATAGAAACACTATTGAATTTAGTTCTTCCTATCAAAAATGATGTGTATGGCCCTACTATTCAAATAAACTAGTCTTTTATCTTGAGGTTTTCGTTTTTCCTTTCATTTGGGCACCTATTGTTATTAATAGGGAATAAAAGGACCATTTGAAACTATTTTCCATAAGTCGACACTTTCAGTCATTAAGAAGAATCTCATCTTAATTTTCCAATACAGATAATCATTGCTATTAAAGAAAGGTGGTCTATTATTGCTTTATCCCTCTTAGTTAAAATGGTGATGATGATGCTCTTAAATATGATATTTTTTTATAGGATTTATTTAGAAATTATAACCTAATAGACCCATTCTAATGCCACTTGTTAGTCCCTAATGGCACCCAAGAGGGGGTCGATTAATAAGTATAAAGAAATTGCAAATCAATATAAATAAGGATCAAGAAATTTCTTATTATAAATTAAATCAAACAATTGAATGATAATTTAAAGAGGATAGTGAAGAGAAAATGAAAAACGATTGGTAGTGGTTTGGCAAACAACTCTGCCTACATTTACTCTGAAGATCCTTTTTAGAATTTCACTGTAATTCTTCTTTCAAGGTGAAGAATAACCATTATATAATCTTTTTCAATAAAGAGGAACCTTGCTTAAAAATTCTTCCAAAGTGAAGAGAAACCTTAATCTTACTTGAAACACTTCCAAGTACAATATCTAACACTCTAAAAAAAGATTACAACTCAAAATTATCTCACTTATTCACATGATAACTCAGAATGACCCACTTACATAAATACAAGAGAATACTACTCAAATGATTGAAAACACTATTTGAAATGTGTGTATACAATAACCAAAAACTTTTTGATTCTAAATCTAGTGAGAAAATACCTATTTATAGTGTTTTGGGACCCCTACTAGTTGTTGAAGCCAAGAACTAGCCATTATAATGCCTATATATAGTGCATTAATCGACCAATATGCATTTACAACACTAGATTCATTAGTTGTTGGAACTTTGGTTAACTAGTACACACATTGGTAGGCCAATATAGTACATTAGTTAACCAATACATAAGCTAATGTTACACTAAACTCACAATATATCAAATTTGATAACTTTAACTTATATTGGTCAACCACTAACTCATATAGGTCGACCAATCACCCCAAGAGCATAATTTTAACACATTCAAATGCTCAAACTCAGTTTTATTAATGCAATTAGGAATTCAAATTCCCAAAAATGTTCCCTAAACTTTATTTGAAAGATCAAGAGGTTTTTCTATTAAAATCAAAAGCTTAAATGCCTTCTAATAAATGTAAAGACATGTGGAATGAAGTGAAATGAAATGTTTATGTATGGTGAGTCTTTTAGAGCATCAAATTAGAAAAAAGTGAGATTGTAATTAATATTATAAACTAAATAATGACCTTTATAAGTCTCAATCTTCTTTTGGTATTAGTTTGATTTTCATTTGGATGGTTGTAAATCTCAACTTCTTTTAATTAACCTTATGAGCTATCTTGTTGAGTTTATGACTTTATTTTGTTCTTATATTACTTCTCATTAAAATAATAAACTTATTAGTAGTAATTATGTTTTGTTATCATCAAAACACCAATTGGAACCTCCTTTAGTTGAACAAATCATTTCAGCATTCATTATCTCAGTTTAAGTGTGTAAGCATTTTCGTAATTATCAAAATAATAAAGTTTGAGTTATAAGATATTCTTGAGGTTTGTGATCATTTTATTGAAGTACCTAAAGCAGTTTGGCGTTCCTATTTACCTTAAAGAAAGGTTGAAAAAGAGTGTCTTCTTTTCCAATTTAACAGATTGTACAAAGGTTATTCTTTGTGTTGAAGAATTACAGTGGAAATTTAAAAAGAGTCTTGAGAGTGGACGTAGGCAAGGATTATTTATCGAACCACTATAAATCATTTTGCATTTCTCTTTCCTCACTATTTACTTATTTTTTACAAGCATAGTTAAATTCTTTTACTTTTATTTTATTTTTGCAATTGTGATAATTTGTAAGAATTGTTTTTATAAGTTACTATCCTTTAATTAAAATCTTCAATTCACCTAATTCCCCCCACCCCCCATATTGGGTACCATTAGGGAATAACAAATATAATATTTCTTTTTTTGTATATGTAATTCATAGATTGAATTAAACATCTATAAAAGTGAAACTAAAAATATGAAAATTCGTTCTTGGAATAGTAAGAAGTAATAAGTTAGTAAGAAAATCTCTATGATATAAATTATTCACATTCATCAATAAGTTCTCTCTTTTAAACTCTATAACATAAAAGAAAAAGGTGGAGATAACTATTAAATAATTTTCATTTATTACTTTTTTTACTCACATATCCACTTTTTCCCTCACATATCCACTTTTTCTAAACAAGTCTATCATTTAACTAACAAAAAAATTGTTTACATCACATCTAAACAAAATCATAACTTCTAAGTGACTTAGTTTTCAATCCTAATGTATGAAGAAGGATGTGATCTACCAAAGTTTCTCTTTATCATCCTATAATTGAATGGTAGATTTCAATACACCATAAGGAAAACAAAACTGTACTATCACAAATGAAATTCACTATATGATTATCCCATCCACCTTAGCATATAACTTGACTTGATTATGAATTATGACCAACTAATAATCATAGACCACACAATTGGAAGGTGATTTCTCATGTATATAGCCTAGAGTTCCATAAGATCCAAATTTGATTGGATAATATTGACTAAGATTTGCTTTGGCTCTTTTTCTACCTTATAACATTATCTTCGTGTCATACATATATAATTGCTTTTTATATTAAATTTTGTTAGATCTATGTCTCTTTTCTCAAAATATACATACATTTTTTCCCATATTTAACTGCGTAATGTTTTTCCTTTTTATTTTAAATAGAATTGAAAATCCACATTTACTTTTCATAAATGAAGGGAATTACATATCATATATGGGTTATAATTTGTCAAGTATCATCTTTAATTGAATGCAGTAACCTTAGAACAACTTAGTATGAGATTTTTACAATTTAACAACTAGCATTAGCACACCATATATGCTTTCTATTCAGTGTGAAAAGAACAAAGATTAAAAAAAATAAAGAGCACAACTTAAAAGTGGATGAAAGCTAATTAATTTGAGATAAATGAGAAACTTGTTCTGTTATAAGTAGCCTTTTTGTTGAATATGTAATTTGTTTTTGGACTAATTTATCCTTATTTATCTTCAAAGAATGACGGTAAATGAAAAAGATAAGTTTAATATTATTTATTGGTGGACATTTCTTTAAGAAGGGATTATGAAATATAAAAGTCAAGAACTTAAAGTTTGTAACAATGTTGACATGGGTTACGTTAATTTGAGAGAGGTAGTGAAATGAGTGATGAGTTATGTTATAAAAATATTATAAGTTTATGGTATTTGATTCCAAGGAAGGGGTTAGTGAATGGTTCAAAAAGATTATAATCCAATCATAATTCATTGGATTTGATTAAATTGTTAAAGGTGTATGGCATAGTTAATGTATATTTGGAACATGTTAATGAACCAATATCATCTATAACTATATTAATATGACATGCTAATTCACATGAAAATGTGGTTGGAGATGATGCTAGTGATTTAAAAAATACTAGTGACTTGGGGGATTAAAAGGTAGAAGATGGATGATGTCATAACAAATGTGGTAAAAAAATAAACGACATGGCTAATGTAGGCAATAATGCAATTAAGTTGGCTGAAAACACTAGTGATATCAATGATATGGGTGATAATGAAGCTAGTTGGCTGAAAAAAATAGGTTACATAGCTGGTGTGGGTGATGATGAAGTTGGGATGGCTAAAAACATAACTAAAATGACTTATATGGGTGATGAGGAAGTTGAGTTAGATGAAAACAAAATAGATTTTGACTTAGATATAGTAGCAAAACATGGATCAAAAGTACATATAAATGTAAAAGCAGATATAGATGTAGAACTTGAATCAAATACAGATGTTGGATTAGATGCTGATAACATTGAAATATAAAGTAATAATAATTTAAATGTTTTAATCAAATTTTGACATTAGTATTGACAATATTCATGACATAGACATTAACTCTTTGAATCCTAAAATTTTCTTGCTAGTGACGAATATCTCAGTGTTAAAAAATTAGATACAACTTTAAGATGACCTAGTCAAACTAATAAACATATTTATGGACTTATTATCATATAATGGTTATCAAAGATGGTATTTAATAGTGCAAAACACTTTAAGAGGTAATTACTGATTGTGAATCTATAACAAGATATGATTTGATGTTTAAAAGGAATGAACCTGCAAGGTAGAAGATTGCTAGGAAAAGCTAAAATTTTTAGCTAATTCCAGCGTAAGTATAAAAGGAGGAAGGTACTAAAAGAAAATTCAAAGAATCAACACATTGAATATAAAAAGGTTTATGGTTATATTAGTGAATTGAAGGAAATGAATTTATATTCTATAATTAAGCTTTAACTTACAAGGATTGAATAAGAAGATAATTTGGAGTTCAGAAGGATGAATATACGTTTTGATGTTATGAAAAAGGGGCTGGAACATTGTAAAGACCAACACTGGGAATAACTTCTAAGTGACATAAGGATTAATGGAAATCATGATATGTATCACATTGCATAGATAGTTGTTGAGATGGAGAACACTAAGAATTAGAAATAGTTTAATGTGTGGTCAATCATTGAATTAGAGCTTGGGGATGGGACTAAAATCATAATGATATCATCTATGCAAAAGGTATTATGCTTCACTAACATTAGGTTGTATAATTGAAGCTATAAATTTCTAACTCTTTTTTGTTTTCAATTTTTAGGTACTTATAAGATCCAAGAATGATGTATTATAGGATGGGTGTATGACATATATTATAACCAAGTGGGAAAGTATAAAGAAAAAGACCTCAAAAAAGTATTTTAGAATTATGATTGGGAAATATTCCGATAATAACTTAATGATGAGCTCATCAAATTAAATTAACTTGCATCAAATTAAATTATCCAAATTGATTCTAAATGTCTACTTATTAAGACTAACATAAGCGATATATTAACTTTTAGATTTTAAGGGCTAAAGATTACTCTATTATCAATATGTTGAAGATTATGAAATGTGATAATAAAGAGGCATTCAAAACTAAAAGAAAAGGCTAAAAAATTGAAGGAACAAATTACGTTTGAAGTGATGAAGAAGTTGAGCAAGAATAGATCAAATAGAGAATCATTTAGAATGGAGAATATCCTAAGGAATTTTAGAGTAAGGCTTTTCAAAGTATTGAGTCCCAATGTCCTTTTTTAGAAAATAATATGAGTGGGTCCTTAAAATTTTAAACTTTAATGGCCAAAGATCATTCTATTATTAGTATGTTGGAGATTATCAAAACTATGACAATAAAAAGGCATTCTAATCTAAAGGAATAAACTAAAAGATAGAAGGAAGAAACTCCAATTGAAGTGATGAAGAATCTGAACAAGAATAAATTGGCTGCAATGAAATGGAGAATAATTTGGAAAGAAGATAAGTTAGATGAAGTCAAAAATGGAGATGATACACACATTTTTAATTGGAGAAAGGAGAATATATATACTTGTAGGTCCTGGGAACTCTAAAGGTACTTTTTCATTCATGCTCTTACTACCACATTCTATATCAAGCAACAACCTGAGGCATATGTGGATTAGTGCTACCATAGAGATGGTTTATGACAATATCTTTTAATTAATTAAAGGACAAAATTTCTAGTCACTTAATACTTATGAAGAAATTCGTCCACTAATAAAAATAGTCATGCTTGGTATGACAAAAAAAGAATAGGAAAAATGATTAAACATGAACTAAAGAAAGTGACGACTCTTTACAGGCTATTAGAAAAGGGGCACTTTTAATTATGTGATAGATGTGGCAAATCTATTCGTAACGTGAAAAGTTGCAAAGGTACAAAAAATATTCCACTTTTTCAAGTTACAATTGAGGGTAAATTTTCATCTTTACATGACTTTATTACATGAATACCTTATTAACGTTACATGAATATTGGAGAGTCTAGTGAAATTATATGACATTTTGCAACAACAATAATTTTTTCACACTTATGAAGCAGTTGGAGATCTAACTAGATACTTCTAATCACAACTATATATATCAACTTAAACTTTAAAGATGAAGAGAAAATTTGGGTTCGTTGATTCAAACACTTTTCAACTTTCATTCCAACTTAAAGGACTAAGGTGGAAGGGCATTCTAAAGATCACGTCACACCAATTGCAAACACAAGCTTTAAAATGCAAGGCTATCAAAAATTGTAGTCAACAAGAAACTAACACTAAAATTAGAAGTCAACAAAATGCTAATGACACTTATTAGTGGAAGTGTTTTTGCTAATTTCTAAATCAGTAGTTGGAAATGTGTTTATATTAGTTAGAAATCAACACATTTTTTTATGGTGCTCGCATATATTAGCTGGAAATATGAGTGTAATTAACATATGCACTTATCTTGCTTATGTATGGAAATTTTTGTTAGAAACGAAACAATTCAATTAAATAAATGAAATTAACATAGCTTCCAGTCAATCAAAATGACCATATTAAACTTAGTTACATTCTTCTTAAACATTTTATTAGTAGGAAAGAATACGTAACAATAATAGACATCACCACAAAAAATAATAAGAAATATATCACGAACACCTTCTTCAATGGTTGTTCTAATTGATAATAAGCTTCAGTTTATACTCTATATGTTTTATTTTTCTCTTCAAACTATATTTTCTTATATATTCCTTAATTTTTTAGTCTTTTAATAACTTTCTCACACATTTATTTGTCTTCAATTGTCCCTTTGTTACTGATAACTAATTAGCTCTTCAAGTTAGTACTTTCTATCCTCAATTTGTATAAAACATAAATTGAGATTCATGCCAATGAAAAAACTTGTAATTCTCAACCTTACAATAATCATCAAATAAAAATTCATTACAATCCAACAACCTAAAATATTCAAATTGTACAAAAATAGTTAAATAAAACTTACTAAATATTTTAGACACTTATAAACCTTCCATATAGGATTTTTACTACTCTAATAAGTCTTTATAAATGAGTTAAAGCTATACAAACATTAAACATAAGCTAAAGAATCATTATTAGTTGAAGATTTGAAGTATAATGGCTATAATTTTGATTGTTACATGTGGTTCTATGGTCTGGTGTTTCAATATTTAAGTTAGGTGACAAGATATGTTTCGATGGTGACATTTAGGTTTCAAAAGCTAAGTATAAGGCAAGAACAAATTTCAATAAGATTTTGTATGGAATTTTCTTGGCTAGAAGAAAATTTTCACATGTTGACATTAGGATTTATTAGTGTTGAGTCTGAAGAACTTGGCTAAATAAGTTAATTCAATTAGTTTGTTTATTATAAAATGATGAAATAATAAATAATATTTTAATATTTATAAAATAGAAAATATTTTTTAGCATAAAATTTAAAATTTAGAAAAGTCATGTTAACATCAACATAGCCTAATTTACCTAGCTAGTATACCACGTTTAACAGATTAACAGTTCTGTGACGAAAAACTAACAAAAATCTAACGAAGTTGCATTTTTATTTTTAAAACACTATGATATAAATTAGTATCAAAGATGATAATAAGAACTAATATAAACTTTTTGCAAAACGTTAAAGGATGATATGTCCATTTAAGCTTAACTTGGTACATTGTTTTT
Source organism: Erythroxylum cassinoides (assembly GCA_027478405.1). Classification (NCBI taxonomy): domain Eukaryota; kingdom Viridiplantae; phylum Streptophyta; class Magnoliopsida; order Malpighiales; family Erythroxylaceae; genus Erythroxylum; species Erythroxylum cassinoides. The sequence continues at coordinate 17,727,061 of JANIPM010000005.1, forward strand.
ATGCAATTTTAATATGGGAACACAAAAATTATACCATAATTATATAGCATGTCATATATGTTTTCAAAAATATTTTATATAAATTGTTCATTTCTTAATTTTTTAAAAAACTAGTATCTAATTCCTAATATTTTTATTTTGATCTTTGTGCAATTTAACATACAAACAAATGCCTTAAATTAAGACTATAAGCAGGGCGAATTAGGTGATTAGTATGCTCAGTGTTATGGGTGAAGAATATGAGTTCCTTCCTATCTAAGTTTTATAGGTGCATAAGCTTATGACAATGGAAATGATGTGCCAAATTCATCTTGTAAGGACTTGTCTTCTATAAGTATGTTAATTATTGCATGAAACTCATAGGTGTTGCTATACATGATCCATTCTTACAATTTTCTCCAAATCCAATTGGTATAAGAGCAGTCGAAGAAGAGGTGATTGATTTTTTTCCCTTTCCACTTTATAGAGGACACGCATGTCCTGAATGTTAGACAGTACAATTTATCCTTTGTAGCTAGACCTTTTTTAATCACTAGCCATATTAGGAATGAAGCCTTTAGGGTCAGGGCTTTGTTCCATATAATAAGACCCCTCGACGCTCTCACTCTAGCTTTGAACAACTCTTTATAGGAGTTTTTTGTTAATTTCCTTAATGGGTGATTGAGCCGTAAATATTTATCTTCAAGCCCCTCTTAGGGATTATAGTCAAGGATTATATGTGAGAGCTCCAAGAGGTAGTTACTCCAGCTATTTCCTTATATCTTTGCCTTAATTTTAGTATCAATTAGGAACACAACTCTTAATTGTGCATTGTGGTTAGACTGATAAAAAGATCTAGCTTTGCTTTAGTTGTCAAAAAATAGGGAAGCCTTTTCCCCATTTCCTATTATGCGTAGAATAGAGCTAGCTAGTCAGTCTTTTAGCTTGAGTAATTACAACATGAACTAGATGCCTCTGTAGGTAGAAATATGATCTTATAAGTTACTATGTTGTAGCATATTGGCCTTATTCCATCTAAACTATAGTGTTTCCTTAACTTCCAATAATCTCTATAGTCTTTTGGCTGATAGGATTTTGTTGGTAAAGCTGATTTTAGTGATTCCCAGTTGTCCTTCAATGATTAACTTATAAACTTCATCTTAACTTACTTTGGCCTTAGCTCTTCCTGTCTTTCTCCTTTTGCATAGGAATGCGTTCATAATTTTCTCAGTTGTCTTAATGGTAGTATCGAAGAGCAGAATATGTGCTGACTAGTAAATATGGAAGGGGGTTTAACACTAATTTGATCAACATTAGTCTTCCCGTATGTTAAAGATCTCTGTGACTCTGATGGCTTAGTCTTTTGAATTTTTTCCACAAGAGGGATGGAATCTCTGTACATTAATATTCTAGCCACTTTTGGACAAGATTAATTAAATATTGTTGTAGTTCACTTACAGCCCTGATAAATCTTTTAACATTTTGAAGATTGTGATAATACTGTAGACCATGCAAGATTAATACTGTAGACCTTGTGATATATAATTATGTTTTTTTTATAAGAATTCTATTTGCTCAAATGAGATGATATCAAAATGATCATATATAAAACTCATATTAGAATTAGGTTGAACGTCTAATACGTATTATTTATATGTAGTGAGAATACCATAAAAAAGATACCCACATCAATATCTTTAAAAATCTCTTCCATCCTTTTATTCTTGTACATCTTTAATGTGAAAGTGATAATATCTGAAGAAGTTTGCATGCCTGGCCCATTTAATTGCATACATAAGCTGCTTAGCCAGCATTTTATATAGAAAGATTTTCATTTTGTAAAATTAATTTATGTTAATGGTTTTTTATTTTAACTTTTTGAGTTGTATAGTTAAAAGAATAACTTAAATTCCTTCATTGAAACCCGGTTGGATATCGAATTGCCTAGTAACCTTTTTTTTTTCTTAAAAGGATCAATTCTTAAAATATTTTTTTAAATCCCTAGATCGTAAAAGTTATTTAATTACAGATTAGTCAGAACTAATTATAATTACAGAATTGCTAATAAAACTTAAAAGTAATACATTTACCTTGAGAATTTGTAAATGCTTTTCATCCATGTTTACGTTTAGCAGACCGAATCAAGTTGAAAAATGGGCATATTTACTTCTTCTTTTTCCCTAGTCCTAAATCAATCGTGGTTCCATTTGGAATATTATACTATATATATTTATATATATATATATAACATCTTTAATTAAAATTTTAAAAAATGCATATCAATGAGCCACTCTTCAATTTTCTTTAGTTCGGCATCAACCAATGTAGTGTCAGGCCCATTTCTACACTTCTCGAGGATGCCAAGAGGACATACATACAACACCATCGCTAAGATTTAAGACTATAGTACAGCATGGTGCCATGCAACCATTAATGAAGCTTCTTACGTATCTTTGAAGAGCAGTCTTGCATGGGCACTCATTCCTTTGGAATTACCTAACCATTATTACAAAGATAGGGGAGACATATAGGTAACGGAGGTAAAGCACAAGGTTAAGACCGATTTAAAGCAGTCAACAAAGAAATTTCATGGAAAGGGGCAGGCGCACTGTCATGAGAATTCACAGCACCCTACATTTTTAGCCTACAAGAATATCACACAAACATTCAATAGACCTGCAGTCAGTCAAAATTTGCAGGTGGAAGATGGAAGAACGAAAACTGAGAGCTGAATTATTTTGACAGGATTGGACTGGCATCAAATTATAGTAAATATGAATTGAACATTACATGTGGCCAATAGGCCTTGAGGATCTTAATCATCATCATGGACTTTATACATTTTTGTTGCACTGTATGATTGTGAAGCTTACCATTGGATGCTAGCAAAGGAATCAACAGACAGTTCACCTAATCTGAATTTAATTACTTGTTGGAATAATCGTAGTGATTCTGTATTTCATTGACAAACCCAATAAGATGGAAAATAGACAAGTTATGCATAAATAGTAAGAAGAAAGAGAAATGTAGATCCATGTTTGAGGGGATCACCAAATACCTCTATGAACTAGCTAAAACAAAATGCTGAATATTACTTATCCCTATGACCAAAACGAGCCCTATAGAAGGTTCAAAAGGAGCTCCTTAAAGAATCATGGGTGAATCAAACAGCAGTGCTTCCTCAAGTCAAAAATCTTCTGCCATGTTCATTGATATCGAACTTCAACTCCTTAACAAGTATTATAGACACTCCAAGTTTGTAAAGTAGTGCTTGCATCCTTTGTTTCCTCAACTCATCGATCTTAGGTCATAAAACATGCAATATCAAAGATAGGATGAAGGTAAAGACACTGAATTACTTAAAATGCATAGGCATATTGTATTCTAAAACCTAAAAGTTGACGTAAGCAACGAGGAACTGTGTCCAATTCCAGTAGCATCAATGGCCTACCTTTGTGAGATGGGAAGAAACGACTACTATATGTTTCGAAGACCTTTGACAATGAGCTGGGATGGAATGACAGCTTGTTGGTCATGTCCACTAAGTTGGCTGTTTTGTCCAAGAAAACATTCTGATTTAAGCTTGAGATTCTTCTACCGGTTTCTCCTTCTAACATGGAGAGGTAAGTTGCAATATTGTTCCAACCACTCCATGCAATGTTTTTGGCAGAAAGAACACCATTAGATTGGGCCAACATCAGTGCACCACTTTTTGTTGCAATGATAGCTGCAAAATATAATATACTCACCAAGTTTAGATATAGCTTCTTTGGGAAAGCAATAGCATGATCTAATCATATTTCAAATATGTGTCCATAACATATGGCACTTCTAATCAGATAAAAAAAGCAGTGATTTCACATGTTGGGTAATATTCGTTGCTAGGAGTATAAAGAAACACTTCTCATTACATTCCTAGAAGTATAATAATATACTCATCGGAGCCTCAATTGTAAAACCAATTGGAAGCCTAGTAAATGAATGATTCTGAGTTTAGCCAGGATACAAAATTCAAATTGAATTGCTGAAAGTAAGCCGTAACAGTAACGACAAAATTGAGAGCGGGAGTAAGAAAAAAAAAATACCATTCTGAGGAACTTTAAAGATGTAATTGGCAGGCAGACCAATACCAAAACCCAACAGAGTTATACCCACACTGAATCCAACACCGCAACCAGCACCAACATAACCAATGACCTCAGGGCCAAATCCAGGGCCCCATCCAACACCACAACCAATGCCTAATCCCATGCCCCAAAAGGCTCCAAAAGTTGGATGCACAGGGTTCCATCTCTTATACCTCCTAAACACTCCTTTTATGATCATTGCTACCTGAGGCCAAATAACCATTTTCATAACTCATAGTTACCTTAACCAAGGTTATTCTAACTATGATAACAACTAAGAACACCAAACAGTTGATTTTTACATAAAACACAAGATTTCCAACACCAGCTTTACTTCATTGCCCATGTGATAAAAAAGAGAAAGATAATAAAGAACTTTATGTCATAGTATCAGAAGGGTGCCAGAAATGTCACGTTCTACTCATACATGAAGCAGAAACACATGGTTCAATTCAAGTTTTGAAAACATCAACTCGTAAACCGAAGTAGAGTTAGTGAACTTGGTATTGAATTCACAATCTAAAACAGGAAGATTAACAGACCCCATTGATTTGAGATTACCATCAAAAACTCTGCTTCAACCTTGCGCACTCCACGTTTTATCGAAAGTTAAATAATAACCACCTGATGGATGGAGAGCAAGAGTGCCTGGCTTTTACGAGGTTGTAATGGCTTATTAACAAAAATCACCATTTGTCTAAAACCAAAAAGCATCAATCTTATTTCTCAAAAAAAAAAAAAGAATCAATCTTTGAATTTCAAAATGTTAAGTGTAGAATATACATGTTCATATCAACACATGTGTAGTTTTCGAGTGAGGTGTACAATTAATCAAAGATGTGAACAAAGAGCAAATGGAAAACAAAAGAATTTGGTAAATTAATTACATGGAAAAGTAGAATCATGTTCACTTGCTCTGACATCATGACTTATTTATCAATTTTACAATAGTTTTATTGACAGAGACCAGAAATAGGTCATATACTGTCGACAGCTCATTTGAAAGATCTTTTGGTAGTTACAGTATTAACATATGTAGTTTTCCACACTACTGTAATGTGATTGTTATCAATAACATATGCAATTTCTGGTATATCTATGTTTGAATATCTATGGGGATAATGAGCTAATAAATGGGACACTGCTTACCTTTTCAACATGTGGCCCTATGCTTTAACAATCAAGAACAACAGGTTTTTCCTTTTGTGATTATAGTTTATGATTTACGGAAATGAAGAAAATACCAGAAAATAGGCAACACAGTAATGAAATGCAAAAGAAAAATTAATTGAAACAATATAAAACGAAATCATTAAGGAAAATATTGGATAAAACTATTTAGTTGATTGACGATTTCAATTTTCGGTGTCGGCAGGGGCATTTCATCAAAGTATGCATGCATTATGCCATATTCCTATTAGTAAAAATCACAATCACAAATTAGCCAAATCACCAAACTACAACATTCTCCAAACAATCAAATATTAATAATAAACGAAATTTGAGAAGAGAGACTACCTTATTAACAAGTTGGTTGGTTAGTGACGTCGGTGACCTCACGCAGGTGGCGCGGTGGACTTGAGACGGTCGACGAGGGAGCTGGGAGAGCGTACAATGATGAGAGAGACAGAGAACAGAAGCGGGGAGTGAAGAACAGCAGTCGAACTCGAACAGAAGAAGAAATGAAAAGCAGAGATGAGACGAAGAAGAACAGAGGAATGGGAGGCTGACGCGATTCTGGAAGTTATGTAAAAGCAAAACGACGTCGTTTTGCTTAAAACACCTATTAAACGACCTCGTTTAACACCTCTTTTTTTTTATTTTTAAATCTGTGATTGTTATTGTTAAAACAAAACCAGGTCGTTTTGGCTTGGAAGCAAAACGAGGGCGCTTTTCTTATCATGTAATTTTGTTTTCATTATAAAAAACAACGACGATTTTAGGCATGACAATTGGCGTCTTGGTCTTAGTTGATCGGATCACAGTTCGGGCTTGAGCGACCAAACAGTCATTTTAAATTTTTTTTTTTTAAAAAGCCCATCTTGGGCCTCTCTATGTCACAGTTAGACCGACCTTGAACCAATTAGCGATCGGGCCACGGACTAAGTCTGGGTCCAAGAAATCATAGGTCAATTCGAGCTTGATTGCCATTCCTAGTCATTTTGTTATTTGGATTTGTCGAGCCTCAGGCTTGTTGACCCTACCCCTAGCTCTTTGGTCCAAGCCTAAGGCCTGACAGCTCCAGGCCTGGGCCCTAATTATCCAACCCAAGGCCCGTTAGACACATTTGGGTGGTGTCCAATTGTGGGCATTTAAGGTTTTGTAGCAGGTAATGGTCGATCTTTGCTTGCTTGTTACAGGTTTGCTGTGTTAAGTGATACAAAGGTCACCTTGGGACTCAAACTTTCACTGAAGTTGATCGCCAACACTCTTTACACGATAGTTTCACTTAAGTCTACTTAAGCAAAACTTCAGCCTTCAACGACTCTCGAAGTATTTTCCTCGCACACTCGAAGAAACAATATCACATAAGCAATAAGAAAATAAAGGAAACAAGGAAACAAGAGAGATACGGTAAAACCAACCGTTATATTACTTTCCCTCAAAAGAATGCAAGGAATATTCTCTCTAACTGAATGAGAAGAGCAAAACTCGAATGAGCTATATATATAAGCACTCTAACTTGGAAGCTAAGTTACATTCATAATCTCACTTAAATTGAACTGTCTAAGATTGTGCTAAGATCATGTCTATCTTTATCAGATTACATCACGTGGATCAATTGAATAACACTCCCACCTAAATAGGACTCTAACTGATAAAATAAAATATAAGATAACATAAAGATAGAATTTACATTCAAATAGGAAACTAATCT
>JANIPM010000005.1:17759251-17775180 GCA_027478405.1 Erythroxylum cassinoides
TATCTTGAATCTTGAATCTTGAAAGAAGCGGTTAATCAGTTGAGTTCTGTAACTAACCCAAACTGACTCTTGCGTCTACGTCTGCTTTGCGTCTGCGTCTGCTTAGCGTCTTACTTTGTTTGTGTCGACTTAGTCTATGTCTGAATTCAACTTCGTCTGTGTCTGAATTCAACTTTGTCTGTGTCTTAATTCAACTTCGTCTGTGTCTTAATTCAACTTCGTCTGTGTCTGAATTCAACTTCATCTGTGTCTTTCATCTGTATGAGTTTGCTTTGTTTGTCTTTTTATTTGATCTCTTTTTGTTATATTTCAAAATTATATTTAAGTAAAGTCATCTTGACTTAACAGATAGGTTTACAGTTCTGCTGCAAATCAATTAGCTCCCAGACATTACTATATGGTTTACATCTCATCAACATTGCATCCTACCACAAATCCATATTGGGTCCAAAAATAACTTCTATAAAAATAATTGGATTTGCACATGTTTAACATCATAGTCTTGTTCACCAAGTAGAATATATAATCAGATGAGACAGTAGGTCGTCTCACTCTAATGAGTCTATGTAACTACATTAGATCTTACACCCACAAGAACCTTTGTTTGAACATGTTTAACTTCATGTTCTTACATCGGCATGGAACTAACACCTAGATCTACTGGATGTGGCTATATAAGTGGCGAATATGTTGTAATTGTAGTATTCATCCTGCTACCATTCAAAATGTCAAAGGGCCCATCATCATTATAGACATTGTATTCTAGAAACTTAACTGTTTGTGATTTCACTATTCTATTCCCTCCTTCTCTACAACAAAATTTGTAGCATTTAGAGTGGTTGAGATATCTGATTAAATATAATTTATCTTTATAAGGATTGTACTACCTCAATAGGGCAACGTCATACACGACTATGTAAGGCTAGGTTTCCACCCTTCTAAATAATCAAGTAGATTAGTCATGATCTGCATTAACCTCTTCGTATCATTTAGGATGCGGTTATGCCTTTCAACAATACATTATTTTTCTTAGAACTATTCAGCATAGTGAACTTAGTCACTATTCCAATTGATTCCATATATCTAGGAAATAGACCTTTTTATGTCCTTAAACATCATGTTTGCCATAATACTCTCCTCAACAGTCAAATCTAACAATCTTGATATATTTGTCCAATTGGTTCTCAACTTTTAGTCTTAAAGATCTTGAACTCATAAAAAACTTTAGACTTTCCTTAAGCAAGAATACATAAACTATAACATGAATAATCATTAATAAATGTTAGAAAATTATTGAAATTGCACAATGTAATTTTATAAGGTCTACTAATATTCGTATATATTAGACCCAACAATTTAGAAAAACAAGTTGACTCCTTTTCCTTATTTTAGTCAACTTACCATTGTAACAGTCAGCACATATTTCCATATGGTCATAATCTAGAATTAAGATAATTCTTTTTTAACCAATCTCTCCTTAGCTCTAGAAATGTGGCTTAACCTTTATGCCACAACATGTATGACTTATCCTTTATCAAGGTCATCTTCCTTGACTTGTTTGGCAAGATGCAAACAAGCATATATCTAATTCAGGATAAGAGACATTTTATACAAACCATATGACAAGAAAGTTGTACTATTATGTTTTGCATTAAACAACAACTATACATTAAGAGCAGTAATTACAAAATATTAACCTTCTTTGACCAAAATTGATATAAAGATCATATATAAAATGTGTTGTGTAAAACCAAAATGAACCTTGCAGCAAGGTTTAATACATAGTCCCCTATAGATATTACATCCTCTTCTTCATTGCTGCTAACCATTAGTTTCTCCTTCCCTTTGTTTAGTTTTATCTTGGATATGAACCTCTACATTGTAGAAGCACCATGATCAGATGTTCCACTTTATAGCCACTAAGAACTTAATGTGACTATATTGTTAGCTGTATACTGCTAACTTTGTATTGGTCTCAGTCTTTCATTCCAGGCCTTATACTTTTGGCTTCTTTATATCCACAAGACCTTTACTAGCACTAGATTGACCAACATTAGCATGTGGAAAAGATTTAGGCTTTCTACTTTTGAACTTGGTGAGCTTCACCTTTGCCTTTTCTTTAGTCACTTCGAAGGCTATAGAATTAGCAGTCTTGAGTTTCTCCTCTTGAGCAACACAATGGGCAATTAAAGTATTAAAGTCCCATGCCTCATTCAACGAGTAATATGTCATCACCAAATTAATAAAGTTTGGAGGGAGTGTACTCAAAGTCTGGTGAACTATGAAGACATCAGGAAGATCAATTTTTATCACCTTCAGTCTACTGTAGAGATGGATCATTTTTGATATGTATTCCACCACTCTCTCTTCTCCCGTATACCTTATGGAGAACAATTCTTTCATGAAGACACTCATCTCAGCATTAAGTGAGACAGTGTACCTCTAGGAGATATTACTAAAAAACTCCTTCACGAAAAGTCCACTAAGTATAGATAGTTAGGTATGGATCTCTTAATGGTCTCAATCATAATTTGTTAGACCGATCTTCGGCTGCATAAGCTACCTTATGAGCTCTTGAGCTCCTAAATGTAGGCGGATATGGCCTATCTATACATATGGCCATATCAATTTCAGTCATCTTCATAGCATTCAATACTTTCTCTATCCACTTTTGCATATTGAAACTAGTCAGGGTTTCAATAGTGACATTGTAATTGTTAACTGAAAAGGTGATTGCAAATAACAATGTAAGGATCAACGCAAATGTAGGAAAACAATAATATTCAAATCCATTAAATAATATTTGTACCTAGAATCCAATCACACATATTATAAAACATCTTTAAGTTGAATACATAATATATTCAATTAGAGCTCTACATAAAAGCGATCAGAGTACAAACCATCAAATCTTATGACACTACTGCCTTTGGACGAATAGATCATTTAACCAATGACTTTTTCCATCTAATGCCTTTATGCACATCTCAAAAATCTTATGTAAGGTCAACACCTTTGGGCATAATAACCAAACATAAGACTAGAGACATCTCCCATCATGTAAGCAGAATAATTCAAAATAATGACTCAAAAGGCCGTGTTGGTGACTACATCCTCATCAATACCCAAAAGGTCCACAAACACAATGGATACGTCTTTATGTTATCCTCACACTCTTTATGGGCATACTGTACGTGAAAATTTAACATCAATAAATGCAAAGCTTAAATGCATAGTCTCATCTTTATATATTCGTGTTGAAGATATTCTTTGAAAATTTTATTTGAGTCTTTCGTAGCGAAAAATCTCATTAGAGCGACTATCGTATGTCACCGAACACTAAATTGACGACCTAATACACGAGAACCTCATATATCTCCCATATGACATGTTTGTTGCACGAAATTTACTCAAAAGTAACTTTAGAATGTCTTAATTCATTTTCTAAGAATGAAATTACCTATGTAATTAATCTAGAAAATGGAAAAATTAAATTTATGAATTTCCCAGACCCAAAAACTCGCCCAAAATGACCCGTGGAACCTTTACAGAAATTCTAAATTTTTTGTTTTTTTGAGTTACTGTAGAGCTGATGTCAGCGTTCACTATAGCGTTGACATTAGCTTACACGTGGACAGAAGTGCACAAACTGACGCACCCTCAACGTGTACCACATAAGCCCTTATCATCTACCACGGGCATTGCATGCACCAATACATGGCTTGCTCTTGTCCACCCACTCGTCTGCCAGCTCTCTGGTGCAAGTGTTTGGCCCTTCGGGTGGTATTATTCACCTATCAGGCATGTGTGGCCGACGGTCTTTGTTCCCTTGCCAAAAATGGCAAATTTGGGCTTGTTTTTATGCTACTAGGCTCGTTTTTGACTCATTTTCAAGGCTAAACATATGTATACTACTTTCATGGGAAAAACTGAAAAACTAAAGTAAATTTGTTGAGAACCTTATGGAGAAAATTTGAAAATCTTCATTTTTAACCACTCGATCACGTCATTGCTCTGATACTATATGTAATACGTAATTTGACCTTAGTTACATATCTCATATCGAACGTGAAAGGGAAATAAACAAAAAAATGCAAAAAAAAACTGATTTCGATTTCATAAAGCTTCCCGAGGACAAAACGAGTGCAAATCCACCGCTGCCTTCACGAGATCTGCTCACTGGGACGCGGTTAATGTCTTTCTTTAATTTTTCAAAACATGAGCCTCTGAATGGGCTAGAGTAACTTTATGTTCACGAATGACATATGTAACTGCAGGAGACCTTAACCTCTTTATTTAGCATCCATATTAGGCTTTTTCAACACAGGCCTGGTATATGTTTGATCTATACTGATTGGGATCTATTTTCCTTTTGGACTTCGACAAAGTGACTTAGATCATTTATCGAGCCACTTTATTTTCTTTATCTGGATCAAATTACATAACTTAGTTAATAAGTTACTGAAAACCGATAAAATGAAATTAATCGTTGACAATCCAATGGAAAATGTCAAAATGTCCAATAGAAAGTCATACCAACATCGAGGCTGAAGAGGAGACACTAGGCTACGGTGCACATGTAGCAACCACTCATGCTAAACACCACCATCCCAATGCTAGAAACCAATTGGCGCACAATCTCACAAAGCTTCATTGTTAATGCAGTAGGGTTGATGTTGATTGCCATAGCCCTCAACATGCCAACTCTTGATGATTTCTTTACCACCTATATGTTTTATCTAAAAGTGATCAACTTTTGTTAAGTGATCAAAGAAAAGGAAGAAGAGTAAATGTCCAATAGTATGGAAAGAGGTTTAAAGTCTTATATTAGAAACCAATAAGTCATATTATTAACAAATCAAGAGGTAGAGAAATCGAAGATTGTGTGTGGAAATTTGTAGGAAGGGGGCCGAAACAATCAACACAGTGACACAAATGTAGTGATATTTTGTAATTGTACCTATAGAAAGTGAGACCAGAGAATATAGGAGAGGAATAAAAGGGGAAGTAGAATATGAAACGAAATTAGGTTTTTGTGTTTAAAATTAATTAAATATTAAATCATTAGTTTAAAAACACATAACAAATATCTAGTAGTAAAAAAGTTTAATTAGTCACATCAACAACATTAACAAAAACTTAACGTCAACCTATTTTCGCAACAAATTAAAAGTTCATATTTTTCAGATATTTTATCGTTACTTTTTAAAATTTGGGCTAGGACTGTAAAATTAAGTAAACATTGAGATTATTTTTATAATTAACCCATCTTTCAACAATCTTTAATTGCATAGCTTCACCAATTATGTGAGTTATAGGTCAAAATTTTGTTTTAACACTACTTCTAACTGGTATGTTTTGATTTATTTACTCCATCAAGTCACCAAATTTCCTTTAATAAAGGCATATTAACTTGAAATGGACTTTCAACCAGTGATGCTTCTAACTCAATTTTGCAATCATATATATTTCTACTTAAATATGTCCTTAATATCATATATGATGCTTTAATGTATAAAGCATTTTTCCTATTTAATGCTAAGGATAGCAACAGGCCTGGCCAGGGCAATAAGTTGGCATGACCTAAACCTTTTCTTTTTTGTTTTAATTTAAAATTTGTTTTTTTACTTTTTAAGAGTTGTCCAAAGAATCTTTCGATAAAAAACTTCATTTTTAAAAAAATTTTTGGGCTTCAAGTTAGGTTAGACTTGATTTGAAGCTCAAAAATAAAAAAAGGTTTCAACTCAGCCTAAAATACAATTAAACCAGATTGGGTCCATTTACTTTAAATCGTCGGGCCAGGTTAGGCTCGAGCTTTTTTGCCAAGCCTAGTGAATGCATATGTTTAGCAATGTTGTTTATTGTAAATGTTATGTCAATGTATGTATGAGATAAGTACTAAATTTTTTACCATCTTTGAAAGTAATCTATATTCATCACGTCTTTCTTTTTTGTATGTTGAAAGTTTGGGTAGGCTTGATTGGTGTTTTAGAAACTTTGCATTCAAGGGGACCTATTTTCTTATACAAGTTAGGTGTATACTTGCATCAAATGACAAAAATAAACTATTTTGATCCAAAAATTTTGTGTTGGTCCTCAGATGATATATAAGACGAGGTGAACTATGTGTGTTCATTTTTTCCTTATTTGAAAATTAGTGAATGAATTGTATATTGTAATAAATAATTATGTCAAACTTATATATGATAATACAAAAGGAATTTTAATAATAATTAAAGAGAATTAGGAAAGAAAAATAAAATTGATGTATAGTGGTCTAGTTAAATAACATTTAGCCTACATCTACTCTTCAAACTTTACTTGAGAATTCACTATCTTCTTCTTTTAATAGGTGAAGAGCAACCATTCATAAATCTTCTTTGTCAAGAGTAAAAACTAACCATTTACAAATCTTGCTCATGATCAAGAGTAACCTTCATAATGTATATCTTAACTAATTTCACTAATTGTAATAATTGCATAACCATACAACTCAAAATTAATAGTAGCAGAGGTCAATCATTCTACATATTGATTTACTATTTTGTATTATTAGTCAGTCATTCTATCATATTGGTTGATTAACGGGGTAACAAACTCGTGATATACTTTATCAAACTACATTAGTCAATTACTTACTTATAGTGGCCAAACAATGTACTTGAAACAAGTTTTTCAACTTTCTTAAGTTCTTATAAGGATGAAAACATACTCTTTTGACAAAAAACATGATTCAAAATTGTTACTCCTTAATGGAATATAGGAGGAGGTAAATTGGATGAAATCAAGATTTTGCCTTATGTTTGATATTTTTCATAAAATGCCATAAATTATTATAAATGTAAAAATGAAATAAAAACAAAAGAATTAAATAAATTATAAAGAAAGAGTAAGGGAAGAGAAATACAAACTAATTTATAGTCATTCGGTAAATAATCCTTACCTATGTACACTCTCAAGATTTGTTTTAGATTGCCATTATAGATCTTCTTTTAAGGTGAAGAATACCCTTTGTACAATCTTTTATTTTGGTAAAGAGAAACCTCCTTTTCAATCTTTCTTCAATGCAAAGAGGAACCCCAAATCAGTTTTGATAACCCCAATAAAATGATTTCAAAACCAAAAACCAACTTACAACTTAATATTTGCTCATTTTGATGCTATGATGATCACAAAAGGCTCACTCACTTAATGAGATAGTGAATGCTCATATGATTGAAAAATACTTAGAAATGTGTGCATAAAATACTCAAAAGCTTCTTGATGTTAAAACCAATGAGAAAATACCTATTTATAATGTTTCAGAACTTAAAATATCTATTGAAACTAAGAACTAGTTGTTACAATGACTATATTCGATATATTGGTCAACTAGTATAGTATACTATTCGATTAGTATGCATTAAAGGTTTTAGATTCACTAGCTATTGGAACATTGGTTGCCTAGTACATATATTGGTTGACCAATACATTAACCATTGTTGCTATAAACTCATAGTACATCAAGTTTAACAACTTTAACCAATATTAGTCGACCACTAGCCTATATAGGTTGACCAATCACCTCAAAAACATGATTTTAACTTCTTCAAATGCTTAAGACCAATTTACTTAATTTGAATATAATTAAAACACTTCCCCAAATATTCCATAAAGATTATTTGAAATATTAAGATGCTTTTATATTAAAATCAAAATATTCAACGTGTCTTAATGAAAATAAAAACTTATGCAGGGAAAAAAGTGAAATGTTAATGCATGGTGAGCCTCCTGATTATCAAATAGACGAACTTACAATAAGGAATACATGAAATAATCTTTATATGTCCTGTTCTATTTCTTGATTTGATCTTGATCTTGAAGATTGCAAAAACATTGTCTTATTCTCATATCACTTCTCATTAACAACACTAAAAACTCATTAATAGTACTTATGTTTTGTTATCATCAAAACTTTGATTAGATCCTCACTTTGTTCAACATTCTCTCCCTTTTTGAAGATGAAATAATATTTGTGATATTAGAAAGTATTACAAGAGTTTAGTTAGGCAATTTACAACCCATATCAAGATAATAATTAACTTCCCTTAATTTGTGTATAAATGAAAAGTAAAAAAAAAAAACCATACCATAATCGCAATTCAATAATGAGAGAAATATTTAACGAAAGTTTACATTGTCAAAGAGATATAAAACTAAATGCATTCCACCTAAATTATAGTATTTCTCTAATATCACACAAAAATTTTCTTCCTCTTTTTGGAAACACCAAAAGAATTCAAATATTCGAAGGTGGAAGAGGAGACTCAATTAATTTATACAGGTTGTCAAAGAGATGCATCATGATGTCCTGAAAATAGTCAAGCTCTCTTTGCAATACAGTAAGCTGATGCTCAATAGCAGCAAGAAAAGTATCTAGCGGGGAGTGACGTTGTGGGTAAAAAGTAGTGGCCTCATCATCTGTAGGTAGCTTGACAATATGACTTAAAAGGGGCTTGTTAGGACTATAAAATGATGAAGCCTTATAGACTGGAGACAAATGTTGAAGTTGAAGATGTTGCGCTGATATGGTATAGTCATTTATCACCAAACAATTGATATCCCATTTGCTAGGTAGTAGCAAAGTTTAAGAAAAAGTCAAAGTCGATCTCATCACTAGCAGGAGGAATTTTGAAGTGCTGAAAGATAAGGCTAAGGATAAGAGCATATGGAATCTTTTGTTTCTTCTTTTTAGTTTGCTAAAAGTGAATCATATTAAGAAAAAAAAAACGACTAAGGTGAATAGATTGTTCTAACATAAGGGTAGAGAGAAATCAAAGATCATCGTGGCCTACGAAGGTAAAATAACCACTAGTGGAGACAAAATTATATTTGATAAATATGTGATGGAAACAAAGGATAACATTGAGTCCACATACATCATTGGATTTTTTATAGACCTCATCATTGGGATCTAACTTAAAAAAATAATTTTGACTATATTAGGCACATAGTAAGGGGTTATGGAGTATTTGGTATGACAAGTATAATACGATGGTGGTTTAAGTATAGGAATGCCTATGATCTCATTTGTGAAGTTATAAGTAAGATGAATGTTAATACTATACACTTTAGAGGAAATATAAGTGTCATCACGAATGATCCTAGGATAAAGATTGATGTAAAAAAGACGAATATTGTTACCATGAATTGACTAGGTATGGTAGCATCCCATATCAATTAAATGATAGCAATATGCTTAATGAAAAAGAATAAACCTTAAAGTAAATAACTGAGATAGCTAGAACTATTCAATTTAGTTTTTTTTTTGTTTCTTATAAGTTAAATATGCAAAGTTATACGTAACCTATTTGCTACTTACACCAATCTTTTATGAAAATTACGAGTCACTAAATTCATCAATAGAAATAGAGTAATCAACATCAATTAAATTTTTTAGATCAATTAATATTAATTACTTAAGAAAAAAAGAACAGAAATCAATGAATACTTGAATTAAAATAAAATTTAGGTTTGGAACAAAACCTTGTAAGGTTACAACTAAAGTTTTGAATCCCTTTGAATTAGAAAATTTAGATTTAGCCACTCATGGCTTTAGTTCCATCAAAGGAATAGAAGAAGAAGAAGAAGAGAAAACAAAATGAAGATAAAAGAAAATTATGGAGAAAGTGTCTATAATGTTCTCCTCTTCTTTTCCTACCTAAAAGCTAACTTCTTTCAATATTCCAGAGATTATATTATAAACAAATTCAAAGCCCTACATAATATGGTCGAGAATAAGTCCCTTAATTGAGCTAAAACTCTTGGAGTGAATATAGTTTTTAAGTGTGATCTTACCTTATCCACTACAGCAGTCTATCATTTTATACAAAATTCATTTCCTTTTGTGAATAATGCTATAATTTGATGTTTCAAGTAAATTTTATCAATCTCTACTTTTCATCTCCTAAAACAAAAGAGATACTAATGTCAATTGGTTATATTAATTGGACTCATCTCTTTTGTTTTAGATTGTTTTGGATGTTTAATTATATTAACTCTACCAAATGTTATTTCCTCTCCTTTTTTTGTTGTTGGTTTAACATATAAAAGAAGTCATTCATCTCCTTGGTTCCTTGATTTTACAACATTTAATCACATGTCAAACCTTAAGTAGCACTTTGCCAAACTTCAAACTTATTTACCAAATCAATTAGTTATTACTGTTACTGGTGAAAAAGTTGCCTATAAAGGGATGAGAACACTTTCCTTGAATAAATCTCTTCCCATTTCTCTTGCTCTCTATGTCCCAAAATTAACTGCAAACTTAATTTTTATTAGTTAAATAGTTAATAAAAATTGTTCCATTAATTTTTGTCCTTTTGGTTGCTTTATACAGAACCTTCGTAACGAGAACATGATTAGGAAGATGCATAAACACAGACAATTATTTCACCTAGATGATTTATGCTCTAAGCATAATAAATCTTGTCCTCCATTTTGCTATATTATTTCTTCTACAAATGATGTTTTGATTGATAATAAAAAGTGGCATATTTGGCATTGACTCATTGGACATATTTATGAAAGTATACTTTAAAATATGTTTCAATGTGTTGTTCTCCCTATTCAATTAAAGGTTAATAGTGATTTTTTAACGTTAAATTGTGAAATTTATGCTCTTGGTAAGGTTAGCAAAATTACCTTTTGCTTTTAGTTCCTCTAATGTTGATGCATCTTTTGATCTCATCATGTTGATTTATAGGGGCAATCACCTTTATAAATGCTGGGTTATGGATTCTTTGTCCTGTTTATTGATCATTCATATGTTTCACTTAGGTATTTTTCCTACAAGAAAAATTTGAACTTACCAATATAGCAAAATCATCAAAACTTTTTGGTCTAACTATAAGGGAGAATTTGGTTGTTCTCAGGTTACCACATTTTAAAAAATGGAATTTTGCATCAATCATCATATCCTGGAACCAAAGATATGAATTTCGTACCATACCAATCAAAAAATTGTACAAAAGCAATGCCTTTGATACATACTATCAATACTAGCTAGTACTGTATCTTTATCTAGTACCAACTGATATTTGAAATATTGGCTAAATACTGGCTGGTACCGTAAACTTTTAAATCTCTAAGGAATAAAATGCAAAAAACATTAAACAAAAACAAAACAAACCCACGTGTACAAACACAAACTAAAGCATGCTATTTTTGTTTCTATCCATTTTTAACATTTTCCCTCCCTCTAACTTTCAGTATCACCAACCTGCCACCATGCCACGATCCGTAGCCATTGCCATCGCACCATGTCTTGCTCCACTGGTGCTTTGTGAATGATTTATAAAATATGCATTAGAAAATTTGGGTTTGAAAGTTGGAATTATTTTTATGAGTTGGTTTAATTTCAATAGAGTTTAGGCATTATGAATTTATGAATAAAATTAATGCATTGGAAAATTTATGTTTTAAAGTTGGAATTGTTTGTGTGAGTTGGCTCAATTTCAATGTAATTTCGGCATTGTCAATTTCAAAATTAATGCATTAAGTTGTTAATTTGTTAATCAATTTATATGAAACATACAATTTGTTAATTATTGTTTGTATATAAAAGGTATTTAACATATAATTAATCATTTAAATATAAGATTTAATATATAATTAAATTGTTTAATATATGTAATTAAGTTAAGAAAATTAATTTTTTTCATTTTTATATTGTTTATTGTTGTTAAAAAATAAAATTACAATATTAATCTTACCATAGGAGTAGCAAATATACATTTATCATCTTATCTTATGGGTAGTTAAATACATATTAGAAAATAATATGTGAATTTATTCATTTAATTTTGACACATGTCTTCCTTTACTTTTACAGATAAATGGAAGGAAGTTCAAGTACTCTTGATAATTCAAATACGTCAGGAAGATTTAATGATCCAATCTGGGTTCATGTTGGATTGGTTCTTAAAATCAAGAATCATATCGTTTATTTGTTTTGTAATAAGCATTTGAAAGGTGGAGGAATCACCAGATTAAAGAAGCATTTAGTTGGGTTAAAGGTCTTATAAAAAGTTAGCTATGGTGTGAAATGACAAATGAAGACTTCGCTTGAAGAGTATCAGTATGAGAAAGATAGAAGGCAAATATTGAATTACGAAATTGGCAATGAAAGTTCTTTTGTTGGTGTTCAAGATGATAGTGAGAATGTTGAAGATGTTAGTATTCTTACCCAATAAGAAGGGAATGTTGCACTTGATGTTAGGAAGAAGAGGAAAGGTGTCTAATCTTTTGGCATCATGAACAACTCATGGAGCTCAGCCTTCAATCTGTAGTTTCTTACAATGGTGGTATGGTTCAAGTATAACACTCAATGCTTCCCATTCTTATATGATAGTTGGAAAAATAGAAAACACGAGCCTATTATTAATTTTTTGTTTATTCTATAAAGAGAACAATGTTTTTGAAGTCTATTGATGTATCTAACCTTGTTAGGAATGTTGGTACTCTATTTGAAATATTTGATAAAGTTGTGAATGTAGTCAGGCCAGAAAATATTGTTCAGTTAATTATTGATAATGATTTTGCTTAAAAGCAGTTGAAAGAAGGTTGCAATATAAGTATAATTCTTTCTATTAGACTACTTATACTGCAAATTGCATTGACTTGAAGTTGGAAAATATAGGGAATGCTAGGTATTTTCATATTATTAATGAAACTATGTAGAAAGTAAAAATGGTGACCACATTCATCTATGATCGTACATGGATCTTGAATTTAATGAAAAAGGATTTCACTGATGGTAGGAAGTTTTGTCGCCCAGCTATTATAAGATTTGTAACAAATTTCTTATCACTTCAGTATTTTATTATGATGAAAAAAGAGTTGAGACAAATGTTTACAAGTGATAAATGAGTTGAATCTCAATATGTTGGGTCTAATATTGGATTGGAGGTTTCTAAATTTATACTTGAAGATAATAAATTTTAGTCCCAAAGTCAATTTTCATCTAAGTTTATGATCCTTTGATAGGAAGCAATCAAAATTAATCTTAAAAATGGGCCTTCGTTGTACACCCCTTATCTTACTGTCATCTGTAAGAGATGAGAAACGCAACTTTACTCTTCGTTGTTTTCATCTCGAGTATTTTTTAATCCTATTGTCTATTTCAGATCAAATTTTACAAAGAAAACTGAAGTTAATAGGGGAATGCTATTAACTATTATAACACTTGTTGCCTATAAAATGATGCAAGATCTCCTAAACTCATAAATGGAGATCTATAAGGATGCTTTTAGTGATTTTTGAATATCAATTGCTATTCATCAAAGAGACAAACTTAACCGAGTTATATATTTTCATTTTTGTTACTTGTTGAAAATTAGTCATCAATTTATTTTGTTTATAATGCTACTTTTGTTGTCACACAGTTGCTTAGTGAAACCAATGTGGAAGTAGTGTTCTAGAATTGCAAAGGTTTGCAATTTGAATTCTAAGTCAACATGTGAGTCCAATAGGGTATGAAAGGAATTAGAACATATTTAAATTCATTCATTCTAAGAAAAAGAATATATTGGAGCACAAAAGATTGAATAAATTAGTGTTTGATTGATACATTTTTCATGAAATGTATGTTATTATCATTATTAAGTTAGATACAATTTCTTATATTTTTAATAATTTAATTTATTATTGACAAGGACTCTTAATAGAACAAATAATTCAGTAGATCCAATTTACATTGACAATATCGATCTTTTAGCATATTTGGTTTTTGAAGAATCAAGTTTGAAAAATGAGAGTGATTTAGAAGATAATCTTTGATGTAATGAATTTGAATGATGGAGATGATGAAGCTCCTTTAAATGATGAGAATTTGTACCAAATGAAAATTGCGGTCAATGCAATTTGTGTGGGTATTCGATTGAATGTAATTTCAGGTTTTTTTCCCCTCCTCTTCTTTTAACTTCTCTTATATTTGATGTATATGTTACGTTCTATATATGCAATATAACTGTAAATATCTTTGTTTTAAGTTTCACTTCTAGTTAGTTATTTGACATGAACTGTTATTGTAAATTGTAATTGTTGGAGAGTTATGGATATTTATTATCCTTTGTGTTTAATATTTTGATGTAATTATTATTTATTAAATGATGAAATTGTAATCTTTTTATATTAATACTGGTTATTAGTTATATGTGAAATATGTGAAAAATAATGTTAATAAAATTGTTGTTATTTTAAATTTCTATTATAATTATTTTTGAAGACATATATATACTACAATATATTAAAGGACTATTTTGTAAATTAAAAAAATTAGGAACTATTTTATAAATTTAAAAAATTACCTCAAAACAGTACCCAATATTGGCGAGTACTAGTATAACATTACCCAAAATCCCATAACAAGACGTTATGGTTGAAAGCAAATACCAACATGTTGTTGAAACCACTTTTACTCTTTTACTTGAATTTATGCCCCAAAATTTTTTTGAGTTGAAGCTATTTATGTAGTAATTTTTCTTATAAATCGAAAACCTATACATGTATTTAAAAATAAAACACCACAATTTTGCTTGTATAGGAAATCACCCATTTCCTCTAATCTTAGATTCTTTGATTATGCTTTTTTGTTTTGTTTTAAAACCTCCATGTAAATGAAAGAAATTATCTCCTAAGGCTGTGCAAATGAAAGAAATAATCTCCTAAAGCTAGCAAATGTAAGTTTTTTGGTTATGGAAATAGACATAAAGGCTATCTTTGTCATGATTTTAAAACAAAAAGGATGCACTATGTATTCGTCAGTTATAATAAGGAGACAAAAGAGTGCCAAATTTATAATTCCATTACTAAAAAATTAACTATCATTCACGATGTTATCTTAAAAGATGAAATTTAGGATTTAAGAGGAGTTACTTACGATGCCAAAGAAATTATAGATTTTGATAGAGAGTTTATTAGGTCAAATTAAGGTATTTGTAGTTCTCACTCAATCACTCCTCTTACAATTGACTCTACCACAAGTTCTCTTATAAAAATAATAAAGACTTTTTCAGAAGTTTATTCCTCTTGTGACTTTTCTTATTTTGTTGTAGAGCCTACTTGTTTTGAGGATGCAATATCTAAAGAAGAATGGAATAAAGCAATGGAGGAGGAAGTGGCAATGATTACAAAAAATTAGAAATGGACGTTTGAAGATTACATATTGGAAAAGAAGCAATAGGTCTCAAATAGATTTTAAAGTAAAAAAAAATCCAACAAGAGTTTATTGTGACAACAAATATACAATTGATGTCTTAAAACATCCAGTTCAATAAGGGACAACCAAGCATATTGAGACACAATATCATTTCATTAGAGAATTGATAAGTAAAGGAGAAATTAAATTACATCAATATGGTCCCAAAGAGCAATTGACTGATATGATGACCAAAGTTGTTGACTGAAAATAAATTTCAAAAGTTTTGTAAGTTGCTTGGAGTTATTTTCCTTGCTTGAAACTAAATCAAGCTTTAGCCCTTTTGTTCATTTTCATGGCTATTTATCATGTTTTAGTTTGTGATTTTTTAATATGTTCACTTAGTTTCTAATGTTTATTTGTTTTGTAAGGTCTAAAATCCTATTTAAGGACCAATGTTTCAATTTGATAGTAATATGATTTTTTAGCAATCGACTTATAATAAAAGAGTATTTTCTTTGTCAAATACTTCAAGTTGTAGTTTTTTTTCTTCTTCTAACATGAGGATTGGAAATTTTAAGTGGCTCTCTAAGGTATAGTTCTATTCCAAACTTAAGTATAACTAGATTCTAGAGCAAGATTTGATAAGTAATGTTCAACAAATTGGAATTCAGTTATCAACAGATTTTTTTCTTCCATTTGAGTTCATTTCAATAATTCTTTTAGTTGCTTTGATAGGTGCAATTGCAGT
>JANIPM010000005.1:17901961-17928748 GCA_027478405.1 Erythroxylum cassinoides
ATTGAAGAGAGAAATGAGAGAGAGATCGTGGAGAAGAGGAGAAAAGAAAGAAGAAAAGCTAGGTTTCAACTTTGCTTGGCTTTCAAGAAGGAATTTGTGGTTGCTCAAGAAGGGAAAAAGATAGAAGAAGATGAGAGCTTCCATTAGAGCCAAGAAACACTTTATTTGGTGAAGATTCAAGGTAAGTTGGATTTTAATCTTTGGATCTTTGAAAGGGTTTCGGTTCATATAGCTTAAGAAATGTATGGGTTTATGGATTCTAGGATCAATTTTATGAATATATGTATTGTGGGTTCTCGATTGGAATTCCTATTGAATGGAATTTTTGGCTTATGTTAAAAGAAGTCAAGGAAGGAAAGAGGAGCAAGGGGAGAGGTCTCTTTGAGCAAGTATTAAGCAAGGATATTTAAGGTGGGTTTCATTTTTATAATTGAATAATGAGCCATTAAAAATTTTCCAAATCAAGAGATTAAAATGATTTTAAGTATTTCATAAAAGTGTATAAATTACTTTTAAATGATTTAAAGAATTTGCTTATATGTGTGTATATGTTTAATTAATTGGATTTGAATTGTCATGAATGTGGAAAAATGTATTGTGATATATGATCATGTTATGCCATTGAATTGTGTCATGGCATTTTGATTTGAATGGAAAGAAAAAAAAAGCACGAGAATATCAAAATGTATGGAAATGCATTGAGCATAAATTTGGTTGTGTTTGGGAGAGAGAGGAACCGTTTGTAATCATGTGCACATCGACATAAAGGCTTCTCCCGGCTGCCTGCTTGTGGCCCGCAAGATCTAAAAAGTGGACTCGTTTCATTCACAGTATAAACTTCAGTTTCTCCATTTTGTTCCATGGAACCCTCGAGCCATTTGTTGTGCATTGCATCTGTAAATTGTTAAGTTGATGCATACATGATTTGTATTATTGTGAATTGGTTGAGAACCATACTTTTCTTAAATTCAATAAGAATTTTCTATGACAAATGAATAATCTCGGTTATAAGCATGTTACCCACGAGCTTTCAAGCTCACCCCCACTCTCTTTCCCCTATTCAGGTGATGAGCAAGAGATCAAGTGAAAATGAATCAAGGAATAAATCCGAATTTGCATGTTTTGTTTTGTTTTGGAGTAATTTATGTAAAACAAAGCTATAATTGCATTTTGAGCAATGATTATTCAAGTGTCTTATGTAATTTGGGAATTTTGAAATATTAATGTATTGTGGCTTAAAATGCCATTAAAGTTTGTAAAACTCTTATTTTATGATGTTAATGGAATATGAATTTGTGTATAGATGATTGTTAGTTTGAAATATGAATGATATATGGATGACGATGATGAATATTGAGCATGAATGGTTGTTATATATATATATACATATCAGTGAGATATTATGGAAAAGACACATAGGAATTATGAATGATGAGATGTAGTTAAATGTGACAAGTCAAATGAGCTGAGATTTAAGAGTGGATGAAAAAACAAGTTGGAATTTAAATGGTTATAAAATGATGTTGCATAGAGGAAGTGAAAATGGGACAATTTTCAAGCTTTCCATGGGGGTAGGAATCGTGTTCTGAATTCAGGGAGAAAATAGGATTGATATAGGTAGAAATAGACCAAGTTGTCTTCAGGAAAGTTGTAGCTTATCCTTATAGCTTTCCAACGACATAAAGATTGTAAATTTTGGGTGTCGGAGTTGAGAGATATGAGCATATAAGTGATGATGCTGTATGGGAAGTATGAATATGACAGCTATGGTGAATGATGAGAGTTGTATATGTTATGAGTCTTTTGAGTTGAGGTTTGGGAGTTTTATACACTCTAATTGGTAATTGAATGTTTTAGGAGTATTATTGCATTAGAAGAAGTGAAATTAGGAAGATTATGAGTGAATATGATGTTACAATGGATGTAGGGAGCATTGGAGGGGCTTTAGAGGGGTTTGAGAAACCCCCATGTCCGTTTAACGGACTTTAGATCCTTCAAACGGACCTTCTCGGGTCAAAAAGATGACCCCTAGCCTCACCAATGTCGGTTTAATAGACATAGATGTCAGTTTAACGGACATGGATGTCCGTTAAATGGACCTTCTCAGCCAAAAATGGCTTCCAACCCGAACAATGTCTGTTAAACGGACATGGATGTCCGTTAAACGGACATTCATGGGACAACTTCATGAAATTTACTTTTTTGACCATTTTAAGGCCGAATCTCATTTTGTTGTCTTTATAAAAGTTGTAGATCTAGACGTATAATTTCAAAGGGTCCAAGAACAAACTCAATCTGACATCTTTAGCAAAAGTTATGGCAATTGCGCCAAGACAGGTACCATATGTTTGAGGATATAAACATGTTTGAATCTTTTGATCATAACTTCGCCATCCGACCTCCGAATGAAGTGATTCTTGAAGCAATAGCTTCCTAACACATGTATCTATCTCTCCATAGAAATTGGAATCTTTTAGAGTTGATTTGAAAAGATTAATGGAAAGATGGTGAGGGGGTCGGTTGAGAGAGCATGATTGAGGTGTGAACATACTCTGGCTTTTTAAACATAAATCCATCTATAGAACTCGATTGAGATGGTTCTTCCTTAAAATTAAACTAGAGATTTGGAGCTACAATTTTTGTGAAGAAGTCAATTTGTGATTTTGGTTATTGTCTGGTGCGGGCACACCACCACTTATGGTTTGAGATGTTATGAGAATGATGACTAAAGAGGGTTCATGGAAATAACCCTTCAAGGTAATACGCACGCTCACGTTTTATGATTTTCGGAATGATCCGATGATGGTTAAGGGAATTCCATTGGATTAAGCTCACATTTCATGATCCGAAGTTGGGCTCCGCAATCGGGGTCCTACAAAGCTTCCCTTTGCAATGTTTATACTTAGTCTTATCAACACCTTTCACAGTCACCAAAGTAAAGTCTAGCCACATAGGAGAAGCATGCTTCTTGCTTTTAGTTACACCATGATCACTGGAATCCATAACTACAAGCTCCTCTTTGTCATGAGTTAGACTAGAGAATTTCTTTGTTGTATGATTCTCAAATCCTTTATTAATGTTCTTTTGATGATTCTTAGACATTATTTTTTTAACTTATAAGTCGCAAAGAAAACAACCTTTTTACTTTGTTATTCCATCTGTGAAAAAGGAAAAAAAATAGCATGACTTTGAAATTAATTTGTTGAGAGAATGAGACTTTTGAGAGAATGTAAAATGATATTTTGTTAAAAAAACATTCATACCAAGTACTAAGAGTCTGCAGATCTAGGCTTTACAAAGTGGCTAGTAAACATCAGAGAAGCTTGAGATGCAGTTGGTGCCGGTGACCAAAAAACCAACTCACTGAGTGGGAGGTTGGTAGCTACCAGTGAAATGCGAACTAAAGGATCGTGATTTGTAGACGTAGTATCTCCTTGAGGATGAGGAGTCACTCATTGATGAGTTCATCTATTGGTAAAAAAAATTGACATAAGATTGGGTATATAAAAGATTGAAGGTGTAAGGGAAAACGTCACCATTTGAAGGAATTAATTAAGATAATCTGCTTTGAGATAGCTTTGCCATATGAAGGGACTCCTTTTACCTAAAAAAAGTTGAGGAATGAGGAGTAAAGTGGTTCTGGTTATAAATGTGGTTATAACCAGGTGAGACTGAGGAGTAAAGTGGTTCTGGTTATAAATGTGGTTATATTCAGGAGAGATTGAGGAGTGAGGAGTGAGGAGTAAAGTGTATCTACTCAAGGGCTTAGTTGTATCCTTGATAACAATTTGTCTCTAGCCTTTGGAAAGGGTCATAACCATAAACAAGGCATGGAACTGGGATGTGATGTCCAAAGCCCATTAAAAAGCATGGTTGAGTTGAGTTGGCGTTTTGAGAAGAAAAATTTAAAGCCTATAGTCCCCACCAAAACATTTCTTACCGAACCCAAGAAACTCTCTCTCTTCACAGTGTCTCTTCAAAAGACTTTTGTTTCTCTTTCTTGCAAGACTACAACTAATTTTCCATTTAATATAAGAGAATTGGTTAAAGTGGGGATTTTAAAGTGGGGATACCATTCTATGTACATAAAAAATAGAGTTCATAAAAAACGGGTTGGGCATGGGTATCGATCGGTTCGGGTTATCACTAAACCCATATCCAAATACATATTCACATCCCTTTTTTAGCATCCATTTAAAATCTATTGTTTAGCCTCCATGTCCATTTTTTATGGTCAGGTGGTGTAGATATTAATCGGGTTAAAAACCCACTGCCATCTCTAAGTATAAGTAACATTGGTGACACCTTGGATCCAAGTACCTAGTCCTTAATCTAATTTTTAGATAGATGCTATAAACTATATGCAATGAACTCTATGCCAAAAAATGAAATATATAGCTTGGTAAGTTTATCCAAAGGTTATAGGCCTACTGGATGCAAATGAATACTCAAGACAACATCTAATGCTAAATGTCAAGTGGAAAGATATAAAGCAAGACTTGTAGCTAAGTACTATAGCCAACAAGAAGGTATTAATTACAAAGAGATTATCCTATTTATACTGAGGACTCTTTATGAATCATTACAGTAATTGTGGTTTATTTTGACAAAGAGCTTCATCAAACAGAGGTAGTAATGACTTTCCTAAATAGAGACTTAAGTAAAGACGTCTATATAGTTCAACCTCCTGATTTTGAGTTAGTTAGGAAAAAAAATATTTTTATAAACTTTAGAAATCAACTTATAAATTGAAATAAGTTTCAGGGCAATGTTATCTCAATTTTAATTAAATTATCACAGGTAATGGCTTTAAGGAAAATATTATTGATTAATGTATATACATGAAATTTGTTTAAAGTGAATATATATAACTAGTTTTATTTATTAATAATATCTTTCCACTACTAATAACACTGATATGTTGATTGAGATATTTTGACATGAATGCTCAACTATTTTGACATAAATGCTCCTAGTGAAGCATCATATGCGTTGGACATGCAAATTCTTTGTGATATGATCAATGGTGTTATTAAATTGTCTTAAAGCACCTATATATAATTGTATCTTTTGTATTTTTCTTATATAAAGGCACTAGGTTTGAAGGGTCATAAGTTCTCTATGAGAGATCAAATGAAAGTTGTTCTTTATGCTTCCATTGTTGATAGCCTAATGAATCTTAAATATGCACATGTCCTAATATTGCCTTTGTGATTAGTTTGCTCAATAGATATTTGAGCAATTATATAAAGTCATTAGAAAACAACTAAGAAAGTATTGAGATATCTTTAAGACATTAAGGATCTTATATTGATATACACTCTTGAAGTGATTAGTTTTAGTGAGTCCGATTACATAAGCCACATGGATGAAAAGAAATCCACTTTTAGGTACATTTTTATAATGGTGAAGAGAGCTATGCTATGTAAAAGTGTCAAACAAACACTTTCAACTTCTTTGACCATAGAAGTAAAGTATGTGGCATGTTGTGACAACTTGTTTTTAATATGACTGTAAAAATTTATTTCAACATAGTAGTTATAGACTCCACTTCGAAGTTGCTAAAAGTATATCATGACAATTTTGTAATTGTATCTTTCTCTCAAAACACTAAGAATATTTCTTGTTATAAGCATATTGATATTAGTTATACTTTATTAAAGAGAAAGTTGTAAAGTCTCATTACTATTGAGCATATGCCTACGAGGATTATATTGGCAAACCCACTATATAAAAACTTGACTATTTGTGTATTTCAGAAACATACCTCCTATATGGGATTGTTAGGAAACTATCTTTTTTCTAATGGGTGTTTTCATTCTATATATATCTTGTGAATATCACTTAAAATTTTGCAATACATGCATATTATGGATGTTTGTCATTGTTTATGAACATTTTATAATTTTATATTTCTAATAGGTGACAAATTGATGACATTCATTCTGTTCAATCCATATTTATGTTATTGTCATGCTTCCAGATTAGTTGTGCCTAATTATGTATGATTTATATATCCTATTAGTGTGTTAGTTATGTATGATTAGCTTGACTGTGCATATAGTTGTGAAAGCATTATAATGTGTTTTACAATCTAAGTGAGAGAATGCTAAAATAATTAATGTCAATTGATATAATCTAATAACAATTAACATTTTATGTATATGCATAGAACATTTGAACCATTTATAGAATGAACAATTCTATTATTAACCATGTTTAACATTATTGGGTCCATGCTCTAATCTTACTTAAACCTACCTATTAAACTTGTGCAACAACAACAACAACATTTCAATATAAGTCTTACTGGATACGGAATTTAGGAAGGTCCAAAAGTACTCAGCCTTATCTCTAACTGGTAGAAAGTTTGTTTCTAATAAATCTTCATAAAGAAGAAAAATACTAAATAAATGAATAATTAAAATTAAATAAAAAATTAAATTGATAAAGCTTACATATTAAAATAATAAGGTAATAAAAATAGATAATAAAAATAAAAATAAAAGATAATATAAGTAAATAAATAAACAAACAAGAAAAAAGAAAATAATAAATAAAGCAAACAAACCATTATAAAAAAATGTTTATGTGAAGTAAGGAAACATTTAAACTTAAACATTTAGGCTAAATAAATCCAAGGGGGGTACTACTTATTAAATATTTAGGCTAAATACAAGGTATAAGATTTGAAAAAAAAATACTTAAAAGACCTATGAGAAAGAAAAAGGCCTCTTTATGTGAGATCCTTTACCTATATCTTACTACGTCAAAGTTTTTTATTGAGGGTCATGTCTTTGATAAGTTCCAACAGAGCCATATTATTTTTTATATCCTCTTTCAGTTCTTCTTAGGCCTTCCTTTTCTCCTTTTACATTCCTTAAGTATAATCTTTTTACATCTTCTCGCTGGAGTGTTAGGATATCTCCTCTAAACATGTTTGAACTACTTAAGTCTTGTCTTTCTTAACTTTTCATTAATATTAGTCATCTTTAATTTGTCTCTTACCATTATATTTCTAACCTTATCTCTTCTAGCAAGGTTGCATATCCACCGGAGCATCCTTATCTCTGACACCATTAACTTATGGCTATGCATCTATTTGATAGGACAACACTCTACCACATAGAGCATGTCCAACCTAATCGCTAAACAATAGAATTTATCTTTGAGCTTAAGTGGCATCTTCTTGTCATATAAAGCTTCTGATTTACTTCTCTGTTTAAGTCACTATGATATGATACAGTGAACGATGTCTTCTTTGATTTCTCCGTTGCTTTAGATGATAGATCCTAGATATTTAAAGCACTTTTTCTATGGTATAACTTTTGATTCAATCTTTACCTCCACATCAAAAGTCACCCTATGGCTCGAAAAGTTACACTCTAAATACTCATTTTTAGTCTTGCTCAATTTAAAACTCTTCGACTCTAACGTATCCCCTCACAATTCTAGCTTGACATTAACACACTTTTTTGTCCCATCTATTAAAACAATGTCATCAACAAATAGCATATACTAAGGCACCCCCTTGAATATTCTTGGTCATCTCATCCATCACTACTACAAACAAAAAAAGGTTCAATGAAGAACTTTGGTGTAGCATGATATTAATAGAGAAATATTATGTATTTCCTCCTATTATTTTTACTCTAGTCTTAATATCTTCATATGTATCGCTAATAACTTATATATAAGTCATAGGAACTCCCGTAATTTCTTGTATGGTGGCATAGGATTTGTGAAAAGGTTGGGCGAATTGGATTCACAAAACCATGGGTTCTCTATTCTGTTTCTTCTTATCTTATAGCAATACAATAAGTTATGATGATTTCTAATCAAGTTCCACTATCTTTAGAAGTTATTCTTCTAATTTTATTGTGTATGCATCCTTCAATCATGTGAAAACTTATTTAGTTAATTATGACATTGGATTTATTAGTAGTGTGTTTAAATATGTTAAGATTGTACATTTAATGCTTATTGTTTATTAACTAAATTAAAATATTTAATGTTTTATAGGCACTAGAAAAAGCAACCATTTCGTCTAATCGCATGAATATACCATGGTCACAAATTTTAACAAATTAATATAAATGACTTTATATCCCATTTGCCCTCCATTATATATCTTGACACTGTTTATCAAATAATTTATGTTACTGTTAAGTATTATTGTGATGCATCATTTTCATTTTCTTGGAGAAAATGAATGAACTAAAGACATCAAAAGAGAATAAATGAATAAGTAACTTCTGGTGCATCTTAACTAATTCTTTTTGACTTTTCAAATTTGGAAAGTACCAAGTCATTACTAAATTTTAGTCTTTCAAGTACTTCAATTTATTTGGTTATGTTAAATTTTCATTTATTGTATTAAACAATGTTTCCATAAAATTTGGAATAATTTTAGAATAAAAATAATTTCTAATTGTGCACTTATTTTTCATTGTTTTTTTTTTATGTGTTTGAGTTGGTTGTGTGTTATATAAACATTTAATTTTGTTAATTTTATTAAATCAAAAGGAAAGTTAGGCTTTGATATGAATACAAAATAGAGTTGGTTGATTTTTTCTCTAATAATATGTAAATGAACTTATTTATGGTTGATGAAGTTTTTCAATTACAAAACTGATTAGAGTTGAATAATTTGAAAATATTAAAATTTTTCTTTCATATGTTTTAATTTGAAGATTAAATAGAAGAAATATTGATAATAATAAAAATAAGGTAAAATAAAAGTGTCATTAACTTAGAAGCGCTATCGGTGGATGAAAAAAAGATTCAACTATTGCTAATTTTACTTTTAAGGAAAATATTTATTATTGATTTGAAATCATTTTTATATTTAAAATTATAA
The DNA here is from genome assembly GCA_027478405.1 of Erythroxylum cassinoides. Lineage (NCBI taxonomy): Eukaryota > Viridiplantae > Streptophyta > Magnoliopsida > Malpighiales > Erythroxylaceae > Erythroxylum > Erythroxylum cassinoides. The sequence goes on from JANIPM010000005.1 coordinate 17,910,822, forward strand.
ATTTTAAGAATAATGAATTTAAGGTAATTATAAAAGAAGGCTTTTTGGCCTATTCTTTTAAATAAACCTTAATTAATTAATTCTATTATAAAAATGAGTAATTGAGTTTAAGAATAATTTTAAATATAAAATAAATAATTATTTTTAAATCTTATTTGAAATTCATAAGTAAGAAGAATTAGTATAAGATAATTACAATAATTTTAACGTAAAGTTATAAATGTACCTATATACAATTATGTATCCATCACAAGTACCTTTTATCTATTTTCTTATGTTTTATTTATTTAAAACATAATCATAAATCTTAAAATTTATGATTATGTTTTAAATAAATAAATTATTCCTATGCGGACTCTACCCGGTCCACAGAAAACTAAAGCCCAAAGAAACCTATTTGGATAAATCACTAAAACCCTACATCAAAGCTTTCCTCCTTCTTCTGCTTCTTCTTCTTCTTTTTCTTCTCTACACGATCTTTGCCCGTTGCTTGTCTCTGTTTATTTTTTTAATCTCCATCGATAATGATGGGTAAGCAACTCCAAGAAGAGTCAATGAACGGTCACGTACTTCATAGCGAGGAGAAGAAGAAGAAGAAGAAGAAGAAGGGAGACAAAAAGAACAAGCAAAATGAACTAGAGTTCGAATTGCAAAAGGAGCCGAACCTAAAGAGGAAACTTGACGAGACCCAACTCAAAGAATGTTTAAAAAAGGATAAGAAGAAGAAGGGAAAGCACGAAGAAGAGGAAGGTAACGAAACTTATGAACGGGAGGTGAGTCTGAAGGAAGAAAATAACAAGAAGAAGAAGATGATGAAGAGAAAGGATAGGGAAAAGGGAGAGACTGGAAGAGAAAGTGAAACACTTAATTTGGAGGAGGAATTAGAGCAAGTTGTCAATGAAAGTGTGGCGCTTGAGAACGATAAAATAGTGGTTACTGGAAAGGACTGGAAGAAGGCAAAGTATGCCCCATTGAAGTCTTTTGCTGAGTTGAAGCTGCCAGATGATGTGTTGAAATGTTGCAAGGATTTCAAGAACCCTTCAGCAATTCAGGCCCATTCGTGGCCTTTTTTGTTGGATGGCCGTGATTTTATTGGGATTGCAAAGACTGGTTCAGGTATATTATAGATATGCATACATGTGTTTGAAGTTCCTAATTTTTTGTTTTATTCAGATATCTGAGTATGTAAATTTTTTTTCTACTAGGTAAGACTTTATCTTATGGGATACCGGCAATAATGCATGTCCTGAACAAACGGAAAGCTAAATCAACGAAGATGGGCAATCCTCTTTGCCTTGTGCTTGCTCCTACAAGGGAGTTGGCTGATCAAGTATGTGTTTGGTTCCAAAAGTTTACCTTCTCGATGCATTTGTTTAGCTCGCATCATGTGCGTGTAGAAAATTTGCACACTGTGACCCTGAATGGAAAGAAGTATGCAGGATAAAAGTGAAAGCTGCAAAACTGTTATTTAAGTTGCATAATTTCTATCCAAAATGATCTTCTGTCTTGTTTTCCTGGATACATGTTCATTGATTGGTTCTGATGAAAGTTGTAGCAGAAAATAATAAATGATTGAATGTTTTCTTGGTGCGAAAATGGTAAAGAAATCTAATTAAGGTTAACATTGCACCATACTCACTGTAGGAACTTACCATCTATTCGTTGTAGATTGAATATAATTGGAGGGGCAGTTTTCCTTCACTTGATGTGTAAAGCATCTGCCTGTTTTGGATTTGACCCACATATTATTGAAATCTACCATTGATTTGATTACAGTGACAATCATTGTCTTTAACATCTTTCTTTTTCCTTGTTTTGTTCAGCAACATACATCATGAAAATTATATTCTTGTATATTTTTCTTTATGTACACAGCTGTTTGAAGCTTATTTACTGAACAACTTGACAATTATTACTCTTCTTTGGTGGCAGATATGGGATGTTTTGCGGGATGCTGGCCAACCTTGTGATGTGAAATCAATTTGCTTATATGGAGGAACTGCTAAAGGACCTCAAATTTCTTCTCTGAAGTCTGGTGTTGTACGATTTTCCTTTCGTATTTCCTACTCTTTTCTTTTAGGAATATATTCTCTTATTTCTGTCAGTGGATTGCTTTGCAGTCTGCATTTTACTTAAATCATAAGATCTAATATAGAACTGTTAAGGATGTGGATAAGGATGACCAATATTATATAACTGTTAAGGATGTGGGTAAGGATGACCAATATTATTGTATAAGGCATTTCAAATGCATGAACTTTTATTCTACGAAATATTAATTATAGCTGACATTTGAAATGTTAGAGAAAGAGCACATTACATTTATTAGAAATCCTTAAACTGAGTTTGAGATTTTTGGCATTGCTTATTAAACTGGAAATTAGAACTCATCAATTCAATATTTTGAAATTCTACCATACTATTGTTTGCCAATTAAATAAATAAGCGCTAGCATTGAATGTTGCATGGTGTAGAATCATTTCATTCTTTGATTTCCAATCACTGTCTTCATATGACTAATGAGTGCAAAATATGTGTTTCTTATTGTTTCTTTGACAAGCCTTGTGCTACTAGGAGTAAAAGTGATGCTATTGTGTAAAAAATGTTAAACAAGAAATTTTCAACATTAAGATTGTATTAACTTGGTCCTTTAGTCCATTTTTTTGTCATTATCTTCTTCTTCTTTTACTAATGCATATTTAGGCACAAAAAATTTGCGTTCTACTTGTTTTCACTGGAAATTTGTACTCTCAGGATATTGTCATTGGAACCCCTGGTCGCTTGAAGGATCTGATTGAAATGAATGTATGTCGTCTTAAGGACGTCTCTTTTGTGGTGAGTAAACTGTTTCTATCAAGTCCTTCCTGATAAGTCTCCATGTTATCATTAATGTCAATCAGTGGGTTTTCCTGTTCCTCAAATGCTTGAACTTGACAAATTTCTACAAGGACATGCTTGGTGTGAATCCTATGGTAGCATCCAATCCTATCAATATAATATAGTTGAATTGATAGTGGGTTTTCCATCTTCTTAAATTCTTGAACTGGACAAATTTCTACAAGGACATGCTTGGTGTGAATCCTATGGTAGCATCCAATCCTATCGATATAATATAATTGAATTGATTTGTCAATTCTAGCTTTATATTTGGTAGATACAAGACAGCAAAAGAATTAAGCTGAATTGTTTGATTTGTTATTAGCTTTTGTTGGTAGTAATATTCAATTGATTCTAGTAATATAGTAAAACCTCCTTATATCCTCCTTTGTTGTTCTTTACAAATATACAAGCATTTGAAAACAAATTGTAATGGATGGAACTAATATATGATGCACAGCAGAAATGAATTGAACTAATATTAGGTTGTTATGCGTATGCACATATGCTGTGGATGTGTTAGTTAAGAGGTCTTGGTTCCATTTTCACCATTACTTGTATGAGTTATATTACATAGAACCTTGCAGATTTTCTTTTTGTGTTTTCTTGTTCCTAATGAATGACTCATTACATGATTCATTTTTTTTAATTGATTATTATCATGAAATGCCCCATGGAGCTGTCAAAATATTCAGATGTTTTAATACACACTCTCTTTCCCGTGGTGGAGACTGTTATCTCTGGATACTTTCTCCCTTGTCAAGATTCACGCTGTGGCAGGAATAATAAGCATAATTGCCTTAATGCGGTTCCAGTTATCTATGAATTTACTCTTTCTGTAGCTCAAAGAAAATGCTATGTAATGTCTGATAAAGTAGTTAGTTTTGCCCTTGTTGTCTAAAATGTGTGATGAATAATTTCTGTAATCTTTTTAGGTTCTTGATGAAGCAGATAGGATGCTTGACATGGGATTTAGACAAGAAGTTCGCTCTATATTGAGCAACACATGCTCTGGTATGCGGTATTACTATTATTTCTCCTTTATTAATTTGTTTTCTTTCTTTTAACCTTTTCAAGTACTATTTGGTTTTGCAGTATTGATATTTGATATTTATATTCTCATGCTTAGTCTCCAATAAGAACTGGTTTTTGTTAGATGTTGTGGGTCACTTTCTGTATGAGCTTCAAATTTTTTTTATCTTCTTTTTTTTTCTGAAGAATGTGTACTTGGTTTTTATTGAGTCTCTGTGAGGAATGTTTTAATGCCTGTTTGTACTACCTTTTCAGAAGTCACTTTGTTCAGAGCGTTATTGACTTTCTCCTAGTGCATTTGGGTCCAGTCATTTGAATTTAATTACCGTTATTTCATCTTGCTAATTAAGTAAATGTAGTACACATATTTTGATATAAATTTCACTTTGTTGAATGTGTGCAGATCGCCAAATGGTCATGTTCAGTGCTACGTGGCCACTCGATGTTCATAATTTAGCTGAGGAGTACATGGAGCCCAACCCTGTTAAGGTGGGATCTTAATGTTTGTTTGCCTTCTGTAATGTTGTTTTTCTTTGCTTCTAAAAACTGATGGCCTTTGTTGCAGGTGATTGTAGGTTCTGAGGATACTGCTGCTAACCATGATGTGATGCAGATTGTTGAGGTTCTACTCCACACTCTTCAACATTGCAATATTTTGTCCTTCATATTAGCATAAGTATGATTTTCGACCATTTCATTTTAATATAGGTCTTGGAGGACCATTTGCGGGATGCTCGTTTGAATGCATTACTGGAAAAGTATCACAAATCCCAAAGGTAATGAATGCTTGCTTTGCTGTTGCTTCCGGTGACCTTTACTTACTTTTTTCACTGCGTTTTTTCCTCAAAATAAAATTATCAAGTTAGTAGGCATCTTTTGATGATGAAACGGTGAAGGCATATTCTTCCTTAAAACATTCTTCTCTATTTTAGCAATATTCATGTTATAATTTTCAGAGCCAATTTACCATTAATAGCTCTCATGTATATTCAATTAGTTTTTCTCTTAAAACTCCAAATACAGTCACTCTAAACAATACTTTAGGATACACATACAGAATCTAACTTGTTTTTGTTATTTCAAAATAGCAACTCATCACGTTCCTTTTACAGAGCTTACGAATGAAAAACCCAGAAAACTGATCTGAGATACATCTCAAATTTTTGACAAACAAGAGAAACTAGTAATTGAACCTCTTGGTAATTTATTCAAGTAAATTTGATAGGAAAGAGAGGAAATTTTGTTTAATGACTTTCAAGGAGTAATTAATTTAGAAGAAAGATATCCAAGTCAATTGTTTTTAAAATGAGAAGCGTATTTGAATGAATTATTGAAATACTTAGCCTTGCCTTATGAATATGTTGTGTTTGTCTGTGGTACTACGCAAGATTTTGGTTTCTTTCTAATTTTTTACAATTCTCAATTATTCTTCAACGAACTCATTTCTGATCATATACTTGCCATCAGGAACCGAGTTTTAGTTTTTGGTTTGTACCAGAAAGAAGTTTATCGTCTTGAAGGGATGCTCAAAGCAAGGTATACTAAAGCATATATATTTTGTGTTTCTTTGTTTTCACGTTTTTAACATTTTTATTGGAATATAGTGGTTGGAAGGTTGTTTCAATCCATGGAGATAAAGCTCAAAATAAGCGAACAGAGGCCCTCACATTATTCAAGAAGGGTACCTGTCCTTTGATGGTATGTTACAAGTTCAGCAGGCACTTAATTGTGGCGCCATCATGATTTGTTTCCTTCACACATAAAAGTAACAAACATTAGTTATCATGTCTTGTGGGTCATTTTCATTTTACTGAACAAAATGGATAGTTTTATCATGAAATATTTCCTTGCTACCATCAATTTTTGTGTGACCTTGCTGAGAGTTTATGCTGCAAGGTTATTTTTATAATATGCTGATCATTAATAGTAGATGATAGCCATTAGTCGTATATATTCACTAGTGAATGAGCTGTGGTGGCTGGTGTTTCTTTTGAAGATATTTTGGAACTTTAGAAATTTGTTTCTTGACTGATGACATAATATGCAGGTGGCTACTGATGTGGCTGCTCGAGGATTAGACATTCCAGATGTTGAAGTTGTAATCAACTATAGTTTTCCACTCACTACAGAGGATTATGTTCACAGAATTGGGAGGACAGGGCGTGCTGGTAAGAAAGGTGTTGCCCATACATTTTTTACACATCACAACAAGGTAAATACTCAGAAACCTTACTTGATTAAAAAAAAAATCATGCATTCACGCTGTTTCTTACTTCTCTTCTACTGTTCCAGGGACTAGCTGGAGAGTTGGTGAATGTTTTACGTGAAGCCGGTCAAGTTGTGCCGGCTGCTCTTTTGAAATTCGGCACCCATGTGAAGAAGAAGGTGTATATAGAACTTCCCTTGTGCATTCTCAGTAGAATTAGTATTTAGAATGTTCACATTTTCTGATTTGTTGACTGCACATTTGTTATACCAATCTGGTCTCAGAAACATAATAGCAATTTGGCATCTTTGGTTAATGCTTTAGTTGTGGATTTCTGACTTTTTTATCTAACGCAGGAGTCCAAGCTATATGGAGCTCACTTCAGAGAAATAACTGCTGATGCGCCAAAGGCGAAAAAGATAACATTTAACTCGGATGATGAAGACTAGACATATACTCTACAAGTCCAGATTAACCTGTTTCTTGTTTGTTTGATTTTTGGTTTCTAATTATAAATTCTTTCTTGGGGGGTGCATTCCTCATTCCCTGTTTGTCATTAGTGGATGAAAACATTCCAATTCTTTAAGTAAATTTAAGATTTTTTAAGTAGGTGAAAATGCAGTAAATTTTGGTTGCTTGGTTGTTAAAAAACCACGCAACTTTGTTCTTGAGAATCACATGATCATATGAAATTCTCAGGTCGAGTCAGAGTACTAATTCCATTCTACAATTGCCTAATTATTTCCTTCTCTTTATCTTCTAAATTGCTTTATTTAATCTGAACCTAAAAGCCTCCATCTTTTGCAATCACTTCACCTTATCTTAAGTTGCTTTTATTGGTTTCAGTGAAAAATACTTTTTTCCAAGTCATCGATTAAAGATTTTCATTAATTAAAATGACTTTAAGTTACAGGGAAAAGGAAAGGAAAGTGTTGTAGGGTTTCGTTGAAATTCTGTGATTGATTGTTGATTTCCTGCCGTTTCCCTTGCAACCTTGAAATACAACATTTGACTTTGAGTTAATTCTTGAGTGAAACTAATTAAAAGAAAACCCAAGATACAATTCATGAAAATGCTAATTAATGTTGGATGATTGATGTAGCTGCTATGACTTCTGTTGCCAAACGTGTTCTTCTGCTTTGTTGGTTTCTGAAAACTGAAACCGGCACTGGGGACTTAATCGTCCAGCTTTGTTCAAGTAATCGTAAGGCACTGCTATACAAAAATTAAGAAGAAATAGAAGCGAAACTTTTGTCGTTATTGTCAATTGTGCTTCTCTTTTTCAGACTAAGTAGCACCAGGTAGTGAAGAACTGAACAGCGGCATTATGAACTTAGTTACTTCAGAATCTGCAAAACAACAGCAATTGACAAGTCTTAACAATAGAATTCTGGAAAGGAGTTAGGTTGGGTATCCTAATGCTGCCAAATTTTTTTGTTGTATTCAGCCAATGCTCATGTCGCTTTTGTTTTTTCAAGCGAGTTGCAATTTCGCTTGATTATGTTGTTGCTGTTGGTCCTGCAGGCTAATACGTAAACATGGACATTAAAGGCTGCTCACTAATGCTTAACTGAAATTTAAATGTTGGTCCTAGAATTTAGTTACAGTGGAGAGCATCAATTGGTCGCATGTTACTCTCAGGTGGATCCTCAGAGTAACAGTTAATTTCATTTACCAAGTAACCGAGTGCAGCCTGCAAGACAAATTTGAAGCTCAGCAGAAAATTGTCGTATTCAATTTTGATTCTGCACTTTTAGTGCCATGTACTCTAGCAACTATGAAATGCAGAAATATGAGGATATAGTATACAAGTTAAGACAGAATGAAATTCATGAATTGATGATACAAATCATGCTCTCTTGATACAAGTTAAGAGAGCATGACTGGATTGACTCCCATCTGCCAAAAGAGATCAGAACAATGTATAACAACATGAATATTTGCAGCGGCGGACAATCATGGATGAATCATGGTTTTCCAATAGGAAAGATATGTTGCATGATTCACGGGATACCTGGACAACTGAATGCAACCACAGAATCGCAATACCAAGATTTCAAAACCTGGAAGGTCTAGCTAAAACATGGCTCATTCAATGTTGCACGATTCACGAGGTACCTGGACAAAATAATGCAAAAACAAAATTGCAATACCAAGAATTCAAAATCTGGAAGGTTTCTAAATTAAGCCATGTTGATATGTTAAACTTAGTTTTGCAGCATTTGTGCAGGTTTAATCATCCAGACATGTTTTTCAGATTTAAAATTTGCATAATCACATGGCAGTGGAATTTGGCAAACTAAGATCAGAAAAGTTTGAAATTACTTTAGAGCATAGGTTGTCACTAGTATAATAATAAAAAGCATCCAATTCCAGAATTGAGTGGCTGATGCAGGTACAATAGCCCAACTCCATTACCACAGCAATCGAGTACAATCAACTAAGTTTTGGAAAGTCGAGGCAACAATGAATGGTTGAGTATGCATCACATGTCAGAGTAAAGCAAGTGAACACTGTATTAAACAGAATCATGACAATAATTTCAATAAAAGTAGCAAACGGATATTGCAATAGCTTAACTTATGCAGTAACTAACAATGTATATCCTGGAAATCTATCGGAAAAAAAGATTCAAGGATGCAGTATAAGCTTCACTGCATTTGATACGTGCTTGGGGCCTTCTGGTTTGATGCTTAGTACAAGTAAAAGTCTAGGCTGTGAGCAATAACTTGGCTTTTATGTTGGGACTTGGGAGCGAGCAAGAATGCAGCAAAGAAAGTATGCAAAGCAAGTCCTTGGCATTGCTATACTAACTGAAATCTACTGGAGTTTGGCATATCAAGCATTAGAATTTAAAAACTGCAGTATTCTTAGAAAATTGAGCAAATTTCAATTGGAAAGAAGGCCAGTCTCTAGGTTGAATTATAGCTTCTTAACGACTTTCAAACATAATCAACAACTGAAGTGAAACTTGTCCAGCTAGATTGAGGCAAAGAAAACAATACGAGTGGTTTTAGCTGCGCGAATTGATTCTTTGATGCATGCATGAGACAAGAAGCTGTCCAGAAAACAAATTGGAAGAAAAACAGAAGTATGTACAAGTAATACCATGAATAACGATGTTTGATTGGTCATGAAGCATCAAATGGTTGAAGTATACCCATTCACTACATTGCAATATATTTGGAGATATGGAGCAGCCACAGGAGTTAGCATGAAAGACATGTAATTGATGGAAGAGGCCAGATCCTCAGGTCCAATTTCCAGAATATGGTGAGAACTTGCATAAGAAATAAACGAGTTCCATGAAGCTGGACTGGAATGGGTTTGGTTTAATTCTGCATTAAGTACTTCAATGAACTTGGCAATTATGTAGCATTTCAAGAATTTCATGCAATTATTTTTTGCAACATGTGACAAGTTTAGTAGATGGATACATCATCCTATTCAAGCCTCTGATTTTAGACATGCAAGGAATATATGTTATTGGTTATCTGAACGAATCAGGAGTTGTAAAATATGCAGGCTCTCATAGAATTCTCATATAAACTTTCAATGAGACAGTAAATGGCCTTTTGCAACAATTCTATGCAGTTAGCAAAATTTAACTATGCATGCAAGTTGAGGAATGACAGCTATAACTTGTTGCCCTTTTTTTTTTCCCAAACAAATTGATAATCATTAAAAAGAACTGATGGATGGATACATTATCACGAAAATCATCCATTACTAGGAATGAATCAAAAGATTGATTTTCGGTTAAGTGCAAAGAGCAAAGGACTTGCAGCAGTCCAGTAAATTGCAGCAGAATTTACCATTCATCAACGGCATGGATAATGCAGCAATTTAGGGCTTTAACTGAATTTTGCCAAAGAATTTAGGCCTGCAGAAGATGTAGCAGATTAAAAAACAATGCACAAGTGGACGATTCTGATATGAAAAAGCTCCCATGAATTGGCAGCATTCTTCAAAAACTTGGCTGAACTAAAGTTTCTTAATGGGTGAAATTAGATTGACAACATTCTTGCAGGACTTACTTAACCAACTAGAAAGGATAAACAACTAAATTAAATTTTGCAGATCATGTTGGATGTATAAAAACCTGAACAGAAAACATCAAAACAAGTTATTCGGCTACAATTGTCAAGTTTAGTATCATTCTTCCATTTGAAATGTAATAACTAATAAAAGCATGGCTTTGGCTAACAAAGACAGGCTAATGCTTGATATCAAACGTATTTAAGACTTACAATTACAGGCTGAACTTCCGTATCTCCCAGAGAATTCACCGTGGAGCTCATAAAAGTCATATCATGTATAGCAACTCCTTTTGTAATGTCAGAAATTGAATTATCCATACAGTCAAGTTGCATCAGTGGATTCGGTGAACTAGTACCACCCAAAAACGATGACCAGTTTGAGGAACAATTCACATACCCGTCAATGGATATGACGTTATACTTCTATCATTAAGCTGAGTAAATTCAACTAAATGACCTATATTCTATATGAGAACATGACAAATATGACAATGGATAGGCCTAAAAACAAATTAAGCAATCTAGCTATAGTTTTGATGAGATGTAAATCAGCATATAAAGAAGTCTTTAGCATCAGCTTACGATAACACCACCATATCCAATATCAACAGTTAGAAACAGCTGCGTCAATGGCATAAGTATCTTGAAAGATATCCAATGAAATACCCTCTGACTGCAGCCAGCTTAACGACTCGAACCAATCAGATTCAGGAAATGTACACACTGTTTCCACAGTAAAAGAATTACTTACGGTCTCAACAGGTGGGTAGGTAACAATGACAGTTTCTTCCAGATCTGGAGCCCACAGATTCATGGGATCAAGGGTGAAGGCCTGGTGGTCAACAGTAGGCAACAGAGCTTGCCCATTATCACCACAATGACAGCTTGTTTCACCTTCACGAGATTGCAGCTTTCTCTTCTTGATGTTTGAAATTGAAGGCTTTGTCTTATCAGATTGTCTGGTCCTTTTGTTCTTTGAAGCCTCCATCTTTCTCAATCTACAGAGCACTAAGCTGTTGGATCCTATGCTGTATTCATGCATCATCCATATACCATTCTGAGAGGAATTGGGGTTCTTGTAGCTGAACCTCTTCCTTGATCCAAGGACGGACACAATCTTACCATCACTAACAGCAACGGTGGCATTAATCTGGGTGCTGGAATCCTCTCCATGCCAACTACCACCACTAGAACCAACCCGGCGAATGATGTTGGAGCCGTGGGCAGATTTCTTTCTCAGAATAGTGAAAAAGAATAGATCTTTAGGGGAATAAGGCAGATGATCGGAAAAGCTCTCCCAAATCTCCCATGGCTCCTCATTGCCATAAAGATTGCAGTCCCTCATAAAAGTGCTCTCCAGTGACGACAATGGACCATTGAGTCTTCTAAACAGAAAACTGATTAACTCTTCATCGTCGGGAAGGAACTTGAGTCCAGATGGTATGTTAATTGTTGTTGTCATCTTTCTGAAAAGAGCTCAAAAACCCCGAGAACAGAAAAGCTCGATCGGCACCACAAAAAAAAAAAAAAAAAGGAGAAGGGAGAAAACCAAAAGCTAGTTGCTTGTGAGAGTTTGATTGATTTGCTGAGACGACAAATCAATGAGAAGCAGAGTAATAGTGAGATAGGAAAACCCAAAAGAGAGCAGAGCGTTTCCGATTGAATTGCGGAGAGAGTTTCTCAGCAAATGATCAGTTGGGATGAGTACTGAAAACTGAGAAAGAAAGTGTGCAAAGCGCTCATCCTTGTTACCGTTGGGACTTATATATAAGAGACCGAGAGAGCGTATGTGTCTCTTTTTTTTACCGTTGAGGGTATAACCGTTAGCCGCGTCTTTTGTAACATTCTTAAATTTGTTTCCCTCGCTTCGCTGAGAAGTTTTTATAATCATGCATCAAAGTTTTAAAATACTACTTCAAAATAGCACAAAGATATTGTAACATAAATCTCATTATTAAAACAATCTTAAATATAACAAGTTCTAAAATAATACCGTCTTGTCTGAATATTTGCATTTAAGACGAGCAGCTTCCCCTCTTGTTAGCAAAAGTTCCCAACCCCGGTCCGTCCCTTTCCTCCATCAGCATTGGATAATCTATTTATGTTATCAGAGCGTTGTCAGCAGAAGCTGCATTTCTTTTTTCTTTTTTTTTTTAAATTTTGGAAGAGACTCTTTTGTGGAAACAGATATCAGATCTTATCATTATGTTTCTATCATATTTCATAAGTATCTATCCGCCAAAAAATAAGACCCACAAAAATTAAATAGATAAATGTTCATTAAACACAATAGGCATAGCTAATAAGATCAGGTGATCTGAAATAACGGGCATAGAATAACAAGAACAAGTGATCTGAACAATTAACATCAACTTTTTAAAAAATATTATTTTGTTATTCACGTGAAAATATAACAATTAATTATTTTATTATTATTATTTAAAGTTAAATTATGATTAAAATTTTTAATATTTTTTAATTAACCTAATTTTTAAAATAAAATTCTTACATTTGCATGTTGTCAAATTATGAAACAAAACAAAACCAATTTAAAGAGTCTGTTGCAAATTACGCCTAAAAATAAGCTTGATTAAGTGCAGTATCAACACTCAAATATCACTGGAGACTATTTGTGTTGCTGTTTCTTTTAATAAGATTTAAACTTAAGTTCAGATGGTTCGATAAAGATCAAAATTTACCACTTTTGCTTTGTAACAGTCAAAATTATGTTAATTTTACTTTTAACATGAGCAACTTACAACATATGATTGAATGAATGGCAATGCCTTCTATAAATATTGTTTTACTAATTAACAAAATCCCAAAAATTTGCTGTCCATTCAACATTCAACGGACTGGGCAAAGAGAAATTACCAAATACAAAAGGAATATTTGACGCTTCGGTAGTAAATAGCTCATAGAAACATCCAAGGTCGTTCTACTAAGCTACGAATTTGTTAGATTGGATACACTCAGCCCTCACTCACCATGCACCAAAAACGGGATAGGAACAATTACAAACTCCAACGACACCGAATCTTATTATATTCTATCTCCTAAATAAGACCAGACCCTTTTTTTGAACACCAGAGCTAAATCCACTATTTCTGCTTCTCTTATTTGCCAGGTTCCGCTGTCAAATTTCCCTGGCCTTTGGCCATTTCTGGACAACCTGCAGGCAACATCAATTGTCAAACTAGCCATATCTCTGGTAGCCGTCATCACTCGCATGACAGTGGCCGAGTATGCAGGATTCGACACCAGTCTATTCAATAATATCAGCACTTCCCTTATCAGCAAAGTCCTGCAACCAAATATATTTTTGACAAAAAGAACCAGTTGAGAGAAAAGTCCACCACACAGAGAAAGTGAACGGAAAATTTTGATACAATAAAAATTCAATGGCCAAAACACGTGTGCAGGCCTAACATATTTCCTTAGATATGTTACAGATTCTGGCGCGAAAGCACCAAAAAAAGAGAAATGCGTGATGAATGCCACTAGGAGGATCTAATTCTAATATGGGAGGAAAAACCCAAACAAGCTATTATCTTTGATTACCTTGCTTTCACTGTTTCAGCTGGCTCCAGAGGTACCGATGCTTCTATATCTGTTTCCGATACCAATACATGCAATATCAACATAACAAGGTTTGCCTCTCCTTTTAACTTGTAACCAACCAGGATTTCAAAGCCGGATTTCCCACATGAGGCTAAAAATGCAAGGAATGTTACAGCTCTTTTGCGAAGTTGTATGTCCTGAAAATATAATCAGAAGAATTGAAGATGGAAAATGTTGCATTTTGCAGATACCAACACAGATTTGTGCGTGCAATGAGAACGCAAGCTGCTACAAACAAAATTAAATTCTTTGTGGGCAAGATACACATCCCCTGGGGCACAACTTTGCGTATCATTATTTAGATCCCAACAAGGCAGCCAGATAATATTATAGAAGTAACATAAAAAATATACTTCTTCAACAAACAAATGATACTTCTGTCATTGTCCATCCCCATGATAATCTTCCACCAGTGATAAAAAAAAACTTGAGTATCACAACTGTTCAAGAATAAAGCAGTTTACTGTCACTAAATATAAAGCCAAACAATAACATTAAGATTACATATCAAAATTTAATCAACAAAATATCCATTACGCTTAGGAAAATCACATTGAAGAATCAACAAGTTGATGAGAAAAGGCAACAACAATAAATTATCATAGAATTTACCTAAAAAGAAAATTACATAAGATCTATCACAGAAAGATGAATTGAATCGCTAAGCCTACCAGTATATTATTTCCACAACAAGAAATACAGTCAGCCAAGCCTTCAAAGATGAAGCTTATCCCCTCAACTCTTGGAGCATTTATATCGTCATTTGCGGCATTAGCACTCCCCTCATCTTTACAACTCAAGCAGAATATGCTCAGTATTTTGGGACCTTCAATTTGAAAAAGTTCCGTGAGATGTGTGCTTAATAAACCACATAAGTGAAAATCTATCGGAATGCAGGGAAAAGCCAGTTAATACGAATCAGACTGTCATGTTCAGATATAATAAAAACAATTAGGTTCATTCATCAACGTGAATTTAATCCTTGTGTAAATTCTCTATGATAATGAACTAGGCTCACCATGAAAAAGAAACAAGTTGGTGCAACATAATACTTTCTTTATTTCAGAAAAATGAATTATCAAAATCTAGGAATCCATTAAACAAAAAACTGAGCTTCATTAAGGAAAGATGTTACATGTTGAATAAAGATACATTCGGCATCATGAAAAGTCCTCATGGGACTGTATCTCTCGAAAAAAGAATAATAAGCTGGAACTAGGATCTTTTTGCTGCTCAGCTGCTAAACTTTCTAATTCAACAATTCATCTCCATTCAGTCCAGCAGCATAGACTTTTTGTTGCATTTAAAATTCATAATTTTTATGCTACAAGTACAAAACAGAAAGTACTTCCATGTATCAAAAGTGATGCACTCATCAATGCAGGATTTCAGAACTGTTATTTACTTCATTTTCTTTTGCTGAAGTTCTACTATTATTTACAGGTTATTTTAACACGTCCACTATTTTTATTGTTTTATAGTATCCTCTAATTATAGATAGACTAGTGTTACTTGTTGCAGCACTTTCGAAGGTGGCTATTTTGTCATGAAAAGTATTTCCCACCGACTCTCATGCTTTTTCTCCCATCCTTTTCTTTCTTCTACTGCTTATCTTCTCCTCTTCTTTCCTCTTCTTTTCTCTTCATATTCTTCTTTGCATACATTCCCTAATTCTTGGGCTGTATTACTTGATGCGATAAATCAGAGGTAACTCTTATCCTTTCCTCAATTTAGCATCAAAGACCAGCCTACATGTTTCAGTATCACTAATATAGATAGTTTCCAAAAGCAAAATCAGCTACACAAAGCCCTGCTAAACTACTATAATTGGCATGAAACACAGAATATACAACAGTGTGTGCAGTTTTATATAAGATGGTAGAAGTTCTGCAATAAACAACAATACAAAACACTGAATCAAAGAAAGAAACCAATATATAATAGAACGCTGCTTACAATTTAGTAGCAAGTGCAGTAAATGAAGAGCTTGCTTCTGCACAAGTGAATCAGCATCCTTTTTAAGCCACTGTCCAATGCTTTCAAAGATAGCCATATCGCTGAACCTGTTTTACTTAAAATTCAGTTCCTATCCCACTCAGAAATTCCAGCAAGATAGCTAACAGAAAACTTACTTTTCCCTTTCTGTATAAGCATTGCTTCTCATAAGAATCAAATTCATGATCGAGATAGCCTCAAGTCTTAGACTTTTATCAGTATTACTAACAGCAATTTGATGCAATAACTTGAATACAGAAACCCAGTCTACACAAGAAAATGATGCTGAAACATCCATGTTTCCGAACTCCGGCTTCCATAAGGATTGTGGATCAAAGGATGTACTCCAAAATGGGTCACAGCCTACAGAAGCAACCTCATTCTTCAATGCACTGAACATGTCGCCAATCTTGTTCTTCCCATGAGGCAGTCCCTCAACCTTGACATTGTTCCTGAGTAGAGTGCACTGGAAAGATCAAATCAAAGTTCATAAGCATAAGCAGAGGAATAAAATCAAGAAATCATAAAGCATATTTTGCTAATAAAGGCTTCCAAGTAGAAGTACGGTGTGCAGGATAGGAAGATATATTCATGCTCTCAAGCCAAAGGAATTGCAATTACAAGCTAAAACATAATAAGCATCCGTATCATTTTATCCAAACACCCCTCATGATATTAGTTCATCAATACCAAAAGGACAAATTTATAGACTGATACCGAGGTTGAACCATGTTCAAAGCTAGCAACAACACCGTATCCTGTCTTACTTATGGAAAGAGAGAGAGTGTAGCCTACAACAAGATAAAATTTGATAAACCAACTGATAATAACAAGTTTCAAGAGAACCCAAGCAACTCCACAGATTGCATATTATTCTTTTCAACATAAATAGAGATCCAACTAGAAATTAGTATGTCTTGGGAAATAACACCAATTATCTGGTACATTGCGCTAACTGGTTACAATCCAGCCATTTTCATCTTCAGGGAAAGACGATAGGATCAAAATGTAGGCCATATTTTAAAACCGTTAGTGAAGTTTCCTATATCTCACATAAATTAGCCAATCTTTTATAATATTATCCTTTTATTATCCAAATATTTAACCTTTTAATTTCTCGATCCTTCCAAAGTTTCTCGAGATATTAACACGGGTATATCAATCGGAACCATTCACTAGCAGTATGGATCAAAAGCCAATAGAAAAAACAAGGCACTTTGATCTAAGTTCATAACAAGGCACTTTGATCTAAGTTCATCAAGTGTTAATAATCTCAAACTTTCACTGGACATTAGTGGAAGGAATAAGAAGGGATGAACATATGAGCAGCAAATAACCATACCTTTGTTCCAATTCCCTTTTTCGACTAAATAGGTGCTTCAAAGCCACATGCAATATTCTTAGAGAACTACGACCAATTGCAACCTGGACAAAAAAGGGAGAAAGAGAAGGTTGAATCAAAACTTTACACCTCTACATGAAAAATTTTAATCCACAACGAGAATAATTTCCTTGATGCTGTAAACAAGTAAATGCACTTTGGCACAAAATAAGTATTTGAATATTATGTATATGCACCATAGTACAAGTGCTATGTCCAACAGAAGACCATTCAGGCTTTACAACAAAACCATGAAAAATTCAATATCACCAAGAGCAATATGCCATACAACAATAACCAATGTGCTTTACATGCCACAAGAGAAAGACAAAGATATGAGAAATGCTACCAGTCCTAGCCACTAACACTGACTCTAGATATTAGTTCTTTCCAGACACTATTCATCGTTAGAAATCCTTTACATAATTAATAAGACTGAATTAACTCGCTGGTCAAATAGAGATCTAAAATAGCAAAAGCTGAGGAGTCATTTAGTTTCACTTCTGTTTTTATATAGAGATTTTGAGTTCTTGTTTGATGATTTTTTGGGGATTTCTTTTCAAACAAAAAAAACTATTTAATTGATAATGTCAATATAGTTATAACTTATTACTGATAATAATTAAATATTAGATAAAACTTAGAGATAACTTAATTTTATGAACTAATTTAGTAAACAATTTCATTTTAATCTCTTATATAATATTTATTAATAAATATTAGTTAACATTTTAGTAAAATAAATAATATTTATTTGTTATTTTTATTTTAATTA
>JANIPM010000005.1:17960021-17974848 GCA_027478405.1 Erythroxylum cassinoides
AGATAGAGGTCGGGATCAGTTCACGTCTGCATTAGTGTCATTCTGTTTTTGTATAAATTTGTATTTCTGCAAATTAGTACTTTTGTGTTAGTGGGTCCCAAATGGGAGAAAGCCGTATTTGTAATATGTTTTCTAAAAGTGGTCAATATTGTCACGGACCTTTTTATGATTGGAATTGTGATACAATTGAAAATGATTTCAAACTATAGTGGACCCAATTGTTTATTGAATTCTGCGCTTGCGACCATTTCAAAAATGTTTTAAAATGGCTTTCTGCGTTCAGTACTGGAATTGAGTACTGTAGCTTACCATTCGCGTATGACGTGGACTCGGATATCACCCACGATATCAGGTTCGGGTCCTGCGGGAGTGGGATGCTACAATACCCATGCCTTATATTAAGCTCCTTGGATCTAAGTCCAACATTTATCAATCAACTGTACATACATTTCATATTAAACACTTAATTCGTACAGAAGCACATATAATTGAGTTTACATATCTAAGTTAGTTTATAGTATGCTTCAGAAAAGCTATTGCCTCGATTTTTCGACAATGTCTAGATATTGACGATCATCTTGCACATCTATTGTCATGCAATACACACATAGTTCACAACTCACTAATTTGTTTGATCATATGAATATACAATCATGCACATGTATATGTGTCATGTTTTAATGCATGCTCAATTGACTTTCTGGGTATGTATTCTTATACAAATATCTTGACCATTCAAACATTATAGCTTAATTTACTCTAAATTCATCAATCATACATTCACCAAACTTTTATAATAATATATAATCATACAACAAAGATAAGAAGATGAAAACAAATTTAATAATGTTCTGCTTCTAAAACTATCTTTATGAAGGATTTTTGTATGGATTTTGGTGTACAATTGAATAGAATTTAGGTAAAACACATAGATGAGAAGGGGAAGTAAATTTCAGTAGTAAGAGGGAGAAGAAGGAGAGAGTAAAACAGACTCACGAAGATGGTGCTGGAAGTGTCTATTGGTATAGGTGTAAGATTAGTAGAAGGACACTTGTCAAGAAAACAAACAAGACATATGTCCACTCTTTAAGCTACCAAATGTCACTTAGTTCCTTTGCCATTTCTCACTCAATTTTCTAGGCCATTTGTCATTCATTTTATAGGCTTAGTCATCCTAAATTTTCACATGTTAATTGTCTTGCTACTTAAAATTTTTTCCTAGTCTAAATGTACATTTTAATCCATCAATCTTCCATTTGTGACAAATAACTCCAAATTACTTTTTGTAATCCATCAATTCTTTTTATTGGTAAATCAAAATACAAGACATTAGAAATATACAATCATTTCACAATTATTTAGAAATTTTCATACTCCGGAACATGTCAATTAAGTGCAATTTTTCTAAATCAAAGTATATATTTGTATGCCCATATTATGCATGTGAATGAAATCATAAAAATAATATTCTAAATGCACCAAATTCATTCTAATATAATGTAATTCAGTAATCTAACACTTTAATCCCTCAGTAGGTTTGGAAGCTGACTATTAAACAAAAGGCTCAGATGTGGCCCATGATCGTGTCCTGCAGGGCCATGGTTGTGGGCAGACACATAGAAACTCAAAAACATAAAGTTTCATGGGATTTTTTGGACCTTTCGGACCTAAAAAAACCCTAGGGCTACTTAAAACACAAAATATATTTAAAGAACAAGACAAAGAGGCAGAAAGAGCTTTTGGAATCAGCCACTTTAGGAGCAACCCTAGAGGGAATTCATCAAGAAATTGAGAAAGAGAAGGAGGAAGAGAGAAGTGGAAAGAAGTTGACTCGACGTACTTCCCAAACTATGAGTTTTCTGACATTGTTGCCTCCCATCATCCATTCAAATCATATTTCCTATTTGTTTTCCATTTTTATTATCATATAGAATTGAGAATAACAATTTAACGATAGGATTTTAAATGTTGATATGTTTTAAACTCACCTTCGAAGTTTTGTCTTTGAATTAATGAAATTTGATTGTTTATGCATTATTTGGATTTATTGTAATTTAATTTGATAATAAAATGAGAGGGTGAACCAAATGAAAAATAATTAAATTGAGCTAACGAGAGTTAAGTGATTTAATAAAACAAGAATTAAATCAAATCGGTAAATTATGTGAAGAAAGATCTTGCATATGTTTCCGATAGTTTATTATACAACTTCATAGCTAAATATGATTTCAAATAGGTTGTTAATCGAGATGTTGCAATTTCCATAATTTGATTAGGGTTTGTGATTTAGGTTTCATGATTATAACCTGAGAGAGAGTAATCAACCATAGGACCATCTAGAGCTAATAATCTAGTAATTCATAATTGATTAGATTAGCGTTAAGGATAGGTAAACTTTTCTTTCTCTCAATTAGTAATTCCCTTAGGTTGATTCTTAAGTGTATGTTGCAATTGCTGAATTATTAATATTTTCGGGATTGATTTTTGATTTGATTGATTGAATTGAATTTTTATTTTAGTTTCGTTACATTTTGAATTTATGCGATTTGTTTTGGCCTTAGATTTTAGGATTAGATTATCCCTCATCGTGGGATCGACACCTTAGATACTACGCAAATAAACCATGCACTTATGGATTATTGAGGTTATTTATTAAAACTTACACACATCAACACCCGATCAATGCTCATCAAAGAAAACATCACAAACTTCTAAGTAAAATAAATTTTGGTAGATAGCAACTTTGTAGACATTATTTTTGTGAGGCCTTGAAAGAAATGGAGTTTAAACTATGATAACTTTTGCCTATATCTTTCACTTTGATCGACTTTAGACGAGACCAAGTCTTTCTTTAAGGGAAAATAAATCTTTTCGTTACAATAAAAGAGTACCACAGATAAACTACCAAGATAATAGAGTTCCATGTCATACGTAGACTTATTGCATATAACACAATGTTTAGTAAACCTTTATTATATGCAATAAGAATCATCTTATCACCATCTAACTACTTACAAAATTTCCAATAAAGACAGCTACAGGTGCAATCTTGAGGGACCACCAAACCTCAAAAGAATGTTGTGTGGATTCATTAAAGAAGAAAAATCTTCCACAATAGATAAACATTAAACAAATGGATTTTATACTTACAAAGAATTAAACTAGGATTAAAGTAGTTAAAGAGGTTCAAGAAATTCAATTTCAAGATGCAAAAATTAATAAAATATTATGAATAAGAACATGTATAGATCAGAAGCAACACACCAAAATAGTAATTAAAAAAATATGAGTTATTCATATGGTTGCCTTTAAATATGGAAAGAATCAAATTGCATGTTAAATGTGAGACCTAATGTCAATAATATAAAGAAAAATCTTTACAAAAGAAGTAAAACATGAAAGACATGAAGAGGTAGATAAACCTTTAAGTGCAGACTTTTATTAGAGAGACAATATACTTAAAGTGGCTCACCAATGTCGTGATGATAAAAGGTCTAATGACAAATGGCGTATGTGTGTGCATTTTATATACCTAAAGCAGATTTGTTTAACAAAAGATTACTTGCTTTTAAAGATAAGCATAATTATAGATGTCATAGCAAGCCATAAATTATTGAGCTTCATAGATGTGTACTTGGGCTATTACCAGATCTGATAGTAAAAGGAAATGATATTCATTACATATAATGAAAAATATTGTTACAAGATGGTGTCATTCAAACTCACGAATGTATGGTTATTATATCATAGGTTACTTAATTCCATGTTTTATGGACAAATAAATAAAAAACTGAAGGTTTAGGTGGATGATCGTTATAAACAAAAATAAGGGAAGATCACTTAGTAGACCTATGAGAATGCTTTAAAACATTATAAAATTATGGTATGAAATTAAAATCTAAAAACTATATATTCAAGACTAATGGTAAAAATTCCCTAGGATTTATGGTAAGTAAAATCGCATTAAGTTAAACCCTAAATATCATAATAATAATTAATATAAAACTAGCATTAAAGGAAGCGCAAAAGTCTTGCAACTAAAATAACAAGTTTACCTCTTTTTTATTTAATCTAGGTTTGGTATGCCTAAAGTTATCTTCCATTCTTTAAGAATGTAAGGCAAAATCAAATGTTTGAATGGAGTAATGAATATCAATAGCCATTTGAGGATCTAAAAAACTATTTAAAGAATCCACACATTCTCTAAACTCAACTTTAAGTGAAGATTTGTATTTGTACATCTCTTTCACACTAAAGTGCTTAGTTTAATGCTAATTTAGGAAAAAAGATCTTAAAGCCTAATTTATTGTATAAGTAAGCTTTTCTAAGGCCCATAAATTAAATATAGATGAATAGAAAAAATTGTGTTAGATGCCATCACATTGTTAAGAAATTTGAGATCGTATTTTAAAGCTCATCCTCTCATTGTTATGATAAGCCTATCACTATGTTAAGTTTTATACAAACTAGAAATAGCATAAAAATGATGAAGTGGTTAGTAAAACTCAGTAAGTTTGAGATCAATTTTTCAATTTCTTCTTTAATCTTCAGCTTAACTTCTTTGGACTACAAACTAGGAGGCTGATGAGGGTGGAAATCTAGCTTTATTGGAAGTTTGCATTCTAACAACCTTCTACTCAATCCTGTCATTTTAGTATAGTCGCAAACAAAACAATCTTCAAAATTTAAGAGTTCCACTAATTCTTGCTTTATCTTTGAATACATGTTTTTGCTAATAAAAACATCATATAATTCTTATGAATTACCCGGATTCTTTTCTTCTAATGATTCTTATTTCTAGGTCCCATATTCATTAAACTTCTCAACAGCGGATTTCAATTCTTGGATACCACCCTCACTTATTTGTGGCTCTTCTTCTTTTTAAAAACCCAGTTTTATATTATCACACCTATTTTTATTCAAAATTATCTAAGATTTGCTGCATTGATATTTTATCTATATAGCTACAGCTACCGCTCTTTCTTTTTAGGAGAATTCACTCATCAGGTTCCTTTAATGGGAACCTTTATCAGCTTAGGATCAGGCATGATGGTAATTGTTTTTAAAAATCTTTCTAACTTTTCTTTCATCTTTTCTTTTCCTTCCTTACAACATGGTGATTTTTAAATTTGTACTGACTTTATATGATCTCTATAGAATTTTGGCTCCATCACATCAACTTTAGTATTGAATGGTTACAAATCTATCCAAAAGATTTCTACTTCACCTCCTCTTTATAAAAGTAAAAGTTAATGGAGAGAAAATGGAATGCAATTGTTAGAGTGGATCCAATCTTGCCCCAGCAAGACTTGGTAACTGGTGTGGGTGTCACTAATAAAGAAAGTAGTTATTGCAATCTTTCCTCCCATTGTAATATTTATAGGGAGAATTCCTCATGCACTATTAATTTCACCATTGAATGTTATAACATATATTTTAGTTGGGATCAAGTCTATATCTTCTTTTCCCAAGGTTGTCATTATTTTAGCCAGCATAATATTTACTATCGACCAAAACTCTTGAAGTTGGCTCCTCCACTAATGTTGACTTATTTTCCTCAATCCTAATAGTGGACGTTTGTCATTGAAGACATCTTTTCTTAGTTCACCTTAAGGGTATCATATTTTTTAGGTGTCTTACTTGTTGCTAATGTTGGATGTTGGCAGTCATGGTTACACTACAAATCTAGGTTGTCTACACTGAAAACTCGAAATTCAAGGTTCATATCTTTGCCTATAAATTGGGGTGAATTCTGTTTGGTAAAATTTTCCTAAAATTTCTATTTTTGTTGGATTTTAGGAATTCTCTAACCCCCATTCCTAAAGTTAGTATTATAGTTAGGAATAAAAACAATGATTCTTGAATTTGATGCTGATTGTAAATGATCTTCCATAAATTTTAGCTTAACTTTGATGCCTAACAATTGGCATAAGTCAACTTTAGTGACATTAATGGTTGGCACTAACAGGAATGGGTCTTTATATATCAACATAATTTGGTCAATTTTAACGAATAACAAAATTCTATTATTGATTTAGCCTTAGACCACATTCTTGAATACTCAACAAGAATTGGTTAGGTGACTTCAGGTATTGTGATATTTGTAGTAATCTCTGCTTCTAATTTCTTCTTTTGTAGGAATTCTATGTTTAGGCGACAAGGTGATAAATTTTTGTTGTAGCAAATAATCAAATATCTTTATGTTTTGGATGTGTTAAAGGCGTACTGAACTTAGGTAGATGGAGTATGCATTTTTCCTTTTGACTTCCAGGGATTTATGCTCCCAAGAGGAGCAGTCACAAATTCAAGGGATGTTGACTTTAGTTACTGTCGAATCGTAAGAATTTGTCATAGTAACATAAGTGCCTACTTGATTCTTCTTATGATGCCACTCTTCTCTAAGAAGTTCTTCGTATTTAGAGACTTTCACCACTAGTTCATAGAAATCATCAAATTTCATTCCCTGGAATTTATTTTGCAATTCAATGTCAGCCTTTTTAAGCGAAGTTCACATATTAGGTTTCTGGAAGTGCGATCTGGTATCGACTTCTCGTTTTCTTGAAATGAGTGATGAAGATGTTAGTATTCTCTCCACTTTTCTAAGTGACCATTGATAGCTCATCTATGCTAACTTTGAGCTTAGTCCTAAAAAATTGGGTATAAATTTTTTTCCATTTCATCCTAGGAAAGTATAGAATTCCTGTGGAACAAAGCATACTAAGAGAAGGTAGTTCCTATTAATGAATTTGAGAACAACTTGAGCTTAAAGTTGTTGAAGTTTGAGTAATTGACTAATTCTCTACATAGTATGGTGAATGTGGCAATGTGCTCAATGGTCGATTGACCATCTTCACCAGAAAACAAGTAGAATTAAAGAATTCTATAACCACAAAGATAAGGATTCTCCTGAGCAATCAATTATAGATAAGGCTTGTGAAATTTTAGGCTGCTAAGTTATCTTAAACCAAGCGTATATAGTTCCTAAATTGCTTCTCTAATGACTTTAATATTGATTTATAATCTTATTTATGGTGGGGGAATAATAGGATTGTGGTTTGCAATTGCAATGTTAGTCCCCGAACTATGTTATAGTCTGTTAGTTTTAGCCTCCCCACCAAATCCTTGTTTGTCAAGAATCTAGGACCTGAATACATATTGACCATTTCCAAGATTAACACGAGGAGGTACCACAGGAACATCCTCTCTTTTATGAGGAGGGATATATCTTTCATCTAAAGAGGAAGTAGCTAGAAAGCGACTACTTTCTCTAACTTCCATCTAATTAGAAGCAAGATGCCCTCTGAGTCCTTTAAATATTTGCTTTATTAAAGTAAGAGAATTATGTCTAGTAAATCGTATCAGAGCGACAGATAGTTTGACAACCTTCTTTATCAGTATCCTGATTGCAATAACTTAGATGTCATGCTAGACTTCATTTCTAGTTTTTTTGTGTGCAAATAATATTGTTTTATTGCTAATTTTGGATTCTCACTAGCAAGAAAGTTAGTTAAAGGTGAGGCTGCCTTCTCAAAATTCTTTACCATCTAAGATATAAAACATTGATTCCCTATTACTATAGGCATTTCTTCCTCTAAGGCTGCAGACAAATTGATTTCTTTTCCATTCTGTGCTCGTGGCCTACTAGACATGCCAAATTGTTTGGTATTAATCTAGAATTCAATCATATCAAGGAGAAATTTTCCTAGATTTTGTACCAAAAAATGGGATCCTAAGCTACTAAAATACCAAAATGTATGAAAAAATAAATGATTTAATATATGCAAAAGGAATTCAAGCTACAAAGGGAATTTGAGGTAATAAAAATGAATACATAATGTAATAATGCTGGAAAAAATAATAACAAAGTGTTTTTTGAATTGTTTCTCTAAAGATTATCTTGTGATTAAATGGTTTGTCTAGGAATTGTGTTCATTGTTATCTGGGTGCTAGTGAATTTACAGTCCTCTCACCCTTAATTTTTTTTGTTATAATTGCCCACTTCCCTACATTTTAGCTAACAACCTACTACAATCATTTTAACCTCCATATTTTAGACTTTTTATAACTGCTTAACTTCTAGCTCACTTAGCCATGTTTTCATTAACTACTTCTACCATTTTCTCAACTTCCACACTCTAGTTAACTACCTCCTTACACACTAATTTTTAAAGCACGTCATTTATGTATTAATTGTCTAGAATTCTTGGATCTTGGACTTCTCAATTGATTCCTTTATTTATGAATTCTTTGGCCAAATGACAAGACTTATAGTATTTGGGCTCCTTTCATTTGTGAGCCAAATGAGCTGAATTTATTTTAGGTGATGTCAGGAGCCAAAATCTAAAATTAACATCATAAAGTAACAATTTCAACCTTAGATAAATAAGTGTATGGTTGAAACTTGATAGCTAAATAGTATAAATGAATTTAACCTTATAAACAAATCACAATAAACAATCCAATAAACCAAGTATCCTTTAATATAAAAAAAGATTGAGACAAGAGTTACACTCTTACATGCCTAGAAATCAAATTATTATTTTTAAAAACAAGGCCACTAAAATTTTTAAATAATTTTTACCAACTTATTTGTAGCGAGTCAAATACCTAAAACACTTCTACACTTGATTCCATAAGTCTTTTGACTCCGAAGAGAGAAATACACTATACTTTCAAAACATCATGTGGAGTCTAATTTTAGGTATTGAAACCCAAACTTAGACTTCAAAAATTCGAATCCTCCAAAATTTTACTATATCACTCATCATACTTGTGGCATAGTCAATAATAACAATAAAAGGACATATAATTGGCCAGATGATGAACTTATTAATAATACTAAAGACTATTTAAATTGGATGATGGCAAGTTTGGAAGGCTACATTTTAAAGGATTATCAACAAGGTAGTTATAAAGTAAAAGCATATAAGACTAAGATAAAAGTATTGAAAATAATACTAGGTGAAGAGGGTGAGTAAGTAATGAGTGTAAAAGTGGTCAAATAGACGGTGTCAACATACATTTAATATGAGAAGCAAAAAGGGTGTGGTAGAGTAGCAAGAGACTTATCCACCTTTAACCAAAGGTTAAGGGTTCAATCTTTAATTTTGAGTATAGAACAGCCTTAAATTCTTAAACCAGTTATCCTATCTTATGAGGTGCCTTCTTATCAACGAAAGAATTAGTCACTTGATCTACTGGTAAATATCTTGGTCACAAAAAGAAAGAAGCGAAAGGGAATTATTATTTAATAATAGTTTGAGAGTTTTGATACGTACCTGATAACGTTAAGAAACTAACCAAAATTTACTTATTTACAACTACATAAGAAACTAACCAAATCTTAGGCATGGAAATTTGGTGGTTGACTTTAGACACCCTCCCCTTTTCATCGGTGTATTAGATTAGGACAAGCGGGGGCTAAGTGGCCTTATTCTGACGATAGGAAGATATCAATATTCATTTCATTTCATTTTGTGGGTCCAAAGTTATTAAAATAATGAGAGGATAAACTGTCAGTGACAGCAGCAGGTGCCAAATTGCTGATGCATACGTATGCCTCTGGAACAATGGGCCCTTCAACAAGTCCCTATCTTTAGTTGTTGCTTAGCAAATCGGCCACCAGTTATTCTCTCTTTTCATTTCTTTCTTTTGCAAATCGTGATCTTCTGGTTGTATTTATTCTTCTTGCTTTTCTTTAGTAAAAATTTGATGGATACTCTGACACATGGCTTTATCATCTACGCCGACTCTGATTCCCAAGCTTAAATTTTTACTACCAAATTAATATTGGATGCTCCAAACAGACAAGACCCATTACGCCAAGCAAACAACTTGTTCGACCTGCGAAGTTAAAGAGCTAGGCTTTTTTTTTTTTTTTTCATTCATTGGTGGAACAAAAGCACAGCCAAAACTAGTCTGCTGCTTTATACCTCCCTCTGTTTATATGTGTTTTACCTTTTAGAGGGGTATGCGACACAGAGGGTGAGACGTATTTGAACAAACAGAGATCAAACTGGGACATCCTTTTTGTGTATAGGGAAGCGGGTGTTGTGTGGGTAGAAGAATGGTGGGTATTTTCTCGAAGTTTTCTGTTGGCAAAACTGGCCATAGACGGACTCAAAGTGCGCTTGTAAGAGTTTTTCCCCCTTCTATTTTTATATTTCTTGTTCTTCATTTATTGAAGATGTTGCTTTACCTGTTGTCCCGTTTTTCCATCTTCGATTGGTGTCTGCTCTGTCTTGATCTGTTTGATGTATTTTTTTACTAGTTCTGTTGTGATTTGCTTCGTAAAGTTGGAAGCTTTTATCTGTTCATTCACGGGTTGACTTCGTCTTTTAGCGTCACTTCTTATTGGCTGGATTGTTTTAGTCTGTGTTTTAGCTGATGGAGTGTTTCTCATGAAATTTTCATTTGCTATTCCATCCACAAGATTCTAACTTCTATGGAGGATCGAATAAGAAAGATATAATGCCAAAATTTTCCTTTTTTTTCATCTTAATTCTAGATTTCCACACCTTTTCCCCCGTACTTGTCGTCTAAGAAGTTATAGTGGTTTTATTTGTTCCTCCATTTGATTGTTAGACTCTAGTACTGAAGTGGGTTCCGCTTACTAAAGTTCTACCATTCATTCCTTAGTGGATAGTAACCATCTGATCAAATCCATGTGAATGGCAAATTACTTTTGCCTTGTATCGTAATTTACTAATTGTCAAGTTCTATGATTTGTGTCTTTTGCTGAAGGTGGTTGTTTTATATGTTTGTCAGGGTGAAAGGGAAGTATTACCCCCAAATGCAGATGTAGCAGCGGCAGCCACTACTACTGCCACCACTCCTCATGGAATTGAAGTGTCAGTGGAGTTTAAGCCTGTGGAGCACCCAATCGAGCCGCTTGATAATGATCAACCAATTCAGTGTCCACTACCTGAACCTTCAATTTTAAATGTAAGCTAAATAATCTTTTTGTTCCTGATTTTTGTATATTGGTTTATCTCTTTCTGTACTTATGTCTGAAATTACCTTGTGCTTTGTGTGCTGCAAAGTTAAAAGAGCTCTAATATTTCTTAGCCCTATTTCTTTAGGGTAGGTATCATCAACCATTTTAACTAGGTTTAGTTGTATGCACCTTTTCGTGAGATGTCAAAATGAAATTTTATGATTGAGCTATAGGCTGGTCTTCTGCTTGTTCTAGTTGAAAAGTTTACTAGCTTAAAAAGAATTATGTTAGTGATGTCCTGTTATCAGGAAGTACCAAGGCAAACCCTCTAAAGATTTTATCAGCTCATAAACTTTGCAGTAGTGCGTAAGTGAATCCTGTAAACATTATGCTAAAGGAAAAGTGGTCTAATAAATTCTCATATCCATGTACCAATTTGGTGTAATCTTTAGCGTCCTTCTTACTATTGATAGACATGCAGCATGAACATGTCGTGGTAATTTGCAGGTTTGGATGACATTAGTGAATTCAATTCGATATTATTTCATATCGGGTTTCTTCTTCATCAAAAGGAAACCAGTAAACTTACAACCTTTCAACTGGTCTCTATATTTTACTTTCCATTGCCATTCCTTGTCTGAGCACTAGCCTTATAGATTGGTTTTGATCTAGTATACAATTTATAGAAACCTGTACATATGACTAGCAAAAATTATTGGTGTAGAAAAGTATCAGTGGTTGTGGTGTGGGATTCCTGCCATATTAATTGAGTTGGTTTTCTGTGTTGCAAGGATGGAGGGGTAAGATTATAAAGTTGGATAACATTGACAGAATATGACATTCAGGGGGGGTTCAGAGTGCACTGATATTTATATACTACTTCATTTGAAGTGGTTCATGAGATTTGATAGCGTTTCATTATAAAAATCGTAGTTTCCCTTAGTCAAGACAGTTTTCACCTTGGTTGACACTGCCTGCCAGTTCAATAGGCTGGGGCTTGAGCTTTTCACTTGACCAGGGTATTTTAGCTTTCCAATGTACCAAAAAATAAAGAAACCCTCTATCTAGATGTTTCATGGTCATTCATTGTTTGCGAAGATGGTATTTTATGCTTTCCAAGACAAGAAAAAAATTCATTATCAAGAATTTTGAAGCCATAATTTTTTTTATCGCTAGCAAGGAAGAAATGCTATACAATGGTATGATTTAGTGTCATAGCTTCCTAACTTCGACACAGTTACATTAATGCATAGTTTGAAATTACCAGGACGAAACTTTTAATTTTGTCTCAAGTGGTGAATGGAATAAATTTTGGCTGTAGTGGTGCGTCCCAGGAGAGGGAGGTTGTGCTTTAAGTTTAATATTTGCAAGTAGATGCAAGATACTTTGCTTATGCATGTTTATGATGCATTATCTTTTCCATTGAAGAAAGGACAGGGTTCTTGGTGAAGTCAATGGTACTGAACCAGATAGGTACCTGCTTCTTTGGTGATCTACATGCTGCGGGCAGCATAGACTCCAAAGGACAGTTCCCCTTTATGATAAGGGTTAGGTCATCCATTTTGACGGCAATGAGTGCCTTGATTTCTGTAGAATGTTGATGCCTGTTGCGAAAGATACAAGGATGTCTTATTTAAGACAACTTGGATTTAGCCAGGCAACATGGCTAGTTATTGTACTGATGCCACCTACAAAATCATGGGTCGGGGATATGTGAACAGTTATGCATGCATTCTCTTGTTTGTGTTTTTACATGTACACTGACTAGTTTCTTGTCATGTTCATAAAAGCCTTTACCTTCTCAATTTCACATTTCTAGTTCTTTTAATTGCCATTTTCCAAGTTTTTGGGACCCTGATATCAACTTAATGAATGATCAGGACGGAAGAATATGGAAAGAAAGAGTATCTGCCACTGTGAGGAGGAGAGCTGACTTACCTGTTATGAAAGAAGGCGATTCCCTTGAGGAGGCATCGACTGGAGCAAAATCACGGCCAACCCAGTCCAAGCGTTTGATTCTACCCTCTGTCAGTGCCCCTGAACATAATTTTCTAAAACTTCTTGAAGAGTGTAATGCATCTGGGATCTAAGACCTAGTAGCAATTTCCGTGATGGAAAATGTGGCATCCCAGACTCCTACATACGTTGTTACTTCTAATATTTGTTTTACTTTTCTTCCCAGTCTGTATACCTAATACTCGTTTACATGAAAATCTTTATATTCACATGAAACTCCATATATGTAAAAGAAGTAAATTTACCAACACTTCGAAATTGAATGCGTGTTCAGAATGAAGGTGGTAATTTACTATTTCTTGTGCCGTAGTTGGTATTGATGCCGTTTCTTATATGAAAGCTTTACAGGTTCAAACTCGAATAATTATAGTAGAATCCATAGTCTCCTGCACACACACACACACACACACACACATATATATGTGTGTGTATTATATGTGTGTATGTGTGTAGAATTTGGATTAAAGAGTGATCAATAATTGAATCATTTGAGCCGGTTCAGGCCATATGGCTTAATCAAAGTCATTCATTTTTAGTGCAGCAGAACTTTTTCGTCATTTACATGAATCAGAACAGTTTTTGTGTTCCATAACCATTGGATTCCATTAGGTAGACTTTTGTGAGGAAAGTTATGATCTAGGTAAAGAATGATCATTTAAGACATCCAATAATAGTCTAAATGAATGTCATGAAGTGTTTCAGTTTATGGTGGCACCCTGACCATTAAATATAGGGTCCGGTGGAATCCCCGTGCTTCTGTGGAACTTCGTTCTTCTACACACGACAGAAGCTTAAGATACTACATTGTCTATGTTATATGGGTTGGTTGTTGGATTCTTTATATGGGAATTGGGATGTACACCATTGCACAGTATAGATATTTGCAGGTAAAATCTACGTATTTTCACGAGATGTCTCTACTCATTTGTTTGCTTCTCTAGGAATTTGGCTCTTCTTTGAAAGAAACCAACAACCACTGCCTCTTATGCTAAAAAGCGGTCTAATTTTGCCACTCTCTTCCCACTGAAACTTCTTAAACTCGTCATTCATTCATAAAAGTTGACAATATACATTGAAGCAAGAAAGAAAATGACACAAGAACAGAGAGTAATATAAAAGAAAAAGATGCTATATAGGCAACTTAGGGACTTGAAGTGGATGCTTTCCTGTAGGGTTGACAAGGTGTTTTGGAGGGCCACGGAGGCTTCCATGATTCATCCTTTGCCATGATTGTCTTTGACCACTAATTTTCCCAGCAAGCACTGCAGGCTGAACCTCAATAGTGGCTGAATGAGTTGTTATCGAGGAGATGAAAACCAAAAGAAGCAGAAACAGCAGTTGGGGTGTCCATGTAGCCATGGCTTGTGTGTCCTGAAGATGGTGGGAGAAGGTGGGGGTTGATAAAGAGGAGAGGCTTGGAAAGGGATAAACTTTGCTTTGCTTGGAAGTCACTTGGCATTGGCAAATCATTTTACCCAAACATAATGTCGTTATGGTTGGCTGGTTGGTTTCGTATGGTGGGGTTGGTTTATTGTATGCCATTATTATGTTGTGCTAGGCTTATAGTCAACCTGGCTAATAATATCCCGCATTCCCTCTTACCTGTCTTCGTTTGGTTTACGTTTGTATATGCACTGACCCGCGTTGCTTAGATCACCTCAAAAGTTTTAACAGTCTTAAGCCTTTTTTTTTTTATTTTACAAATTATAGAAAATATTAAAAGATATCTTTATTTATCTATAAAATAAAATAAACTTTTATCAAATTTTAAATTAAAAAATATCTTTAAAATAAATTATCTAGTAAATTCTTTTACAATATTCTCATTTAAAATTTTTAATATAAGTGAACTGTAAAGTAAGAAAGGCTGCTTAT
>JANIPM010000005.1:17996617-18019575 GCA_027478405.1 Erythroxylum cassinoides
AAAATATAATTAGATGTTAATAAATAATTTAATTTTGTAATTGTATTTTTCATTATATTTTGCGACAAATGTAATAATTGTTGGATTTGTGTTTTTGTAGAGGTTCACATAAGTTTGGAGATAATATGACTAAATCAAATAATTTAAGTTACTTAATTTAAAGACTACATAAATGGTTTCCTTTATTATAAAAATTAGTATGATTATATTAAACATGTCTTGATAATTAAATAATAAAAAGTAATATTCAATCATTTTCATAACTTACAGAATAGGACAATATTTGACTTGGCAAACTTAGAATATTTAATAACTTAGAATATAATTTAATATATTTTCTCCTAAGTATGTTAATTTCTTGTACTTTTAGAAATTAGTGTTTCTCTATCATTAAAATTTGCTCTTTTTTTCATTTTTATTATTGGATATTAAATTTTGCTATTTATTTTTTCCTCTGTCACAGGTATAATACCATTGATATATCTTTCAGATATATTATCAAGCTATTAGTATTTTGTTGTGCCTGCATACTTCTTCTAATTCCATACAGGTGCTTTTGTTCTTTTTCTAGTTCAATTGTGTTATAATTGGTTTATATTATGTTGCCTAAAAAACATTTATCTGAAAGTGAAAAAAGAAAAAAAAAACAAGTAGAACAGTTGATAGAATCCCAAAAACGAGCAATTAATAAATTTATTTAAAAAATAGGCTCCTCTAGTGAGAATCCCGAGGAATTAGGTGAAGGTAATTTTGAACAACATAAAGAAAACTTAAGTAATAGGATTCATATTCATAAGGGTATTAGAAATTTGAGTAAGTATTTGTAATGATATTTGTAAGATATCATTAGCTGATATTATGATCATTTAATATTTGGTTAAGTATGTAGATTTATAAATTGAATCATTTATGTTTCATACAAACTTATAAACTTAAGTATATTGTTTATTTATTGAGGCCTTTTTTTAATTTCATCCAAGACCTATAAAACGATAGGAACGGCCCTGTCAATACCCCACGCATTGACTGGCGCTTTGTCCTCAAGGTGAAAAGTTGGAAATTGCTTTTACTAGGTGGTGGTGTTGTTATTGTTATTGTCCTGTGTAGATTTGTGAACCCAAAGAACATGGAACATGTCTTTTAAGATCTTTTCCTTTAAACTGAAAAAACAAAAAGAAACAGAAAAGAACCGAGTGCATGTACATTTTGCAGAGAAATTGTAAAATGATGGGTTACCTATAAGTCATTGATTTACTTGGAAGGTGAATACCTTTATATATCCATTTTGAGACTGTGTTGTTATAATACAACTGAAGAATATGAAAGCGAGAACATGTCTTTCTATTTGCATTCTGTAAGTTCTGGAGATTGGATTGCCTATTTGCTAAAGGCTTGAAAAATAGAAGGTTTATGGTATAGTTATGACGATGAACTTTATAAGCGGTGTACAGAGGATTGATATAAGTTGTAGTTATGATAAAACAACCAAGGCGGCGATACAAACTTGTTTTCCATAGTTATGATAATTTCACGCCCGAAGACAATGTTTTAGACTGGTGGTCCTATCTACATCTGTACAACGAAAGTGGCAATATGTCTTACTAGGGCGAACTTTGTTTATTGCAGGTCCATCTTATTGAGGGTATAATTGATCAAGTTGAGGGAACAGTACATGTGTCCTGTGTACAGCCAAGAGTTCTGGGAATTCGTCAGGTCAAAGTTTTTCATGATCGACTGGATAATTGGTTGGATACAGTGCACACTACCTTATTTTTCCATTGAAGCTGAGACTCCTGATCGAGTTGCAACATGATTTTCTCTGTCCTTCTGATCTGTTACCTCTTAGTAACCATTTTCTTGCCCTCAAGTGGCAGAAGTTCAGAGGCTGCAAAAAGGAGGGAAGGTCACTCGGATGGGCAGTAGGGCCAACTGTGTCGCGACTCGCGACTTCTTTTGTATTGCAGAATCATTTTCGTTGAATCAATTTTCTGAAAAGACTATAATAGTTTTTGTTTTAGTTTTCAAATGGAGAAGCTAGATGGCCTACATTAATAATTTAAGATAGAAAATTATTCAGCTTAACTCTTAAGATTTAACTTAATTAAATTTAATTTAAATAATTATAATAAAATATTAATTTGAATCTAATTAATAAGGTGTTATTTAGCAATCAGTAATAAAGAGCCTCAGTTTCTTAATTTTACTTATTTAATTACTAAAAGTTGATAAAATAGGAAATAAAAAATTTTAATTTTGTATTTTAAGAAAGATGTAAATATAACCTGAAATCAAATATTAGAAATAACAATTTTCTCTTCTCTCTTTTTCTTTATGCATTTTTTTCAACTGAACTTTTTTTTTATCTTATTTTGTTTTATTAATATTATATCAAGTAGAACAAATTGTTTATATTTCCCACTTTTATTTTTATGAAAAAAATCATTCACTATTGTTTAAAAATTAATAATTTATTGAATCACTGAACAATAATTTTAATTATTTATAAAAATAAAGAATTTTGATTAATTATTTATAAATTTATATAATAATCAAACATTTAATAAAAATGTTATTTATTTAATACCAAATACTGACACAATCATAAACTTACTTAATCTTATTTTTAATAATTACATATCAAACTTTTATTCTCATTTTAAATTTCTTATTCCTATTCCTTTATCAGAAAAGCTCTACTGATGAAAGCTCTATTGATAAAAGCTCAACTAAACGGACCCTAAGACTAGTCAAATGACTATTCGGGTCAAGCATCAAACTATCCACTAACGAATTTAGGTGACTCCACGGATTTCTCTAACAACTGATATATTTTATGTACTTATATTAATAGTTTTAAAATAAATTCACGGAAACACTTATTTGATTCAACATATGGAAAGAATAACAAACCCACATTTTTCCTTCTAAATCCTGTTTATGAAACTTCCAAGATCAACACAGCTGAAAAAGGCTCATCTATCTCAAGTTTGTACCGTCTTTCACGTGGGAACCCATCTCCGGCAGTAATCTCTGCCGCTGAAAAAGAGCTGGCAATAACAGGATATTCTAGTTCACAGGGTGCAGAGTTTCAAGTCTATGAACTGTAACAACATTTATATTTCTACTTCTCAAATAATTTTACAAGAGTTCCAACAATTACAAGATACATTCCAGCGTCATCAGACTATAAATATGAGCATCTTAACTGCTGCCAAAGGGCATCACAAAACCAAATTCAACTAATCTCCAATAATCTTTCAAAAAAAATACTGCCACTAATATAGATATAATGAAAAAGTACAGGAAAATAAGTGGCCTTATTCGAAGGAGCACAGAGAACAAGTGATCATACCACGTCTTTTTGTACATTTTGACTCATCTATAAGAATACCATCAATGATAGAAAGCTAATCACTCTTGCCTCACAAACGGCGAGGAACTCATATCGGTACTGTAAAATGAGTCCTCAACTCCACCATAATATGTATCTTCTTTCTCCTCATCCCATTTGACAACCTCCCTTATGTACTTGAATGCTTCATCAATGGTAACTCGGTCTCTTGCCCTTGCTTGCCATACAAATAGCTTGCGACCCGTAATGGAAGCATAAAGATCTTTGAACTTCATTGCCATGTAGAAGTAAGCCTGTTGCGCTAGTGATTGATTATTGTGATGAGGACGCACTGGACTAAATTCACTGAACCATTCACAGGTACTAAGAGGCGACCTGTTGATCTTCTCTTCAAAAAGATCATACTTGTTAAGTATCAATACAAAAGGCGTATCTTTGAAGCAAGGGTGTCTAATCATTGTCTCGAACAGATCCTTGCTTTGCATCATCTTGTTTTGTATCAGTGAACCACTGCCACTGTTCTCAGGTGAAAGCCACATTTGATCATAGTCACTAAGTGCCACACAGAATACTATAACTCGCACATCTT
Source organism: Erythroxylum cassinoides (assembly GCA_027478405.1). Taxonomy (NCBI): domain Eukaryota; kingdom Viridiplantae; phylum Streptophyta; class Magnoliopsida; order Malpighiales; family Erythroxylaceae; genus Erythroxylum; species Erythroxylum cassinoides. Next base: position 18,000,559 of record JANIPM010000005.1, read on the forward strand.
CAAACATTTCCACCCATTTACACCCGTCATTCATCCCTTTAGCATTTAACCTAATAAGTTGGTATCTGACAACAAAACAGAAGTAGATCAGAAAGCAAATAACAGAGTCATGACACTTATTAAATGCAGCCACAAAAATGAAAAGAAATAAGACATGGGAATGCAAACTTTAAGGAAATATGTCCCAAAAAAGATCCAATTACCAACAAAAGTGTTGATATTTGGCAAACTTAGACTTGCAATCTTTCTGACATTGTTTGGAAGGTTTCAAGTTTCTAGGCCCACATGTACCTAGGTCAAATTAAAGTCCATAACTCATGCTGCATTGTATTTCCCAACAATCTAGTCAAACGACAAAAGAGCTCCACAGTATGTTTGCAAACATCACAAATGAATTCCAGCTTTCCATGCCAGTTGTCATAATATCAGTTATGATGAACAAGAAGAAAAAACCACCTGGTCAAAGGAGGTGGTGCAGCTTCAAGATTGTCTGTATAAGTCTCAGACATTGGACTGCGATCATCAAGTGAGAATTCTATGAAAGCCAAGCCATTTCCTTGAGTGACTCCTTCTGCATAAAGAATATCACGTTCTGAAGGTTCATACTCATTGCTTGAGACCTCAACAGCCTAAAAGAAAATATGACAATTAGTCATTCAACATCAAGAGTGCTCATAAGTTTATTCAAGTTCAGATCAAACACCAATGGAAGCCCAATGTGGGACAAACTGTAACATCTTTCATAGGAAAGTTTAAAATTAATGAGAAATTATGAAAGCAACCAAACTTAAGAAAGTGTCAAGTTTTTATGAACTAGGAAGGTGATTAAATACCCGGCTTAAGAAATACTCTGAAACATCAGGAAGGAAGTGAAGCTCGTCTTTCCTTTTATAAGTTTCCTGTATGGCAGGATCTTTCCACACCTCCTCAACTAATGGAGCATACTCACGGGTTGCTGCAGGGAAAAATGCATCCAAATCTCCAGTGGCTATAATGTCCAGCAGCCAGTCTGAGAAATGCTTCAACCTTGGGTTGATTGAATAGACACATATATTAGTTTCAACAGAGTCAACCTCGCCACCTGAAGCAAATTTGAAGTCAAAAACTGTAAGTTGGAGACCCAAGATGTTGCCAATATAAAGAGACCTGCTTCAAATATAAATCTCCCCAATTTCATTGACAAGTACAGACTTTAAGCATGCCAAACAAGAGAAGGTTTGGATGTCCATCTCAGAAATCCATCACAAATATGCACATGCCAAAAATCATACAAAACGGACAGCAACAGATAATATTAGAGCAGAAAAGAACTATGTCGAATAACAGGATCTAAAGATACATCAAATAAATACCTTACCTGGTTCAGAGGTGTGATCTTGAGAATCTAATTCCTTGATTCTAGCCATTGCCTCCTCCTCAAAGCGTTCCCGTCCATCCAACAACATGCTAAGATATCTATATATATTGCTCTGGATCATCAACTTAATATCCTGCAGTTCTTCTGCCGTAAACTTGTTTCCATACAGAAATTTGGCCTGTTGAAAGTAGTACAATAAATTTTAAGTAAACAGCAACAATGTGGACCTCATATTTCCCCAATCTCCAATTATGCTCACAAATCCAAATAGATAGCAGTTTTTGGCATAAGAGTGGTTCAACATATTAACATGTTCTGGAGACACCATGCTACAAGCCTGATATATGAATAATATAATCAAATTGAAAAATAGAAGAAAACATTATAAAAGTTAAAAGCCATCTAGCAAGAAAGATAAGGAATTTATGAGAGCGTTCTGCAATACTTACTCATGATAGGATTATATATGTATGGCACCTACAAGGATTTATATACAGCCCATACAAAGTAATAACAAGTACAAAAATCTATTCCTCTTGCAAAATATAAGCATGCTCCAACTAGATCAACATACTCTTCCTTCTCATAAGCATCCCACACCCAAAAAAAGAAAATATCAAAGTATCAATTAGCATAAACAAAATGGCACGCTGCATATGTACATCATCTACCTGCATAAAAACAACACATCAAATTAGAACACCAAAACAAGGGAAAACCTGCTTGAAGATGGTGCTGGTTCCAGAGCCTTGAGGACCAATTAAAAGGAGTTTCTGTGCTTTTTTTTGTTCCAGATAGTTTGGAACCGCAGTATAGTTGCTAGCTTCATCTCTCTGCACATGAGGTTGACCATGCGGCACAGGCAGTGAAAACAGTGTACAGACAAACCGTGTTGATGCCTGTCTAGCAAAAATCAAATCCAGAAGGTTTTCATATAGGATCAATTTCTGTCAGCACTCAAAATATTTGCAGTGAGTTTGCAAATATATACCTTTTCCCAAATGTTTCCTCTGATATTATTCTGACCTTCCTCTTCATAACGCCCATCATCATAAACCCAGAAATGAGTATCACGTGGACACTGCACCCTTGCTAGCTGAAAACATCCCAAACCAGTTTAGTGGGTTCATAGGCCATAAACAGAGTGACAGTCAAAGCAAAAGGGCCAAAATTCACAGGGACATTATGATGGATAGTGAAGTCAAAAGTACAGTCAGTTAAAGCAATAATTTATTCGGTAAAAACATAAAAATCTAAATACGTCATTATTTGGTATGCAAACCCATTGCAACCAAAAGATGACAAGCTAATATCAAAAGCAAACGGCTTGATCTCTACTCTCATGAGACATCTAAGGCAAGGAATTTTTGCCAAAGTAGGCTGGAAGTCTCACATGCATATACAGAAGAACAAAGCAGAAGTTCTAAATGAAACAGATGAGCGTGTCAGCATCTTCCTCAACATCAACACTCAGACAACGTACACAGATGATCAAATGTTTGGATAGCATCCCTAAGACTTCTGCATAATCATTATAGCATTAGACAGCAAGAAGGAAATAATTGTTTGCAGAAGTTTGACAGATCTTTTGCGGACCATTAAATCTGCTCTTTTTCTTATGGAAACAAGTCAAAGTTGCCTATTAATTACAGTAGAAAAATAAAATGATGAAGCATGAACAGACCCAGCACCACTTCATAGAGAAAGTCAAACTCAGCAAATGATCATGGGGACAATAATAAAACATAAGCCACAGGAAGAGTAAAAGAGAGACCAATGAGCAATTGAACAAATCAGAAAAAATAAAGGCTTCTTTTTCATAAACACTAGCCCATAAACATTCACCGCCAAAGGATAGTCACTTTCTTAAAGATTGACTCGTGCACCACAGATGAGGAAAGTAATGCAAGTTAACAATTGCACCAAAAATTACTGCTTAATGCTGACAAACATGGGTTCTTGTCCCTCTCTTGTAAACACGTTTAACTCAATTTAATTCTTTACCTTTTCAAAAAAAAAAAAAGCCGACAAACAAGGGAAATTAACTAAGTTCTGGTGATATATACAGTCTTGGATTAGTTTGAATCTAATCATGATACGTTCACTGAGCTAACTATCAGTATATCCAATGTCATGCAAGACAAGACAGGCTCGATAGGGCCAATAACAGTAGAATAAATGACAGAATTGAGTTACCATGAAACAATTAGGACGATTCAGTAAACCTGCCAGAGTTCCACAAACATGACGTGAACAAATTCTTTTTAACAAATTCAAGAAGATATCCATAGGAGAAATGGACTACAAACAAATCGACCTGAACAAACTCAATTACGGATCCAAAACACTTAACAGATTCTGTTAATCCATTGAATAGAAAGAGATCTTTGACCAACCAAATAGCCATTGTTGTGCTCATGTTGCCAATTCAGCCTAAACAATTTCACCCCAGCAAGAGAAGAAAAGCAAAGCAACACTAGGTCAAAATTCAAAGTACTTACTTTTAGTACCCTGAGTTCAAGCTTAGTAATCTCTCGGCCATTAATGTAAACTTCAGTATTCCCACTGCTTGCATCAGGGCTCAGTTTTCCAGAGAAATTTAAGTTTGAACTAATGATTCTGTCTGGTTTTTCTCCCTCCTGTAAAGTGAGCCAAGTTACTCTGTTTAAAGTACTTTCTACATTAACTACTCCATTTTGAAAAACAACACAAAACTAAGTCCTAGAGAAACTTATTGACATTCTGCATGTTAAGTACCAACTCACCTTTCCCCAAAAACCAGACTCTTTATCGTACCAATATCTGCCAGGCTTCAATTTCTGTGGAGGCAATGAACAACCAAGCAATTCTGCCATTTCTTCTGGCTTCAGAGGCAATCCATTCACAATTAGCTGCTCTGGCCGAAGCTGATTAGCAGAACATTCCTTCTCCGCTTTCATAATTTGCTTAACTTCCAAAGGACTGAGCAAGTGGGATAAAACCCTGGAATGTCTTCCCAACTTCAACCGCTTTGATTCGTCTATGGGTTGACTAATGCATGTAACACACTTGCGGCCTTCAGGCATTGATCCCATTGCCCTCAGGACACAATTGCCACAATACTTAGCATCACAAACCAGGCAAGACTCTTTGGTTTCCCATTTCCCTTTCCCACACCTGTAACAAAGTCTGCTCCTTCTCTTCTTTTCTTTTGAAACCCCAACATACTCTGGATAAACTGCCTTCTGCAAATCTAAATCTTTCCTGTCAGATCTATCAACAGTATTAAATGTCACAACTGACACTCTTTTCACTTCATTGCCCACTGATTTCGAATGATTACTAGGAAGATTGTGGACTGAACCAGGAGAAGCTGAAGCTGAGGCTGAAAAAAAATCAGGGTTTTGCAATACAGAAACAACAGACTCCGAGCTTGTTGATCCCCTAGGACTCTGAGTTGGTGAACTTGTCACGCCAGCTATGCGAGACACTGGTATGGGTATTGGCTCAACAACAACAGGACCAAAACTTCCAACAGATCTGTGTGATTCCGAGAGGGGCTCTGCTGTTGGGATTGCATGTGAATTTACATCCAGAGGTTCAACTTTAGGGACTTCGTAAGACACCGGTGGGCCTTCATACTCCAAAGCTATGGAGTAATCAAGCTCAGCCTCATTCTCGGGGAGAGAAGCTCCTGGAGGGAGCATCTTTTGCACCAACTTTCTCCAGGTCTCTCCTTCGCTTTGCTCCATTTCCACCACAGCAACCAAATAACCAGACGCTCAATCACAGGGTCAAACTAACTACTTCTCAGAACTAGCTGCATCCGAAATAAAAAGGTCATAACCACTATAAGATTCAATGTAAAAGACCCTAAACAACTGAAGTGGCGACCTTCGGAAGAAAGCCTAGGCATGAGACTGCAACTGAAACCAGGAATGTTCAACCTAGAAGCCGCAATCAACAGTCGTACACCTTTGTTCACCCTTTCAAAGCCTTCACATTTGAATAAATAACTTACGACCGTTCCAGAATCCCATCCTGACAGGAAATTAAGCCAAATTCAATCATTTGTCCATAGGGCAACTACAACGTTTTTACGCTAAAGTTGCCACTTGAGATTGAATACATCAGAGTCAAACAAGACATATCCAAGCCGAAAAATACCGAATTCCGCCCTTTAAGAGTCCTAGCACAACAAATACCCACAAAAAGGGTAATCCAAATCAAATCAAGTTACAGTCAAAATCATATAACACAAGTTCAATCACAAACTTATTATTATGAGCATTTGGTTAAACAAAACCCATATGAGTCAAAAATTACAAACGCAAACCCTATAAATATAAGAACCAAAGACCAATTCAATCAGAAGACATCCAGCATAACTTTGACAAATAATAAAGCCTTGAAGTTTGTAAAGAACAGAAAGAGAAAAGGAAACAAAATGCACATTTCAACACGTACGTATGTATAGAGAGAGAGAGAGAGAGACAACAGAGGGAAAGGGACAGAAATGCTTAAGAAAACTAAGAGAAAGAACTACTTTGCTTTCAGAGCTTTCTCTTCTACGTGCTTTGAAGAACCAAAAAGGAAAAACTAAAAAGCGTTTAGAAGAAGAGCGCTCAAAGTTTGTCTTCTTACAGGCCAAATGTAACCAAAATTTTCAGAGGTAGAAGGAGAGTAGGACCCACTATTTGGTTTTGGTGTTGTAAGCTTTGTCTTCTTCACTCACTCTTCCCCTGTAACCTTTTGCGATGATGATGGGGTGAGGATGTGCTGGAGTCAATCCACGCGCTAGCGTCCGAAAGTGCGTTCGTAAAAAGAGCACTTACTACAGTGGACGATCAACAAATGTGCTTCCGTGTTTTTTGACTTTTACTATCACGCTCATTGTAGGCGCGTGATTCCTGTTTTTTCTTTTCAAATGGAGTATTGAGAGTAGGTGAAGCTGCGTACTTTATGTTGACCAACGCTTTATCTTTCTATATTTATTACATATACAGACATCATATCAATGATGCCTGATATCTGACTTTTAGATCGAACGGCCAGAAGTAGATAAAGACACTTTTACTTAAAACGAGATGAGATGTTTTTAATCAAATCAAAATGTTTAGCCTAGCGGTTGAAAGGGGGAGAAGATTGTGAAAAGATTGTGGGTTCAAACATTGGGAGAAGCAGCTTTTATTTGAAGTGATATAATCCCCTTAGTGATAACGACCTATCTTTGGATGCAGGTATCTCTGATACTGACTAGGATCAGACCCAGATTTACCTATCTATGGGTCTGAGTGGGTGGCTCATAGGTTCCAGATAGTCGGGTCAAGCTCGAATCCTGAGTTATCAAAAAAAAAAGTTCACTTTGATGGATATTGCATATTGATTATTTTTTATTTTTTATCAACTCTTTACGAATCATTTTAATAACATTTCAACTTGAAATATTATTGATGAAAAATTACAATTAAGATTTTTTAAAAATTTTCTTTTAGAAAAAAGTATTTTTTTATTAAAAATATAAAGTAAAATGTGGACAATCTCAAACAAAAAAAGCTTGTATAAATGATTATGAAAAATTAGTAACGCTAAGATAATCAAGTTAGCACGACAATTGTCTCATGTATAACTTACCGCATCTTAAACTATTTATTGGATCCTAATATATTTATGTTGTGTTTTGAGTATAGCGGAAAGGAAAATGAAAATTAAGCCATTTTCAAGAAAAAGAAAAAATATTTATTAATTTTTTTTGCTAAAAGAGAAGTGAGCAAAGCTCACAAAAGCAAAAAAAAACTACCTAACATAAGAGACCCCTATTAAATCATGATCAATCCATCTACCAACACTAGGAGGACTTGGCCCAAAGCATGAAAATTAGGAGGAAAATCATAATAAAGGTAGGAAAGGGAGTCAGCGGCAAAGTTCTCTTCTCTGTAAATATGAGTGAGTTTCACATTATTGAAGCCCTTCAGTAAATCTAGAATTCTGTCAACAAAAAGATAAACAACCTATATTTGCTTGGACACCACCGGTCAACATCTTGATAACAATCTCATTATCACTTTCTACAAAAACATCCAAATAGGCAAGATTATAAGTGAGTTGAATACCATAATAAAGAGCTCACAACCCAGCACGAAGAATAGAACAAAGACCCGTCTTGAAAACAAACCCATGTTTCCAGCGACCATTATGATCACGAATCAAACCTCCACCTGCAGCAATCCCCGTTGAGGCAGCCAAAGAAGCATCAGTGTTGAGCTTCATAAAAGGGGAATGAGGATATTTCCAAAAAATTAACCTTGAAACTGGAAGACTATTATTCTCTGAAGGCAACTTGTTGAAGGTATCTTGAATCAATTTAGCTTCAGAAATAGTACTATGCAATATATTAAAAATGGAAGGAACACCAGAATTAAACACTCTGTCATTCCTTCGTTTCCAAAGGTTCAAGCAACCTAAGCCGAAAATAGTAGGCCAACTAAGATGATCATGAGAGAGATGGGAGTTTTTCAGATTTAATAACAACCAATCTTCCAAATTATCATTCCAAAAGGAGCTCAAACTATTAAAATCAGTGAAAAGATTCCAGAACTAAATAGTAACATGACAATCATAGAGAATGTGTAGAAGGGTTTCAGGTTCGTCATTGCAAATATCACAAATCCTAGAGTCACTTAAGTGTCTTCGTTTTCTTTCATCGTTAGTTAAGACTCCATTTTTTAGGGCTAGTCAAAAAAACCATCTGATTTTTTTAGGCCTTGCCACTTCCAAATCAGATTCCAAGGAAAGTTATGAGAAGGAATGTAATTCCCAAAAAGAAAATCATACGCAGATCTCAAAGTAAAAACTCCTGAAGAAGATAGAACCCAAAGAAGGGAATCATTACCACAAGCATCGGAGGGCACAAGTGTAGCTGCAATATAAGAGCAAATTGAAGTGGGGAGTAACTGAGAAAAATATTCCCATCTCCAATCTCCATCATCCGTAACAAAAAAAGAGACAGTTTTATCAATCATAGTATCTGGAATAGGCCCACTAGCTACATACATCTAAGGCTCTGAGACACCCGGCAACCATCTATGTTTTCAAAATTTAACTGTACTCCCATCACCTAAGGCCCAGAAGGCGTTAGAAATCACAGCATCCCAATTCGCAGTCACCAAACGCCATAGAGGAGTACAAGAAGCAGGAGCAATAATATTATTTGGGATATCAATGCTGAATTTGTATTTGGAATGAAGCAATTTAGTTCATAGACTATTAGAATTTGTCAAGATATGCCATCCAACTTTCATAGCATATGATATATTAACTAAACAAAGATTCCTCAAACCCAAACCTCCAACTCCTTTAGAATGCTACACTTTATCCCAAGCAACTAGAGAAAGACTCCTTTTGTCATCTTCCTTTGTCCATATAAAACTCCTGCTGATTTTTTCCTTTTCATCACAAATAGTAACAGGGATCATAGAAGTTTGCATAGCAAAGGACGGCATTGAAAACAAAGATGAATTCGCTAAAGTAACACGACCTGCAAGGGAAAGACAACTAGAATTCCAACTCAAAATTTTTGCCTTCATTTTATCGAGGATATACCCATAACTCTTTTTAGTGACTCGAGAATGGAGGAGAGGGACTCCTAGGTATTTCCCCAAGTCATTAGTTTCATGAAACTCCAGAGTAGCCCTTAAGGATCTTCTCGTAGATGTAGGAACATTTTTGAAAAAAAACCCAAGTTTTTTTAGAGTTGACTCGTTAAACTGAACAAGCACAGAAGTCTTGAAGGACCCCTTTAACAATATCAACTTGAGAATTATCTACTTTAGCAAAAAGGATAAGGTCATCTGAAAAGAAAAGATGAGTAAGCAAAGGACCATCTATGCTAAGCTTGATAGGTTTCCAATTCCCTTCATCAACAGATTTACAAATGCCAGGGGATAGTCTTTCCAGGCATAACACAAAGAGATAAGGAGACAGGGGAGACCCTTGGTGCAGACCTTGAGTCCATAGAATGCGATCTGTGATACTACCATTCCATAAAAGTTTCATAGAGCTACCAGAAACACACTTCATGATAGTATTGATGAGGGCCTGGGGTATTCCTACCTCATGAAGGGTATCAAGCAAAAAGTCCCATCGAATTCTATCATACGCCTTTTCAAGATCAACTTTTATAGCCATACAACCCCTTTTCATACTTATGTTTCTCATAGAGTAAATAACTTCCTGAGCAACCACAATATTATCAGTAATGTGTCTTCCTGGAATGAAGCTAGTTTGAGCAGGCCTAATCACTTGCGGCATGATCATCTTGATTTTATGAGCAATGGTATTAGTGATTAATTTGTTCATTGCTGTGCAGAGAGCAATTGGCCTGAAGTGATCAATTTGCTTGGGAACCTCCACTTTAGGAATAAGACATAACAATGTCTTATTAAGATTAACATCAATATCTCCTCCGGGAAATTTTTTTTTGACTTCGTTGCACACATCCCTGCCTATAGTATGCCAATGGGACTGATAAACACGCTTGATACCCATCAATACTTGGTGTTTTCCAAGGCTTCATATCGAAAAGAGCTCTTCTAATATCCTCATCACCAATAGGTTTGTTAAGAAATTTCACAGTATTATGGTCACAAACAGGGAATCTCCCTCTGATAGGATAAGACGACTGGAGTGCTACATCATCTCTGTACAACCTACTGAAGAATTGCAAAGCAATATTCTGAAGAGCCTCCTGGTCACTCACCTAGTTTCCCTCCTCATCCTTGAGTAGTTCAATCCGATTCCACTTCCTCCTTTTAACAATTTTCATGTGAAAGAAGGTAGTATTGCGATCTCCCCATTTAATCCAATCGCTATGAGACTTTTGCATCCAAAGGAGCTCCTCCCTATGAAGAATGATATCCGGGTCAATTTTCAGCTGATTATAAGTATTCATCAGATCAAGCAATGGGCGTGTATCCAGCGCACGTTCCACATTAGCAATCCTATATAACAGCTTGCTCTTAACTCTAAAAATATTCCCAAAGACTTCAGAATTCCAAACCTTCAGTTTGTCGGTCAATTTTGAGAGGGAAGAAGACAGCTGAGAATGAGACTTCTAACTACTCTTCACAAATTCATTAAAATCAGCATGAGTTAACCAAGCCGCAGCAAACCAAAAAGGTTTGTTTGCCAAAGCAGGAGAAAAAATGCAAGTCTACAAAAGTAAGGGACAATGATCAGAGTGAATACGAGGAAGACAGGTCACGACAGCTTTCGGAAATGCCAACCTCTAGTGAGAGTTACAAATACCTCTATCCAGTCTCTCCCAAATACAACCTCTTCGCCAGGTGTAATCAGAACCTTTGTACCCCAAATCAATCATATTAGTGGCTTGAAACCAATTAGAGAACTGCCGACATACTCTGGTTCGATTAGGAGACCCTCCTTTCTTCTCATGAGAATAAAGAATGGCATTGAAATCACCAATCAGAACCCAAGGGAAGGAAATAGCAGTATTGAGATGAAGAAGTTGCTCCCATAACTTAGCACGACATGATGGAGTAGGGTATCCATAAAAAATAGAAACTTATTATTCTGAGAGACCGAGATGAGAACAAATTGTTGATTACTAATCACTATCTCAATGTCATAAAAATCATCCCAAAGAATCCAGATACCTCCAGAAAAGCCCGTTGCTTCAACCCGATGAGAAAAAGGGAGGCTAATTCTACTAATACATCTATCAGCTTTAAGTCCACTGATTCTCGGCTCAAGAATAATAACAACATAAAGATTATGTTTCTTGATGAAACACTTCAAAATTCTCACAAATTAGGGCTTACCCGCCCCTTGACAATTCCAAGAGAAAATAGTCATTAAAAAGAAGAGAAGGCATAAAGGATACCTCATTAATCCCGCAAGTAAGGATCAACATCATCATTCTCACAAGGCATAAATTCCTCAATATCTTCGTCTAAAGACAAGTTATTGTTAGCTCGAGTTCCAGTATATGCTACCAAAATGGGAACATCTATAATCATTGAATCATCTGGTGGTCTTCTTAGAAGCTATTCACCCAAATTATCATTAGCAAGGACAACGCCCAAATCGGCAGACATAGAAACAACTTCCTTGGTAATGTCTGTCTGGGATCCCATAGCTTTAGACAACGTTAAGTCAGCCTTCCCCACAACAGAATGATTTTTCTTGCTCAAAGTAGAAGGGAGGTTAACAATGTCTTTTTCCAAGGCATGCCTATTTTTGAAATCAAAGAAATCTCCTAAAGTGGGCTTGGTAATTCTCTCTTTAGTGGATGGTCCGACATTCTCTTTGTTATAGGAGTGAGATGGGTCCTTATTACTTTCATACTTATGGCCCAAACTTCTTCCTCTATTAGAAGAACCCTTTTGCCCACATGCGAGAATAAAATTCCCTTCTCGTAAAGAATCATGCACCGGATCAGTGTTTCTAAAAGTACCCGGAATAGATTCCTCATTACCTCCTAGAGTCCCGATATCCTTGTCAGCTAAAACGAAATATCTGGATCCTTGATTCTCATCTTGATCCTTTAACCCATGATTTTCGCCTTGGTTACTCGGTTTCCATTTCCGTTTCTCAACCACAATCCACAAACCGAAATCATCTTTCCCTGCCTTTGAGTTCGTCACCGGAGGATTGTTCTCATTATCTGGCAAGTCCTTAAAGGAGCAATGAGTATCAAAGTGACCATATCGACCATATGAGAAACAAACTGCAAGATGATTTTCATATTCAACTAACTGAACTTCACCATCAATCTCAAACTTCGATACAAGAGGTTCCATAAGATCAACTGAGACTGCCACCCTTGCAAACCTTGCTCATTCAAAATCACTTGTATTGAAGTCAATTTTAAGAACAGGGCCCACAACTGCCGAAATGGCTTTTATCACATCTTCAGGGTAATACTATAAAGGGAGTTCTAGAAGACGAATCCATACTATAGTCTTACCTATATAAGGGTTCTTCACTCTAAAATTAGGAGTCCAAGGTTGGACAAGTAGATACCTACCCATAATAACCCAAGGACCTCCTAAAATTAGTATGATTGTAATCCACCTCGTTATTGAACTAGATCAGAAAAAAAAACCTACCAACATCTAGAGTTTTAGCCTCACCTAAGTTCCAAATTGCACCAAACCTAGAATAGAGCAACTTGTAGCCAATATCCCTCCCAAGAAGACGAACAATCACAACATTATCCAGATTTCTATTAATCTTATTTGTGAGTGCCTTGGAGAGAGTAACTTTAGGAATATTACCCGTTTTATCAATCAGAACATCACCTTCCCCCACCGTAATCTTCTTAGCTGCCATAACATCTTCCATGGTCAATTCCAACACAGCACCAGCCATCAAACAATCCCTGTATCTATGAGAGGTAACACCTGGGTCTCGGTGTTTAACCTTCTTGGTTGCTCTATCTTCATCCATGACCTGCAAATTAGGGTTCCCTAGAGGAATTGCCATGGAGATCTTTAACGCAACCTTGGAGTGTCTAACGTCGTCGCCTTCCTACTATAGTAGTCCCCTTCGCCCTCTGCTATGAAGGCTCGATTCAAGCTTCCTGGGCTGTTACCACTACTTCATTGTGATCAGACAAAATGTTTAAGAAGAAATCCACGAAAACCTCAAAATCGCATCGAATAGATCAACGACTCAAGAGATCCACTATCAACATCGATCTTCGAAGGCAAGCTTGGATAAGAGTACACAGTGAAGAGAAGATTCAAGTCGCGCGATTAAGCACCACGTAATCGAAGATCAGCTCCTCTCCTCCTTATGCATCGTTCGTCGCCCATGTTTCTTTCTTGTAGGAAAGGAAATTATTTGTTAAATTATTTAGTACTGTAAGATACCTTTAAATTCATACCTATAAAGATTGAGTAATATATTAAGTATTATTTATCAATTATATGTTTTATGACACGGGCATACATTTCTATTCATCTTATGTACATTTTTATTAAGGGTTGATTGAAAGAAAAATTCAAATTTTACTCAATTTTATACTATGATGTTAAGTTTTTCATTAAATTAGATAATGTGATAAATAACATCAAATTTATATGTTTATCATGTAATTGTCATATAGGATAGTTGTGTCACATATAAAAATTATTATTATTATTATTTGTGAAAATTCTAAATTAAATTAGCCTTAAATATTGACATATTTTTAATTTAATAAATAATAAATTTAACACTTGACACAACTATTCTATGTGGCTGCCATGATGCAAGTAAATAATTTAACATGGCTCGAGACTTCATCTAATTTAGCATTAGGCTATCATTGTTGCAAATTAAAAGTTGGAACATTTTAGTTTACTTTTTAAAGTTTGGACTAATATTACAAAAGTGAGTAAAGTTTAAAATTATTTTTAAAACTAACCCTTTTATTGATAACGTTGTTTTTATTTTGTACATGCAAAATCTTTTGATTCATTTTGAAGTTAGTTGACTTTTATTATTTTGTTTTACTAATAAAACTCAAATATTTTCTAATTTAAAACTAATAAATAGTTTCTTAGATTTATAATTTAATAAATAAATATTTTATCATAATACATGAATTAGTACGTCTAAATAAACATGGACTCTAATGCAATCCATGATCTAGTGTAAATTTTTCAATCAAAGAAAATAGGTTTCTTTTCCTTTTTTTAAAAAAGGAAGTGTGATACAAATTTGACTCTTGTTTTATCCATATTGAGTAGCAGATAGAGAAAAAGAAAGTAAAGAGGATTTGTACAACTAACAAAGATCTAGGGACTTAAAAAGAAAAAATGATGCAAAGGATAAGGATAAAAGATTTTAAGCATACCTTTTTAAAATAATTCAAAAAGCTTTGTTTTTTACACATGAAGTATACGTCTTAACATAATTCTTTGATCAACACCCTACTAAACATTCTCAAAAATTGAAGTGTCATAATGGTTATTGCTCCAGACTGATGATCCAAGTAGCATCAAAAGTTTATCATTCAAGAGAGAATCTACTATAGTTGAATTTAGATTTTACCTTTTAAACCAATATGTTTCAAAATACTTTAAGATACTTTAATTTTTGTAGCCTTTTTCTTTGATTTACAAAGATAATTTGATTTATTAATTATAAAATTAATTAAATTTCATTGTACAAACAAAAATAATATAAATAACAATAAAATCATAGAAAGAGAATAGATGATAACAACCTTATATAACCTTTCTTAAGTTCTCTTCAAAGGTGCTTAAGAAGGTCTCTTACGTCTTTACTTACAAAATCCTTTTAAACTTATTTATAGTGTAAGAAGTTCAATTACAATAAAATTTTATTTTCATAGAATTTTACGGTCATTAATATTCTATTTCCATATAAGTCCAAATTCACTTCAACTCTATTTCTATAGTTATTTTAATGGCATAAAAACTTTGTTTCTAAAAGTCTGTTGCTATTAAAATTATACTTCACAAGAATTCAAACTTTATCCAATAAATTTTGTAACTCATTAAAACATTTATAAAAATCAAGTTCATGAGTTTGAAAGTTTGAAGTTTGAACAAATAAAATTCTAAGCAACTATAAATTTGCTAAATAAGAAAATATCACCTATGTTGGCTACAAGAGGTCATATGGGTGGGATCTAATAAGGCTTTCAATCAAATCGCTAAGGAAAGTTTGGAAAAGCTACTTTCGGGCTAGCTTTTGATCCATGTTCTAAGAAAGTCTATGTTATGCCTGTGCCTGTGTAGGACCAGGGCACCTGCCCAGCCCTACTCTTACGAAGAATAAAATAGGACTCATTTTTTTACTTTTAAACTTCATAAAAAAACAAAAAAAATGATCTTTATCTTTTCTTATTTTGTTTTCTATGAGAGCTTACTCTTGACCCTCATAAAGAACAAAAAAGGTAAAATAGGAGTCTCTTTTTTACTTTGCTCAGGGCCTATAAAATATTAAGAACGGGCCTGTGTAGGAGATCTCTGAAAAGCAAATTCCACCTTTAGATTAGGAATAAGAAAAGAAGTAGATTCAAACATTCAAACCAAAGGCCTTCATGTGACTAAACCCATTAAAAGTCATAATCCTTTTAATTTTATTTATTTTTTCTTTATTGAATACTTCACCTTGTAAATATAATCTTCGAATCACCTTTTTATGATGTTGTTACAAATTTTGAACTTTTTGTCAATTTATAGATTGTTTTAGCAATTTTTAAAAAGTTAAATCTTTCTTGTCGCATAAGAGCTCACTCCAATTCTCCTTCCATATTAGAGGAAGTTTTGAAATTATGATTATCATATGAAAAGTTTTCTACTAATTGTTTTGATAGCAATGGGTTAAAAGGTTTTTTTATTACTGTCAAACTTCTCATCTGTCATCTTAAACACCATATAATTTGAGATAGAGAACCTAATTCCTCCACTATATGAATACAGATTCAAATTCAATAATCCTAACTTTCTTTAACAATTTTGTTGCTTATTGAATACTAATCACAATACTTGTTGGTCATATCTTTAACCTTTAATAGATGTATATAATTTTGATATAAATAGTCATCATCTTTCAAGTAATCTTTTCCTTGATTTGTCTTGTTTGATGGCATCTCGCGATCGAAAGTACTTGGACTCGATTGTTTCAAAATGTAAGCTAGTTTTAAGCAATGCTCAATGAAAGACCACTTAAAATTGTTTTAAATGTAATAGGAAAAACTATATTTAAATTATTAGACTTAACTCTAAAAATATTCCCGATAATCAAAATAATGAATAAGAGATTAATCATTTGTAACTGTCATTGGTATTAATTAAATATATAGTTGTTATCTAATGCAATTTAAATTGAAATTGTGTTTTGGTTGGGTTGGTTAATTGTTTCATTTTCCATACATTATAAAGATGTGATAATTAATCAAAGTCAAATTTTAAGATTATATCTTAAAAACAAAGGGATAATTATTGAAACTTATGATTCTTTATTGTATATAATATATGAACTTTATAATCTAAAATCTCATTAATTATGGCTTCTCGTTTTTATCCTTACTGTATTATACATCCAAGTTTCTAATTTCGTTTTGTTTGAAATGTAGTTGTTTTTTATGTTTTCTAGAATTTTTACACCAATATGTTTTGGTTTTTTCATCTATTTTACAACAAACTTAACATCCTCTTGATTTTGCTACAAAATGGACATATCATGTCACTACAACAGAGAAGGGTTTTGACGACGAAATATAACGTCGCTAAAAGAAACTAAAATGTCCCAAAAAGTTTGTAGCAACAAAAAAAATAGAACAAATGGTCGCAAAAGCTCGATAGCAAAAAATTATTAGTGACGTTTTAAAAGAATCGTTGCCAAAAAGGTTTTGCTACGATCATCACTTCATCGCTAATAATAATATGCAATGATATGAGAAATAGTCACAGATAACTTATTGCCATGCTTAATTTTGGTAGGTAAAGATAATTAGCTTCATTAATGTAGGTGTAGATAATAACTTTTATTGATGATTTATTTTGGTAGCAGAATATATTTAGCTATGAAAATTAAGGTGTAGCTAAATGTTATTAGAGACATTCTGGAAAGTGTATGTAAAAAGATTTGATGATGATTTTATATTTATAGCTAAAAACTTTTAGTAACGAATATTTGTTTTTAATTTAACTACCTATTACCAATTTAATATTTAATTATAATTATTAACAACATTTTTAGTTCATGTTATTGTTTTTAACATGGTTTGAATTATAATTTAGTCACATTATATAATTATTGTTGGTGACAAATTGTTTAAATAATAATAAATTAAAATAAAAGACAAAGAAAGTCATTCCTTTTCCCTGAATTTACCTGGCCTAAAGTAGGATGAAAGGTTAAGATCAGAGAAAGTAATAGCCTCTGATTTAGCTACATCAGTAGAACCAGCCTTGACTTTCTTTCCATTTTCTTCATTCCTGCTAATGGTTGAAAAGGGCTTTCCACTTCCCATGGTTCTATCAAAGTCAGCCTTGAAGCTGATTTTCTCACTGCTAGGGCCCTCCCTTTTTATCTCCAATCTAGCTAAAGACATATAGATTTTAGGATTGATTTTTGTTGATTGGATCGCCACACCCGGCGAAAGGTGATAAAGACCCAGCAAGACGAATCTCTTTCTCTTTCTATATGCAATTTCAGAAGATTCTAGGTGAAGTACAATGAAGTACAATTACATTTGTGCATCGGGGGTATCAAAATGAATATAATTTTGAATATTCTATTCATAATTAACAATGACATGCATTTTATACAAAAATATAATGAAATGCTAATTACAAAACTTAAGATTTTTTTTACAAACTAAGACTCCTCATCGTCATTACTACCGACATATTGTGACCCAAGTATTTGTTTGACCATCTTTTTTAGATTGGTCAACTATCTTTCAGTACGGTCTAATTTTTGCTTATTACGTTACAATTTTTCTCAAGTACAATCTAACTTTCTTCATTATATTGTAAATGAAGTGACTGATTCTCCTCTTGAAGTGTCGTTACATATGTCGGTCATGACAATGATTAACTACTTGGCTTAGGGCCACGCCTAAGACTTTTGATATACTATGATCTTATACCAAGGACATTGTTGAAAATGTTATCCATATCAGGCTCATTCACATTATACAATGATCTCTGCAACATCTCTTACATCTTGTCCTACAATTTAAAACACAAATTGATATGTAATTTAAATATTATTACTTAGTATTACAAAAATAAATAAACTTTAAAATTAAAATTTTTATACTTACATAATTATTTTGTGCCTTTTTAAACGTCCAACCTTATCCTTCCTTGTGGTGTGTCAGCTTGTAGAATGTAATCCTATCACACTCTTATCTATGAAGATAAGTTTGGCTCTGTTATATGAATAAAAAAAGGGAACACATTAGATTATATTGTATTAACTAATAGAATAATAACTTCTAAACAATACACTTACGAATTCTTGTCGTATAATAACAAATGATTTGGAGTCGATGTTGTGGGGATTTTTCATTTTTGTTTCATTAGCCTTGTCTTTCCCACTCTTTTCCTAAATAAAAAGAAGAAATAGGTATTAAATGCAAAAACAAAATTAATGGAAGACAAACCTTAACCTTCGTAGGGGCTCAATAATCACACATTTCACTTCAATCTTCTATAATAACCTGTTTTGGAACATGTCTCCTTGCCTCCTTATCTAAAGGAAAAGATTTGTAGTATTTATAAAATTGATAACGATGATCCTTTACCCTTTGTTTCAATAGTGAACTAATACTGCTTGAAATTTCAAGGTTCTCGATATCGATGATATTGAGCTTCATCTATGAACAACACATATAAGTTAACTTACTCTTTAAATAAGTAAAACCGTAATGCATATAATAAATGAATTAAAAATGACCAAAATTTTGTCCAAAGCATTTTGTAGCAAGTTGTCTACCTTCAATTGCTTGGCATGTTGAAGGCAAGGCAATTCATTCCTAACAACGACTCCCAACTCACTGGACAATTTTGCTGATTGGATCTTATCAACTAAGATGACGTTGCATAAGGCCAATATGTATAGACAACTTGATGTTCATTGTAGCATTCATGCATTGCTACTAAGATCTTTTAGTGATACTTACCTATTTT
>JANIPM010000005.1:18028411-18038606 GCA_027478405.1 Erythroxylum cassinoides
AAGACAACATCAATATCGGCATAATGTCGGCCGAAATTCATAAGTCAACTCTAACAATTATCCTTTCTATGTAAAGACATAGGATAGTGCCTTAAAATATAATGACACATGTCCTTTCTATGTAAGACATACTGTAGTATGCCTTAAAACATAAA
This sequence comes from Erythroxylum cassinoides, assembly GCA_027478405.1. NCBI lineage: Eukaryota > Viridiplantae > Streptophyta > Magnoliopsida > Malpighiales > Erythroxylaceae > Erythroxylum > Erythroxylum cassinoides. The sequence goes on from JANIPM010000005.1 coordinate 18,028,567, forward strand.
TGACAAATTGTCCTCTATTGGAGACTTTGAAACTTGGTGTAAGTAGTAGGGTGAATGATAATGGTCTAGTACTTCGTCGTCAACAACTTTGAACAACCGTTTCATCTTTGCTTTTTGAACAAACTCTCCAGAAGAATCGTAAATAAAATGACTTGTATCTTTATTTACATCAGTCACTGTACAACAAGTCAAATTTAATATATATACAGAACAAGAAACTACAACGTTGTAACATAAAACGACAACAGTAAGTAACTACAACAATTAACAGAAACGACACCATTTTACATAAAGACTATACACAAACACTTAACATCCCCCCCTCAAGTTGGAGGTTGGTGAAGATCAACCAAACCCAACTTGGACAGAAGAGAAGCAAAAAGAGGACCTGCCAATATCTTGGTGAAGACATCAGCCAACTGGTCCTTAGAAGACACATGAGCAGGAGCGATAAACCCAAGTTTAAACTGATCCCGAACCACATGACAGTCAATATCCAAATGCTTAGTCCGTTCATGAAAAATAGGATTGGCAGTAATATGCAAAGCCGCCTTGTTATCACATCGCAAAGGAATAGGTGAAACAAAAGAAATCTGTAGATCACGCAAGAGATAAGAGATCCACAACAATTCACAAACAGTAGCAGCCATACTACGATACTCAGCTTCAGCAGATGAACGGGAAATAGTAGGCTATTTCTTCGTCTTCCAAGAGACCAAGGAAGAGCCCAAAAATACACAAAAACCAGAAACTGACCGACGAGTAGTCAAACAAGCCCCCTAATCAGCATCACAAAAAGCCACAAGAGAACAAACAGAAGACATAGCAGAATCAGGAGAAGCAGTGGAAGCAGGGAAGAACAAACCCTTAGAAGGACAACCCTTCAAATACTTCAACAAATGAAGAGCAACATCCTAATGACCCACATAAGGAGCAGTAACAAACTGACTTAATTGTTGAACAGCAAAGGTGATATCAGGCCGTGTAAAACCCAAATAAAGAAGCCTACCAATCAGCTTACGATATGCCCCAACATCCTCCAACAAAGAACCAAAGGCATCAAGTTTTAACCCCTTAGGCAAAGGGGTAGAAACAGGCTTAGCACTAGTTAAACCCGAATCACACAGCAAATCCAAGATATATTTACGCTGATTAACATAAAGACCAGTAGAAGAACGTGCAATTTCCAAACCCAGGAAATATCTAGCAGGACCAAGATCTTTAACAGTAAAAGCAGAATGCAGAAATTGTTTAACACCAGTTAAGACATCTTCAGAAGGGCCAGTCAACAAAATATCATCCACATATAAAAGAAGTGCAACAAAAGTAGAACCAGTGGATTTCACAAACAAACAATGATCATGGTGAGACTGAATGAAACTAAAAGAAAGGAGGTGCTTAGTAAATTCACAATTCCACTGACGAGAAGCTTGCTTCAAACCATACAAGGAACGATTCAGCTTACAAACCTCATGAGGACCAGCTTTACTATACCCATCTGGAGGTAACATATAAACTTCCTCATCAAGAAACCCATGTAAAAAGGCATTATTAACATCCAACTGATGTATATGCCAAGAAAAATGGGCTGCAACTGCTAACAACAATCGAACAGTAACTGTCTTAGCAACAGGAGAGAAAGAATCAGTAAAATCCACCCCCTCAACCTGATGATAACCCTTGGCCACTAGCCTAGCCTTATACCGATCCACAGTCCCATCAGGCTTAAGTTTCACCTTGTAAACCCATCTAGATCCAATAGCCTTCTTACCTTCGGGTAAAGAAGTTAAAACCCAAGTGTCATTGGCTTCCAATGCAGCCAACTCTTGCTGCATTGCCTTCACCCAATGATCATGATACTTAGCCTGATGGTAAGTTTGAGGTTCATGAACAGTAGAAACATTAGCCAAAAAAGACATGTATGTAGATGATAAATGTGGAGTAGAAATAAAAGGGAAAGTAGGAAGAGAATAGGCTGAAGAACTACCATCAAAAAAAGAAGGAAAAGAAGAAGACAAATCAGGTGTAGTAGATGCATGAGAGACAAAATCTGTGAGCTAGGATGGTTTATGAGGCACTCTAGTACTTCTTCTTAACACTGGAATAGAATCAGTAGGAAGTGTAGAAACAGAGGGAGATGAAGTATCAGTAGAAGGGGCTACAACAGATGAAGGAAGAGGAGAACTATTTGCTGCAGAAGGCAATACATCCAGAATATCTGAAGACTGATCAAATGAAACTATAGGAAGTGAAATGTCTGAAGTCATTCTAGATGAAGACTGATAAGGATAAGATAATTCATGAAACACCACATCCCTAGACACTAGAACAGAATGTGTGTCTAGATCAAACAATTTATACCCTTTCTGACCAGGACTATATCCCAAAAAAATACACCTAGAAGCTCTCGGATCAAACTTAGTCTTATTAGGCCGAACATTAGTAGCAAAGCAAAGACAACCAAAAGACTTCAAATGATCATACTTAGGTGGAGTACCAAACAAAATTTCATAAGGTGTTTTCCACTTAAGAAGTGAGGTAGGAAGCCTATTAACGATATAAGTGGCTGTGAGAATGGACTCTCCCCAAAAATGATTAGGCAAATGAGCTTGAAACATGAGAGCTCTAGCTATCTCCAGTAAGTGGCGATGTTTTCTTTCCACCACTCCATTTTGTTGTGGGGAATAAACACATGACTTGTGATGTAAAAGGCCTAAGTCCTAAAACAATTTATGATATTCCTTACTTAAAAACTCAGTTCCATTATCTGTTCGAATAATCTGAACAGATTTCTGAAATTGAGTCTTTACCATCTTAAAGAAAGCATCTAAACAACCAACAGCTTGACATTTATGTGCCAACAAATATGTCCAAGTGGCTCTACTAAAATCATCCACTATTGTCAAGAAAAATCTACCCCCAGAAATTGATGGTTGACTATATGGACCCCAAATATCCACATGCACTAACTGAAAAATAGTGACAGTATGAATATGACTAAGAGGAAAGGATAAACGATGTTGCTTAGTAAGAGGGCAAACATCACAAATATCAATGGGTCTCATACCTTTATTATCAAAAGAAACAATGTGTTTAAGAACACTGTCAGAAACATGACCTAAACGATGATGCCAAATTTTGTACATAGACTGATCAGTAGTAGTATTATTTGCAACAGTACAAAAGGAATATCTATCTAAAATATCACTCTTGAATGATTCCTTATCAAGGATGTACAATCTTCCTACAACTCTCCCAACTGCCAACAACTGATTAGTCTTCAGGTCCTGCAAAATGCAGTGGGTTGGAAAAAATGTGAAGGAAATAGAAGAAGTATTAGCAAGCTTATTGACAGACAAAAGATTAAACCTAAAAGTAGGAAGATGCAAAGTGTCTGTCAAAACAAGGTCATTAGGTAAGACAACATCACCAATGTGATGTACACGATTTTGAGTACCATCAGGTAGATAAACAGACATAAAAGTGTTAGGAACAATTGGTTTAGTCAACAAAGAAAGATGCACACACATATGATTTGAGGCTCCTGTATCTAAAATCCATGAATCTAAACCTAAACCATCAAGACTAGAAAGTCCCAAAGAAGGAAGTGTACCTGCAAAATCTGAAAGATGTGCCAGGTTCACCATAAGAGGATCTGTTACTGTCTTATTCTTTACCAACTTAAGCAACTCTTGCTTAATTAGTTCAGACAATGGAGGATTAGTAACATTGACTGCACTATCTGTGACTAGTTTACTGTTATCCATAGTGAATGAAGGAGTTTCATTCACTGCATTAACAACAAAAGTTTTTCCCATGCCTTTCCCTCTCCTATTCTGTAATTCCTTGTACCAATCTGGTACACCAGTAAGTTTGAAACAGTTTTCTTTTAAATGTCCATTCTTCTTACAATATGAGCAAAACATCTCACTCTTTTGTTTAGAATGTTTCCCTCCTCCATCAGTCATTTTTCTAGTACTGCTAGTATTCACTAACATAGCATTATGTTCAATCCCTTCACTAAAAACCATATGCACTTCCCTTTGTTTTTCTACCCTCAAGACCATAGAATATGCTTTATTAACAGATGACAAGGGTTCCATAACCAAAATCTGGTTTCTCACATGATCATAACTCTCATTCAAACCCATCAGAAATTGCATTAACTGATTCATGGATGTTAAATCAGTTAAAGCCTTAGGTGCTCCACACACACACTGTGTAGCTGCCCCACATGTACATTGTGGAACAGGCATAAGGCACCAAAGTTCATCCCACAATTTCTTAAGACTTGTAAAGTATTTAGCAACAGACATAGTACCCTGTGAAGCTGCACTAATCTGTCTTTGTAAATGGTATAGTAATGGTCCATTACTCTCTCCAAACCTCTCTACCAAATCTGACCACAATTCATGGGCAAAATTTGTATAGATGAAAGCCTCAACTATGTCTTTCGACATTGAGTTCAGTATCCACGATCGAACTATATAATTTGTCCTAATCCATTTTTCATAGTCAACAGATTCAGGACTAGGTTTTTGGCATGTGCCATCTATGAACCCTAACTTCATCTTAGCTCCTAGAGTTATTTTAACAGATCTACTCCAGCTTAAAAAATTATTCCCACTCAACACAACTGTAACTAAACTCATACCTGGATAGTCTGAACCTTGAAGATAAACTTGACCTTCATCGGACATACCTCTCAATCGAGGATCCAAAGTTGAGCCTGTGGGAGATTCATGTGAGACACCGTCCATCGTAACAAATACCTTCGATTAACCTTCAGATTCAGTCTCGATTTTCTAGAGAAACAGTAACACGAAACCCTAACGCTTGATGTCCTCAAATCAACTACTCCCTCCACTACAGAAGCAGATCGAGCTGACAATAACCATCAACCAGCTACCCCGTGCACTCCTTCTTACTTCAATCGAACAAAAAAATGATCGATGACAAGATCGAGACCCGCTTTGATACCATGAACATAATCTCCAGAAGAATCGTAAATAAAATGACTTGTATTTTTATTTTCATACATCATTGTACAACAAGTCAGATTTAATATATATACAGAACAAGAAACTACAATGTTGTAACATAAAACGACAACAGTAAGTAATTACAACAATTAACAGAAACGACACCATTTTACATAAGGACTATACACAAACACTTAACATTCAAATGATAAAATTAACAGGGAGAAAGTTCATTAATAAGCAAAAGGTTTTTAATTCGATTTCTGTGTATAGACCATAATTAAGTCTCTTCAAATCAAATTTGAGCCCAAAATATTGTTTTAGGAAATAATTAATTAAATGGATTTTTATTATATTAACAAATTACGCACGACCTTAGCATCACGTACCTAAGCGTAAATGATAAACAAAAGATTTAGAAAATGAATAAAAAAGAAGATATGGCCTATGGGTCCTTTCCTTGGTCGTGACTTGGAGGATCTAGTGGCCATTAAACTTGAAGGAGATCCCCAAAACATTATCCTATCCAGAATCTACACGTCCCATAATCTGACAACCATTTTATCTCACTCCAAACTCTCCAACCACTCTTATGGATCACATTCAAGCCCTGTCTAGGCCCCCTGCCTCGGGACGACTTTCACTCACTCACTATCATCACCTTCCATTTCTTACAAATTCTCGTGTAAATTCTCTCTTTAATCATTCCCTACTTCCGCTTTTAAGCTTTGATGGATGATTTAGTCTCAAAAGGATGAAATCTTTCAAGCATACATGGCAACTTTGCAGAAATGTGGCAGTCTTGATCGCCTATGCTATGATGTGGGTGGCAGGATGATCGGGACATCAGTCCTTCACCAACCCTATATTCTTTCGCCGCCAGAAGATCTGCCTCAAACCACGGAATTGAATTTGAGCCTGAAGTTAAAGGAACAAGAATGCTTGTTGCTTTTAAGAAGATGCAAGAACATGGAAGAATTGAAGCAAGCCCATGCACAAGTTCTAAAGTGGGGATTCCATCAGAGCCCTTACTGTGCAAGCAATCTTTTAACTGTTTGTGCTCTCTCAAACTGGGGCAGCATGGACTATGCATGCAATATTTTTAGACAGATATATGAGCCTGGTACTTATGAATTCAATACCATGTTCAGAGGTTACGTTAGGGATTTCAAAATGGAGAGTGCACTATTTCTTTACTATGAGATGAGCGAGAGAGGGATTGAACCGAATAAGTTTACGTATCCTGTTCTTCTTAAGGCCTGTGCCAGGTTAAGTGCTTTAGAGGAAGGTATGCAACTTCACGCGCATGGTCTTAAGCTTGGATTTGAAGATGATTTATTTGTGCAGAATAGCTTAATTAACATGTATGGTAAGTGCGGAAAGATAGAAGCTTCATCTGCTGTTTTTGAGCATATGGATCAAAGGGATATTGCATCTTGGAGTGGTATTATTGCAGCCCATAATAGTCTAGGAATGTGGCGTGAGTGCTTAAATCTATACATGGATATGACGAGTGAAGGATTGTGTAGGGCAGAAGAGAGTACTTTTGTCACAGCACTCTCTGCTTGTTCTCATCTGGGTGCTCTTGATTATGGAAGAATCGTCCATGGTTCACTGTTGAGGAACATCAGTGAACTCAATGTAATAGTTCAAACTTCCTTAATAGACATGTATATAAAGTGTGATTGTATAGATAAAGGGATTTGTCTCTTTGAAAGAATGGTGGAGAAGAACCAGTTGTCATATGGTGTGATGATCTCAGGGCTTGCGATGCACGGGCGAAATAGGGAGGCCCTACGGGTATTCTCTGAATTACTTGAAGAAGGATTGGAGGTAGATGACGTTATTTATGTGGGTGTGTTGAGTGCTTGTAGTCATGCTGGCCTTGTTGATGAGGGTCACCACTATTTCAGTAGGATGAAATTTGAGCATGGTATAGAACCCACAATTCAACACTATGGATGCATGGTAGATCTAATGGGCAGAGCAGGTAGGCTAACTGAGGCCTTAGATCTTATCAGAAGCATGCCTTTCGAGCCAAATGAAGTCATCTGGCGAAGTCTCGTTAGTTCTTGTAAAGTGCATCAGAACTTGGAAATTGGGGAGATTGCAGCCAAGAGCTTGAAACAATTGAACTCAGATAATCCTAGTGATTATGTGATCCTATCCAACATGTATGCTAAAGCTGGCAAATGGAAGAACGTAGCAAGGATTCGAACAGAGTGGTATTATAAAGCATCCACTCAAACACCTGGATTCAGTTTAGTTGAGGTGAAAAGGAAAGTTTACAAGTTTGTTTCACAGGACATGTCACATACCAACTTTCAAGACATTTACGAGATGATTCACCAGATGGAATGGCAATTGAAATTTGAAGGTTATTCGCCAGATACATCACAGGTACTGCTTAATGTAGATGAAGAAGAGAAGAAGCAGATATTGAAAGCTCATGGTCAAAAGTTAGCCATTGCTTTTGCACTGATAAAAACATCACAGGGCACACCCATTAGAATATCTAGGAACCTCAGGATGTGTAATGACTGCCACACGTACACCAAGTTTATATCTGTGATCTATCAAAGAGAAATCACTGTAAGAGAACGCAATCTCTTCCATCATTTTAACGATGGAGCTTGCTCTTGTAGAGACAATTGGTAATTCAATTATTTTTATATTATGGAGGTTCTGATTCTTTTAAAGCTTCCTATATTCCAATAGCTTTGGAAGAACATTTCCCCTGCTTTTTCGTGGCACAGATGTGTTTAGTTGCTGATAATATGTCACAATTGCTACTGAACTTTGCAGGAACTGTTTGACCCTTTCTCTGCTCTAGCTAAATTGAACCACAAAGTCCTCAAGATTCTGTCCACGATTTGTTAACTTCAATGACTTCATCCTAAACATCATAACCCTCTCATATCGGTTTTGGAAATGCAGTTGATTTACTTGTATGGAATCAATAAATCTGATGCACTTATTTTCAAGGAACTTTACAGTATGAACCAGTTTCTGTTTACACCCCTCATTCCAATGATACCAACCAGTTCCTGTTTCTGAACGAGATGGGAGTTCACAATAAACTAGTAGGGATGTTCTTACTGTCACAGCATTTGATGCATTAATCTCTCCCTTTTAACTGTGAGTAAATCACATATCGCACAGAAGTTGGACATTAAAAAGTTCGAACATCAAAGGTAATGGAAACTCGCCAGCTCCTGGAACCGCCGCCAAAAAGACTCCTCCCACATTCACGGGGGCATCCAGAAGTTTTGTATATGATTCTGGCTCTATTTGCAGATTGGAAAAATCAAAAGAGATTTAAAAAAAAAGATAATCCTGTTATAAACCTTAACACAGCTTGCAAAGTAAATAAATCCTATCGACAAAAAGGAGTAGAAAACTAAGACTTCATTTAAACATTACCTATGATGAAGACACAGTCTTTGTCGGAATGTCTGTAGAAAAATTGCGGAATATAGAAGTTTTCTATTGAACAAAACACTCAAGAGGGAACTGAAATTTGAATGATAGTTTGCATTCAATGAGAGCTGTAATTTATACAGCTGAGAAAAACAAAAATTTCGAAAATCACTCCTAAAAATAATGAAGAAAATCTGATTCTGGAAATCAATAAAATCTAGCAACTACTTCTAGTCAAATGACAACTAGTCATTGACCTATTATTAAATCATGCATGGGTATTGAATTTAATGAGAAAGGAATTTACCAATAGTAGGAATTTGTGTCATCCTGCTGTGACAAGATTTACAACACATTCTTATCACTCCAATCTTTTGTTACTATAAAGAAAGAGTAAGGACAAATATTTACAGTGATAAGTGGGTTGCATCTCAGCATACTAGGTCTAATGGTGGACTCGAGGTTTGTAAAATTCTACTGGAAGATAGAGAAATTTGATCTCAATTCTAATTTGTTATCTGAGTTTGTGAGCCTTTGGTGACGGTGCTTCACTTGGTTGATAGTGAAGAAAAGCCAACAATGGGTTATTTTTTATGTCATAAAGAGAGCAACGGAAGCAATCAAGGTTAATATGAAACATTGGTTTTCTTTGTACACACCATATCTTTCAATCATTAATAAGAGAAGGGAAAGACAACTTTCTTTTTCATTGTTTGCAGCTGGGGCATTTTTGAATCATAGTGTCAATTTTAAACTGGATCTTACTAAGCAACCTGAAGTTGATAGAGGAATGCTTTTAATTATTACAATAATTGTTAGCATTGATGTGATGGAAAATCTCTTAAGCTCACAAATAGAGCTTTATAAGTTGTCTTATGGGATTTTAGAATGCCAATTGTTATCGACAAAAAGGAAAACTTTCTCTAGGTATTAGTTGTTTTCTTTTTCTTATTTGTTAAAATTAATTATCACTTTATTTTGTTTATAACGCTACTTTTGTTTTCTTAAGACTTACAATTTCTTGGTGGGATCAATTCGAAAATAGTGTTACAGAATTAAAAAGGTTTGCAATTCGGATTTTAAGTCAATGTGTGAGTGCAACAGGTTGTGAACGAAACTGGAGTACATTAGAATTTATCCACTCTAAGAAAAGAAATAGATTGAAGCATAAAAGATTGAATGACTTAGTTTTTATTCATTACAATTTGTAGCTTTAGGAAAGATATGTTATTATTATTATTAATTTCGATATAATTTTTATAATTTTCTAATAATTAAATTTTATTATTTACTAAGAGTCTTAATAGTATAAGTTGTTCAATTGATCTAATTCTCATTGATAATATTAATCTTTTGGTAGATTGGGTTTCTAAAGAACCAAATTATTATATGTTAATGACTTTGAAGATAATCTTAGATGGGAAAGCATTGACATATCGTTTGGTGCATTAAATTTGGATAATAATGATGGTGAAGCTCCTCTCAATGATAAAGATTTTGTACCAAATGATAACTGAGGTTAGCGTAATTATAGCAGGTATCCTTTAGTAGATGACTGAATTTCGTTCTAGGTTCTTATTTTTCTCTTCTTTTAATTTTACTTATATTTGATGTATATGTTAAATTATATATATGAAA
>JANIPM010000005.1:18047623-18061282 GCA_027478405.1 Erythroxylum cassinoides
CAGGTTCGACTCCCGCAAGCCCCCAAGAGGGGATAGGGTTCACTAAAGGACCTGACGATCAAAGGGGACAATACCTGACCGGTGAGGGTCCCGGCCCAAACCAGGTAATATATATTTATTAGTTTACATTCCATCCTAAACTCTCCGAATGAGAAGTTTCTCATTTCACTGCTTAGGATGAAATGAAACGTAACATGAAATTTTCCGGTTCGATCATATTCTATTCCATTACATTATAAAACCTCATTCTAAATAATAAAATTGTCTTACTTTGCATCTCATTTCTTTATAAAACTATCAACCAAACACACCGTAGGGAAACAAAAATTGTAACGTCTCTTCGAAGCAAAGACTGTGGACTTGATCATAAACAAAGAAAGACTTTTTTTTTAAGTCCTCTTGTACGCTTTGTGCATAGGTGACAAGTTGTATTCCGCACGACATTTGAGGCTTAATTTAAAGGAAGAATATGAATGACGAAGACCAGCTCAAAAAGAAGCATGGAATTCAACTCTCAATAGCGTTAGCAGCCATGACAAGGTGTAAACACCTTTTTTAAGATTGCCGTTCAAAGTCAATGACTTTCTGCGATGACTTTCAACCAGAAACAGATATAAGAACTCCATTACTGCGTGGTTTGTAGCATTTTTATACTTGCTTGGGACTCCGTCAAATATACAAACTTTCTTATGTACTAAAAGAAGATATTTAAATACTCTGTTCGATTATTTTTAGGAATGAAGCGTTTTCAGTCGTAAGCTTGGACTGGAAAACAGTTTCACCATGTTCTACTTTATTTCTTAGTGACCCAAATTAATCAAACGTCTTTCCAGTTTGTACTGGAAAGAAGTTTGGGATGTCATTATCCAGTCCGTAAATCCCCTTTTCTTATACCCTGGAAGAGATGTGTAATCAAACATCTTTCAGTTTCAGGGTTGTGAAACTTGTCAGGATACCAAGTGAACTCTACAAATGAGTATACTATGTGCATGCACTCACTACGTTAGGCAAGACTGCTGAATGGTGGACTGTAATTTGTAAAAGGAAATAAGATAACAAGGAAGTACTGAGAAATGTTCAATGCATGTTTTTCTCGAAATTGTTCCAATTCAATCACAAATTTTCGGAGAACCATAGATTGATAGATTTCATTTTTAAAATGAGTATTTACTAGTAAGATCAATATGAATTGCCACGTGAATCTCAAAACAAACTAGTAAAACAAAAACCCACTTGCTGAATTGGGAAAAAAATGGGAAAGACAACGAGTTGGATGTTGAAAAGATTATGAGACTGCATGGGCATTAGAAGATCACATCTGTGCTTCAAAATTTGACAAAAGTAAGAATTTCCAGAAATGAGAAATGAGTATGCACATGCACTGCGCTCACAATTTTTGCGCTTTGGGACTATGATGCATTGGCCTAAAAGTTTTTAGTTATGATTAGGGGTTCCATTTCCTAACTTCATCCCCGAATCAAAGTTGAGATATTCATCTTCTTCCAGTTGACCCACGTACTTTAACACAGATGGTTCTTTCCATTAAAAAGAAGAGGCAAGGAATTGAAACTTTTGACACTCCGTAGGCATTATAAGCATCAAATCTGAGCTGCAAATTTTCTAACAAGTGACGAATTTCATGAAGACTTCACGGTTGCTTGATGAATCAAAAGCAAATGACTTTTCCCACAATTATCAAAAATAAATGATGAGCCTGCATTGTCTTCACAAGTTCTTGATTCAGATTAAATTGTGTTTTCCACCAGCCCTGCATCAAAGTTGAGCTATACAAAATGACCAATATCTATCTGATACCCTATCTGCATATCACGTAAGATAATCTGAAGGAAGTGAAGCGGGATCAAGTTCCCAACAATCTTTTAAAAGATCAGGGACCTCATCTCCAGAGAGCTTTCTTGAAGGAATCTGATGTGAAATTAACTGTACCTCTCCTTTCTCAAACCAGCTAATAGCATGGCATCCTATCTCACGTCTCTTGAAGACAGCCTTGAATCCATCAACCTTCTCAAGGTAAGCCATGCTTAGACCATTTATCTCACTGTACGTGGTTAAGAACACAACAATGTCATAGCATTGGTTATTGCTTGCAGTCTGATTTCCAACATCAGTTCCAAAAGCTGCTTCATTATAAACAGCCCACACTGAACCCTTCTTCGGAAAAATTCGATAAGCCTCTCTTGCTGCCCTTTCACACTCTACAATGTGAGAGAATATGCCCAAAGATTTAACGATTGTCTTCCTAGCAACCTTAAACCTTCCACAAGAAACATTATAACCCATTTTTTCCCAACCAATCACCTTCTGATCTGCATTACTTTGAAGATCTAACCAACCCAGTGTCACCTCAAAGGGATTTACTGAAATAACTTCATCAATCAAACCATAATGCCTTGGCATCCCGTCGTCATCATCATACACAGCCCACACTTGCCCTTTTCTGAAACTTCTCTCCACTCTATCTCTACCAAAGTCATAGAAATCTGAATCCACCACAGCCACAATTTCCACATTTCTTCTCCTAGAACCACCTTGCTTCTTGCTTTTCAAACTTAAACCATTAATTGAAGCACCATGCTTTTCAATTTCCACAATCACACCCTTCCTCAATGTGGCCCTTGCCTTAGCTTTCAAACTGCCACTCTTATTTGAAGCTCCATTTTTCTGATTCTCTGAGGCCTTGTTCGTATTCAAGACTTTACATTTATCACTCTCCTTCTCCTTTTGAAACACATTATTGGGCTTCTCCTTTTCCTTATCCTTCTCTTCAGAAACATCCTTGAGATTCTTCTCCTGCACCTGCTCCTTCTCCTTCTCCTTCTCCTTCTCCTCCTGAACTACATCCTTGGGCTTCGCCTTTGCCTTCGCCTTCTCCTTATCCTTATCCTTTGTCTGAGTCACATCCTTGTGCTTGTCCTCCTTTTGAACCCCAGCCATAACCTTCTCCTTCAACTTTTCCTTCTCTTGATGAGCCTTTTTCTTTGCTTCCAACTGCATTTGAGCTAGCGTCATCGATTCCTCCCCAAATTTCACCTTCTTTGGCTTTGTTCTCTCCAACATCTCACCAACAGAACTAACTTTTCTCCTAAGACCCAGACTCCTTACTCTTCCACCACTCCATTCTGTTGTCCTACTCCCTAACCCTTCCACACTTGTATTTCTTACTCCCCAACCACCACCAACTTCACCATTGCCCACTTTCCTCCTAAAACTCACACAACTCATTTTCTCACCACGGCCCATTTTTTCTGTCGATTCCTCACCAATTTTCTTGCCACCATCAACTATTCCCCTTTCCGTTTGTGACACGAAATCTCCCATCACTTTAGCACCACTCAACTCTGCTTCCCTGTCCAACCCCTCACTCCTAATCACATCTCTAATCCCTTTATCGTCCTTGTGCCCTTCATCCACCTCCACAGCCTCAAAACTCTTTTTACAACTAGGACAGACCAAATTATGACCCAAATACTTCCTTTCAAACTGATGCAAAAGTCTACACCTTGAACAAGCAGTCCAGAACGTCTCCACAACAGCATTCTCACTATCCCGCTCCTCCTGAATCCTAATCCTCAACTTCATATCATACTCTTTCCTCCTAATTTTGTCAGAAAGCACTCTAAAGCCCTCACCCACGAGCTTAAACGCATCTTCACAACCCAAGTATGGGTTTTTATCGGGGTGCAATACTAAAGCCAAATTCTTGTATTGTTTCTTAATAGTGTTTATGTGAGAGAAGGGCTCTACCTGAAGAATCTTGTACCAGTCGGTTAAGCCCACGTGGGGTTGGGCTGCGACACGAAGAATCTTGAAGGCGGTGAGCATTGAGGAGATGCCGTCGAGGTTTGGATGGAGATGGTAGGCTTTCTTGGCCTGCTTGACGGCTGATTTGAGGTTTGAGCTTCTGAATTTGGCTTCAGCGATGGCTTTGAGACGAACAGCTTCTTTTACTTGGTCAGAGTGTTCTTCCATTTTCTGAGAGAGTTGTTGGTAATGGCTGAAACAGGGAACACAGAGAAAACAGAAGAAGAGTATTGCATCTAACAGATACACAAATGACGCACCAGTTTTTGTGACAGTACTTCAAACAATCTACTAAATCGAATAAAAATCTACAGCAACTAAAAGTAAAAATTTACAGTTAGAAATTAGATAAATAAAATAAGATATTTTATAATATCTATTAACATATAAATAATTATATTAACTGAAATAAAATAAAAGAAATAAAATTCTTCGTGTGAAGGTATGGCTATCATGTAACATATCTCTTGAGAACGAAAGGATAATTGATAAAATAAAAGAAATAAAATTCTTAGAGGCGATCATGTAATTAACGGGTAACATATGTCTCAAGAACGAAAGGATTATTGCACTCATGTTCAAGTAATACCATACGTCATTGTATCTCTCTGTTTTTTTTTTTTAACTCACGAGCTATTTTAGATGGATCTAGTGGCACCTTTAAGTTATTATTACGCTTAGATTAATCATCGCTCAGTAACTTGTAGGGTCTCGAAAGAGAGCTCCATACTACCATCAAATATTTAACACTATTGTATTCACAACATGGGAGTCAAATTCCCTGTACGTCAATTTTGTCCTTCTCTACAAATTAGATAACTATTAATTGTATTTTCGGTTTTTAAATAACTTATCGGTTAAGTTACGTAATTTGATCATAACAAATCTGAATTAGTGGGTTAAAATTCGGAAGGAAAATGGATCTCAATTAATATAGACCGGATTCATATCAGGCTTATAATGAGAAAGTCCAATATGGAAATTATATATAAAGATTAAGGTCTCTTTCAGTTACTTGTGTAATTCGTAAGCATACGGATCCTCTGACCCGTTAGGAGTGCTTACGTCTTAAGGAAATTGAATAAAGACATTAACCGAGTATCGGTGATCAACTTCCGCAAAAGACCTAGGAAAATTAAAGCTCGTTTTGGCATCGGAAAATACTTCGGAATATCAAATGGAACCGAAATCAGGTATTCTACATTTTCTTCGTTTTTGACCCTTTCATAAACGATCCAGGACATGTAATAAGGTCTATCCTACGTGTTACATTTAGTATTAGAGCGATTACATAATCGGGTTGCCGGAAATGAAGGTTTTCGATTTCCATTCACTATGGTTTTCTTAGTTTTGATTCGTTTTTGGTTTTTTACGTATATAATTACATAAAAGTGGTATATATAAGGCTGATTATGAAAAAGGGTCAAAACGGGCAAAAAATAGCGAAAAACGGGATCCCAAAATGTCGAAAATCGCCTGACGATGCTACAATAGCGGGAGGAGCACCAGTACGAAAGGCACGTGCAACATGCCGCCAAGTGGCACCATATGTTGAGGGATGCGCCGTTGCATGCGCCTCACGGGGCGTAATCTCCAATGAGGAACAATTGACACGTGCGTGATATGTGTCGCATCTGGCCCGACATGTGGACTGCAGGGATCATGACATGTGTTGACGCGTGTGTCCAATAAATGAGCGTGTGCACGAGGGGACACATGTTGCGCACGTGCCAGGCGCATTTAGCTCGCGTCTATACACGAGCGTGCAACGCACGTGCAAGCCGACGTCAGCTCTACAGTACTGCTGACGTAAACACCAAAAAAAGGAAAATTTCATAATTCCCATAAAGGTGCCCTGGGTCCTTTTGGGTCAGTTTTCGAGTTTGTGAAATTTTTTAAATGGTTTTTCAATTTTTATGAATTTATTACACTAGTAATTAGATTCCGGAAAAGTTTTTAAAGCTTTTTAAAGCTAATTTTAAGTGCATTTTGCACTCCGAATTGCACATGATAAAGACACTTAAAGTTTTATGTCTCTTGTGATAGGTTTGGTATTCAGGAAAATACGATAGACACTCTCATTGCAGTAATGATATGTGATTATTTAATTGTGAATCTAGTTTTTACATTTATAATTAATTTTCACATATATTATGCCCATATAGAATGTAAGGATGACATAAAGATGTATCCCTTGTGTTTATGATCTTTTTGGGTATTGGTAAGATTGTAGTCACCACAGTGGCCTTTCAAACCAATATTTGGATTGTACCGCGTGTATTTTGGGGGATGCCTTTAGTCTTATGTTTGGTTATTCTGCCTACAAGGGTTGACCTTATATAAGATTTGGATATGTAAATAAAGGAATTAGATTGAGGAAAGTCGATGCTTAAATGATATATTCACTCATATGTGGTAGTGTCATGAGAGTTGATAGTTTGTACTTTGGTCGCTTTTATGTGGAGGTCTAATTGCATATATCATGTATTCATCCTATAAATGTTTCATAATATGTGTGATCGGATTCTCTGTATAGATAATGTTATCGTAGTCGTCTTGCATTTAAACTGATTTTTTTTACATTATCTTTTCTATCTTGCAATCACCTTTTTTATAAACAATAATGTTGTCACGATTGAGACTTTAAATGTTTTCAATTTCAAGAAGTGGAAGAAGGATGTGGAGTTTGAATTGGAGACAGCTGACGTCAGCATGGCGATGCACATCGAGAGACCTTCTCCATTTACGGATATCAGTTTAGAAGCTGATAAAGCGGCTATGACGGTCTGGGAGTGGTCAAATAGGATGTGCTATTTGACCATCAAGAGGTCGATCCTAGATCATTTGCTAAGTGGATTATCAGATACAACCATAGCTAAGGAGTTCATGGATAGCATTTCCCGAAGATACAAGGTGTCTTCTCATGTGGAGCAGAGCACCTTGATTGAGGAACTATTCTCCATTAGGTATACTAGAGAAGGAGGTTTTTGAGAGTATATCATCATAATGGTACACCTTCAGACTAGGCTGAAGGCGCTTGATGTACCAATTCCTAATAACCTCATAGTGCATCTGGCACTAAATACTCTCCCTTGAGAGTTTGAGATGTTGGGTACCTCCTACATCTCTCAGGATTAAGAGAAGATTAAGAGCTCTCCTCATACAGCTATGTTTGCAATTACCAGAGGTAAGGGAAAGGCTAAACCCTAATAGCCTAAGGGTAAGGATAAGAAAACCAAGCCCTCCCCGAAGATCCAGACTAAACAATCCAGCATTACAAAGCGGCCGCATAACCTAAAGGGTATGAGATGCTTCTTCTGCAAGAAGAAGCGGCATAGGAAGTTTGATTGCAAGAAGTACAAGTTATAGAAGGTTAAGTAGGAATTATCAAGTAACTCCTTAGCCTTTATGATTCATGAATCCATTGTAGCTATAACCACATCAAGTTCTTAGTGTTTAGATAGTAGAGCTTCTAATCATATTGCTTCCACAATGCAGGGGTTTAGATCCAGGAGAAGGCTAACTAAAGGAGAGGAGAAGCTAGTGGTTGGCAACAATGAAGAGGTGGATGTTTTGTATGTGGGAGATGTAGGACTAAAGCTCGATACGGGGTTTGTACACTTGATCTCTATATCAGTTTTAGATAAAGAAGGTTTTCGTTTTGTATTTGATGCTTCAGTTGTAAATATTTCTACCAATACAAGACATATCAGAATTGCCTTCTTATCCTACAAATTGTATAGAATGTGTCTTACTCCTAATGAAATGTATGCCTCTTCTTATATTGTTGAACCTGTTACTAGAAAGAGAGCCTTCATAAAAGAAACATCGTACATGTTGTGGCATAAACATTTTGGTCACATTTCTAGGGAAAGGGTTGAGAGATTGATAAAGGATAACATTCTCCCAACTCTGGACTTTAGTGATCTGGAAACATGTGTCGATTGTTGTAGGGATAAGTTGACCAAAATAAAGAAAAAGAGGTCAACTTATACTTCTAATTTGTTAGACCTCATACAAACAGATAATAGTGGTCCCTATACAATCACGTTATACAATGCTAGATATTTTCAGATAATAGTGGTCCCTATACATTCACGTTATACAATGCTAGATATTTTCTAACATTTATAGATGATTATTCCCTCTATGACTATGTGTTCTTGCTTAAGAAAAAGTCTGAAGTTCTTGATAAGTTCAAAATCTTTAAGACAGAGGTTAAGAACCAATTGGGAAAATCAATAAAGATAGTCAGATTTGACAGGGGAGGGGAATACTATGATAGACATGGGGTTACAGGATAAGAAAAGGGTCTGTTTATCAGGTATTTGGAATCAGTTAAAATAGTAGCTCAGTTCACTATGTCAGATAGTCCTGAGAAAAATGGTGTGGTCGAAAGGCGCAATCGCATCATAAAAAATATGATGAGGTCAATGCAGAATAGGACTAACCTACCCGAATACCTTTAAGGTGAAGCTATCAAGATGACATTGTATATCTTGAATAAAATCCCAAGTAAGTCAATACCAAATACGCCTTTTAAACTCTAGAAGAGATGGAAGCTAAGTCTTGCACACATTCATGTGTGGGGCTACTCTGCTAAGGTAAGGTTGCATAATCCTTATGAGAACAAATTGCAACCTCGTTCCCCTCGTTGCTATTTGGTAGGTTATCTCAACCACTTAAAGGGCTACAGATTTTATTATAGAGAATAAGGGGTCAGAATAGTGGAATTGTAGATGGCTAAATTTTTGGAATACAATGTCCTATGATGAAAGAGGATCTTCACATCCTTCAGAAGATAGCAAGACTGATACAACAATTACTTCATTTCCACTTCTCATACAGTCAGGTTCGGTGGATGTAGGTCCAAGCGTTGTGCCTATACAAGCAGACGAACCTATACCTATTCAGGAAGAGGTTTTTGAGGTACAAAAATCTATGCAATTGCGTAGATCCACCAAAGAGGGGCAACCCGTTAACTCACTAGATTACATAGTCTATTTAGGTGAGCAAGAATATGATGTAGGACATGTTATGGACCTAGTTACTTACCCCATACGGATATGTGGTAGGAAGTAATAAAGGATGAGATGTAGTCTATGAGGTATAATAAGGTGTGGGAGCTTATTGATTTACCTCAACATTACAGGCATGTCAATTACAAGTGGCTATTTAAGACGAAGAAGGACACATAGGGTCAAGTTGATTAATTTAAGGCTTGGTTGCCAAAGGATTCACTCAGAGAGAAGGAGTTGCCTTCAATGTTACCTTCTCTCTTGTATCCTCAAAGGATGCATTTAAAGTGATGATGGCAATAGTATCTCATTATGACATGGAGCTACATCAGATGGACGTTAAGATCTTTTTCTTGAATGGTGACCTTTATGAGGAGGTCTATATAGAGCAACCTGAAGGATTTAAGGATCAAGATGCAACTGACAAAGTTTGTAAGTTTACTAAATCAATATACGATCTGAAACAAGCTTCCAGACAATGGTATCTAAAGTTTGATGAGGCTTTGATCTCATTTGTCTTTGTGGAAAGCAAAGTTGAAAGATGTTTATACTATAAGCTCAAGGGGAGCAAAGTTATCTTTCTATTATTGTATGTGAATGATATCTTGCTCGCATCAAATGATTTGACCATGTTGCATGAGGTAAAACAACTTTTGGCTAAACATTTTGACATGAAAGATTTAGGTGAAGCATCTTTTATCCTCAGTATGCAGATTGACTGAGATAGATCTCAACACTCGTTGAGCCTCTCACAAAGAGCATGCATTGAACGATTGCTACAAAGGTTTAATATGGTTGACTGTAAACCTGTTGTAGCACCTATCTCTCATGGTGAGAGATTATCTTTAGCATAGTGTCCAAAGAATGAAGTTAAGAGAGAGGTTATGAGGAATGTCTCGTATTTTAGTGCAGCTGATAGCCTGATGTATGCTCAGGTGTGCCCTAGACCGGACATTGCATTTGTTGTCAGACTGTTGGGTCGATATCTGACTAACCCAGGCATGGACCATTGGAATGTAGTTAAACGAGTATTGAGATACCTAAAACCAAGGATTATACGTTGACATGCAAGAAAGTCAACAATTTAATCCTCACAGGGTATACAGACTCTGACTTCGCTATGTGTTCGGATGATCACAAATCCACATCGGGGTACATTTTTATGTTGGCAGATGGTGCAGTATCGTGGAAGAGTGTCAAGTAGACATTGGTAACTTTCTCGACCATGCATGCAAAGTTTGTTGCATGTTATAGAGCTACTATACAAGCAGTTTGGCTTAGAAATTTGATTTCTTAGTTGTTTGTGGTAGATTCAATAGCTAGGTCCATTTGATTGTATTGTGATAATCTTGCTGCAGTATTATTCAATAACAACAACAAAAATATCACAGGATCTAAGCATTTGGTGTTCAAGTACTTAACCATAAAGGAGTTGATTCAGAAGGGTAACGTTGAAGTAGAGCACATTAAGACTAAGGAAATGTTAGTTGATCATTTGACTAAAGGACTTCCCCCACTAGTGTTTGTTATACAAGTACCTAGTATGGGCATGTTAAAGCCCTTAGAAAGCAGTAGTTAGAGATCATTGTATTTGCTCCTTAAAAGTACATTTTGATGTATTACGATATTATGATTATTTATTAATATAGATGATCATCCTTTTATCCTCAGTAATAATTGTTCTTATATATGGTCATAATACGTAGGAAAGTCTTAAGATTTGTGCCGATCTTAAGCATTTAAAGATCATTTGGCATATATAAAGATTGACCTTGAGCCTATGTCATTTTGACATATATAGTTTAATATGGATATCCATAAATTTAACATGACATAAGGGATATAAGTTTTTTAATCCCATAAAGGTTCCCTAATGTAGTTTAGTATTCAGTTAGAGAACATAAAGGTTTCTCTAATAATGTTTAGCATAAAGAAAGCATGATTTCTTTGTTGCAGTTTAGCACATGCAATTTAGCACAAAGTTAGAGGAATTGAGACCTACAGACAAAGATGATACATTTTAGATAATACAGGTGTCATCTTAGTTTGCCACACTCCATTTTCCATTCATGTTAGTGAGGTATTAGATATTCATGATTATATTGAACCTGTTTCATATATAACATATGTGTTTGATATTTTTTGGTATCAAAAGCCTTGTAGGACAGAATGTTGGACTTTCATTACCTTTGCGTTGAATGTTTTAATTTTTAAAATTTGGTACCAATACAGAGCGTGACTTAATCGATTTTTAAACTATTTTTAAACTTGAGTCATAACTGCAATTAATGCTTGTCCAAGGGGGAGAATGTAGGAAAATTTTGTCCCCCTCTATAAATTGGACAACTATTAATTGTATTTTCAGTTTTAAAATAACTTATCGGTTAAGTTACATAATTTAATCCTAACAAACGTAATAAAGTAGCCCAATAAATGATCTGGATTAATGAGTTATATTTTGAGAGAAAAATAGATTACAATTAGTGTGGATTGGACCTATATCGAGCTTGTGATGGGGAAGCCTGGTATGGAAGCCTGATATAAAGGTTAAAGTCTCCTTCAGTTACTTATGTAATTTGTAAGCATATGGATCCTCTGATTTGTTAGGAGTGCTTATATCTTAAGAAAACTGAAGAAAGGCATTAACCGAGTGTCGGTGATCAACTTCCACAAAAGTCCTGGGGAGATTGGAGCTCATTTTGCCATCGAAAACTGCTTCGAAATATCAGATGGAACCAAAAATAGGTATTCCGCATTTTCTTAATTTTTTAACCCTTTCATAAATGATCCGGGACACGTAATAAGGTTTATCCTACATATTACACTCCCAACCTTACTTAAGCGAAGATCAACCCCTTACCACTGAACTTTGATTCTCCAATGAGGTCTTCCTTCTATTGGTTATGACTCTTCTTCATATAATTGTAGTTTTAAGTGTTGACTGAATTCACCATTGTATGCTAGTTATTCTTATTATTTATCTTGTTCTTTCTTTCATGTTTTGGTATACCAATGGCCTTTGTTAAACATAATGAAAGTAACTTATGAGAAAACAAAAATTAAATAATATAAGAATTTATGTGGTTCGATCAATTTATGAAATTTAGGTTTATGGATAAAGAGACATAATTATTTTATTAGTATAAGAAAGATGATGCGAGGAGAAAAAATGAAAACAACTTACATAATCTCTTTCAAAGGTTCTTTCTAAATATTTTCACTACAATCTTCTAAGGTTTCCACTTACAAAACCCTTAAAAACCTATTTATAAGCTAAAGTTATTTCTTAGAAGTCTAATTGCAATAAAACTTTATTATCATAAAATCTTAATGTCATAGATATTCTATTTCCACAAAAGTTTAAGATTATTGAAATTCTATTTCACTGGAATTTAAGGCATATTTTACAATTCTCTACCTTGACTTGAATTTTCCAACGCCTAACCAAGAAATTGTCCCTATCATACAAGCCCCTAAGGGCTTCAAGCTAAGCAAATATTCACTAAGTCTGAGCTTTCCTTGATTTTTGCAGATAATGACTTTATCAACATGTTAGTTGCATCCTCCAAAGTGTAAACATTTTTCAACAAAAACTAACTAGATGTAATCATTTTCAATCTTATGAAACCTTACATCCTTCATTGTAATCCTCATTTGTTTATCTTTTACCTAGCTGTCTTTAGTCCTCTAAAGGATATTTTCATCTCCATTACCTATAGTCAGAACATAAATGATTGAGTCTCCCCAACCAAATCTCCTTGGTTGTCTAACCTTCCTTCTCTCTCTAAACATGGTTACACCATACTAATGCTTTCTTTTTACATTTTTTAATCTCCTAAACTAGAATTTTTTAGCTATTTTAACATCTAGTAATTACTGTTATAGTACCAGCTTTGAATAAATACTACTCATTGTTGATCCTAACATGTCTTTTTTATATATTTACCTTGACACATGTTGCTCCCTAAATATTATATCCTTGAAGCTTATCGTATACTTTTTTTACCAAGCATATGAAACTTACAAAATTCTACCTTCTCGTGTTTATCGTTCTTCAATAAGCTCCCCTTTTGAAGTTTCATAATCTCTTACTCACCAAGATGACTCATATGTATGTGTCATACTGTAGTACTATCTTTCTTTTTTGAAGATTAAAACACAACCTTGATCTTATTATTATCTTTCCTATTGAGACATAGATGGCATTTATAATCATCTTTTCATTATAGTCAACACATCTTTTACCACTTTAAGTTAACTATCACCATTAGAAAACTTATACCCTTGTCTATCAAGATTACCTATACAAATCAAATTCTTCTGGAACTTATGAATATACTAGGCATCCAATGTTGCAATAATTCCACCATCCATCTTGATATATAGTAAACCATTGCCTTTGGTAGCACCCTCTCCATCTCCATCTAATATAACAGTATCATTCCATTCTTTAAGAGAATAAAACCAGTCTTTATTGAAAGTTATATGATAAGAGGGTGTCGGTGTCTATCATTTATCTATTTACAAAATCATAATTACTTAATGTTAAAATATCATTGCCTTTTACACCCTCTTTTTCATAAATCTCTTAAGCTATAACAACATTTGCTTTTCATCCACTTCTCTTTTCTTTTTTCATTCTTCAACTATGGTCAGTACCTATTAAATTATCTTTTAGCTTTACAGTTAAAATATTAAACAACTTTAGCTTTCAATCTATATCATAACTTACTCATTTGTTATGGCTTAGTAGTGGCCACGTGTTATAACACAAGCTATTTCAAACGGGATCTCAGTTAATTATCATCAAAAGGGAGTC
>JANIPM010000005.1:18076431-18089359 GCA_027478405.1 Erythroxylum cassinoides
AATGAAATGAAATGGGAAAAATTTTTGGTTTCAGAAATTAGTGATTTTCATATTGATGCTTTATGATTATGATGCCACGTGAAGTGTTATAGTGATTGTTCGTAGTTCACCCTTATCGTAGAATATGTATTGGAATGACCTACGGGCGTCCCGGTGTATACCCTATCGTAAGGGGGCGCTACACCTGTAATCCTTATGTGATTTATTAACTAAATATGTTTGACTACACATCTTTAAAGCCAACATCATCTACATAATTTCTCTTAAATGATTAAACACATTAATTTTCACCCTCATGGTCTTAATCATAGCCACCCTTTTATATAATGTATCGACTGCTACATCACTTTTCTATGCCTTATGAATAAGTTTATAAGAAAATTTATTGACAAAGGTTGATCATCTAACATGTATTTTATCTCTCAACTATTTTTGGCTTCCTAAATATTTCAAGCCTTGATGATTGATATAGAAAACAAATTTCATCCAAATTAAATAATATCCCATATTTTTCAATCCCTCATAATAACATAGAATGTTTTATCATAGGTAATCCATTTTTGTAACATCTCGTTACCATACTAAAGGTTAGAAACCTAAAATGAAACATCCCATTACCATAGAGTATATACTCGAATATCCAAGGACATTCAAGTACATATCCTATGATAATGGTATGTTAGAGCAAATACATATGCAACTTAACACATGGCATCATATCATATAATTAAGAGTCATCAAATTTAAATCCATTTACTGCATTTATTGACAAAAGCCTTCACTGTATTTTACAATCCTTATACAAGTTCTAGATAAGAAACTACAAAATACAAAATTACAACTCTTCTTATGTCATCTGACAGACCTCTGAGCCATAACTAAGTCCAAAATGTTCCTCTAATCAAGTTAAAGAAACTAGGTCTCCTGTCTAGTGTCTGAAAAGCCATATTGCAATTTTTTTAATGAGTTTTGAGAACTCAATGAGTGAACCATCATTGATGATTTCACCTAAGGCAAAAACAAAAATCACATATCTCACATATACTCATTCAGATAATAAATAATTAAATATTCACATTATCATGGAAAATCATGTTATCATTGTGAATTAGAACAGATATATACAAATACAGATGCATATGAGACTCCAGATTTGTTATTATTGTTGTGATCGAGTACCTTTCACATATGGATACAAATATCGGCTCATTGGGTTAAGTCAAAATAGAATTTACGAAGCAAAGCTCTACATACAGAAATAGAAAATCACATAGCAAAGTTCTACGTGTAAGCCCTTATATACTGGCTACTCTGGTCATAACGCCTTTATCCAAGCATGCATTTTATGAAATATATCAAATATAGAATATGCCATGTATAACAATCACATATGATGCACGATCAGAATATTATAGTAATCGGACCTAAGTCCGACATTCAACTTTTGTTGAGAATATAAATATTATTCAGAATTTCACATTAGTTTAGAGCACTTCCAATACATAACTAAATATTAAACTTCTCGGACTTTAAGTCCAGAATTCATAACAAAACATAAACAGTTCATAATTAGAGGTCAAACAAATCAAATCAATCCAAGGAAAAATCATCTAGGTTGAATCACAGTACGCTTTGATATGCTATTGCCTGGATGGTTCGGCCATGTCTGACTAACGTCCAATGTGCTCTTCTATATCATACAAAACATATTTACAAATATCACACTTTTGCACAAATATATAAGCATGCCTTTATGCACATCTATGTATATCAAAAATGCACAATGCATTTTCCATGACAATCCCAGGTATCTTATCAAATTCTTATCACCATAGCATTCATATATCAAAACCCTCATAAATATAATTATTACTTAGGTTTTGGACCACAATAAAATAGTGTAAAGTTAATTTCATAACTCAATTGATCATTTCAAAATTTTCTAACAACATACTTTTAGGTCAACTTTGCATGATCATTCTGATAAGGTAAATGACAAAATTAGGCAGCACTTCCTTCTAGAAAGTTATTCTACAATGTCTTAAGTTTCTAATGACATAAAAATCATTCAATTTGGTTTAACAATCTAAAAGTTATACCCCTAATATTTTCGAATTGTTCTCATTCTGAAATAGTACACCATACTCAACTTCCATCCAAAAATCAAAAGTCTTAGAGACTGAATTAAAATTTGATTTCTTTAGACAATTTGTCTGTATCTCTATTTTACTCCAAATCAAAAATCATCCCATTTGGATGACTGCAGAATAAGATATAACTGAAATACCCAAGAACGTTCAGTGAAATCATACCAATTCATACGATTCCAACAGATTCCCTCAATATTTTTTCAAATCAATTCATAATGCTACCAATTTTTATGGAGAGGTATAATAATGTGTTAGGAACCTATTGGTTAAAGAATCAAGTCATTTTTAAGTCTATAGAAGAAGTTATGATCAAAATAAGTAAGACTGTTCAGTTTGTAAGGTGCTCTCGGGTGCATAAACTATTAGAGAGCATGGTGTCATGATGTGACAATTAAAACCAATAAACACTCTCGGGCATGACGAATAGAAGTCATGGGTGTTAGTGACTCAAGAGTGTGAAAAAAATCATGGATGTGAGGGACTCATGGGTGTGAGGGAGAAAATTCAAGGGTGTGAGGGACTCATGCCTGTGCATACTCAACCAGACCCGTCCCACATTTTTCACTTGATCTCTCCCAAATGAGTTCAGATGGCTAAGATATTTTGTGTAGATGTATATTAGTGTGTTACAAGTCAAATGGTTTAAGTCCCATGTCATTTAGAGGTCAGACAAAGGAGATACAATCAAAAGATCAAAGGATGTTGAGGCTGAAGTCCACTACGTCGCAATCGTGACTTTCCAATCGTACTCTCTCACTTCTAACCTCCATAACTTTCAATCTAGAAATCCAAAATTTTCAAACTTTATATCATTAAAAGATAAAAGAAAGGTCTACAACTTTCATGGAGACAATTTTATCAAAACCTTCCTAGATCACCAATACAGCTTAATCATGGAAGTTTTAGATCACATTTTTACCCCTTTTTCTCTTTTCTTTCTTTTATTCTAAACCAAATTCTCTAATTTATCTTCTTTCACTTCTTTTAACTCCTATTACAATTCAAAATCATCCACAACAGATCAAAATTCAAGATTACACACTAACACTAAAAATAGAACATATACGGATATTCACCAATTGCTGCACTTTTCTTTTTATCAACAACTTCATTTCATCATAGCTTTCCATTTTAATGCTTTTCCCCGTAACACTGCATCACCTTAAACTTTTCCCTTAGTTCTAAATTCACTCAAATTCATTTCTGTTAACACTTTACATATTCATGCATGAACACTACATCAACTTATAACCAGAATATATATATATATATATCTTCATCAACTTACGCAAACTTTCTTATATCCAAACCAGAATCTATTTCATACTAATATGGACAATTCCTATTTCACAAATCTTTCATCTAGTTGATTCATCACCGAAGCTATATTTCTTAAAGTCCTCATGCATGTATACGTTTACACCGTAAAAACATCATCAGAGTTACTTGATTCAGTTATTCCCAGTAGTAAGAGTGAATCAATAACAACCAATAAGAATGACAATTTAATATTCGGTGATGGACAAGGAGCAAAGAAAGAGCTCTCTATTGAATGCTTTCAGTGAATATCAAAAGCTACATCAATCACTTCCTAACTAGAACATAAGCTACGTGTATTCTTTCCTTACTCAAATCAGTCTACGTGGCTATTTTGCATGCATCACATATGTCACCCAAGTAAGTCTGCCACTTATCACTACACATACAAGCCATTTGGCACATATACATGTTGCCACATGTCATATTATAATTGGTTCATATTTCAATAATTTTTTCTAAAATTCACCAAAAATTTCAAAATATCCTAAATATACCAAAATTGCTAAATCATATTTTAATTGCATTTAATAGCTCAATTATACCTTAAAAATATCAATGAATGCATGTACAATCATATGAATGTGCAAAAATGTGCACGTCATATTTAACTTAAGCATGATATGCATATTCTAATTTCTCAGTAATTTCTTATAATACACATTCCTAGCCTTAACATGGATAAATGGATGTTACAGTTAAGCTTGTTAATGTCAAGTTTGAATAGAGAAAAATTCAAACTTGTGGGCATGCGTAAGAATATAAGAACAATAAAACATACTGTAAAGTTTGAAAGTTAGGGTAGATTTCCTATTAAAACTCTATAAAATTAAGAAGAAAGATAAGGGATATTAGTGGATTCATCAAATTACTTTAAATTTTGCAACTTTATAAGTTCTTTTGTCACAAGTTTGTGTTTTTATAGGTCTCACTATTTAAGACTTTGTCTTTTAATACTAAAACTTGATGTTTTAAATAGGTAAAATCCTACATGAATTTCAATACCATAATAGAGATCTCATATGACATAAAGAATTTTCTCTACTAAGAACTATTTTACTTTGCTTACCCTCTATATGCATATCTCATGTCCATGACATTTCTCACTATGACCAATTTATTCCCATTTCACTTATCTAGGATTTGGACATAACCAACTTCTAATAAACATAGTCTGCCACAAAATCTTCTTATATGATTTACTATTAAAATAAGGTAATAAGATTAAAATAATTCAACAGTAGGTTTTCATCAATTTAAAAAATACTTTAAAAGATATTGTGCAAAACAAGATCTTATATTCTTATTAATTATCAAATTAATCAATGACAAATGTTCATTAAAATCAACTTAAGAGAGAAAGGAAAAAGAAAATTGAAATTAAAAACAAGGAAAACAAACTATAAATTAAGGACCAAGTGTCTAAAGGAATTTAAAAACTTTTGAGTTAATACCTATAGAAAAGATAATGAAGAATTAGAATAAGAATATGATTTTAAAAAATATGTGTATATTCTTATTTGGGTTACATGAATTGAAAAGTATATTAATATATGCAAATGTAAACAAGAGACTCCCTGAAGAAAAAATCTTCATCTTTGTGGAAGGAGCATTTCTTTGTCTTACTTAAAGTACATGTTAAAGGATACCTTAATTTGTTATACATAAAGCTTTCAAGATAAAATATATTTTATAAATTAATAAATAATAAAATTATCATATTATTAATGCTATTAATGTCAAAGTTTTGAATTTGTACCCTACCGATTAGTAGGCACTATAAAAACCAAAAATGAAACAAAATTTTAAGATATCAGGCCAACTTGTACTGATCTTTTTGGCTAGTATCGGCATGTATTTGAAATACTAGTGAAATATTGGTAAGTATCGTAAATTTAAAAAAAATAGAGGATTGAAATGCAAAAAAAAACCCTTATAAAATTATTAGTTTGTTCCCAAACCTATGTACCCCCCAAGTTGTAGTTTCTCGACTGTTCCCCTCCTCCTCAGCCCTCTCCCTTGTGGCATGACCTCATCTCTCTAATCCACAATCTAGACTCCAATCATTGTCATACGACAACCTTGGACATTGCCATTCGCCAGTTGCACCATTGTTAATCACGTTACCACCAGTCACGCCATCACCTTTTGCCAGTTGTGCCAACTAGCAGTTGTGCCTTCGTCACCAGTTACTAGTTGGCCTCGCCAATTGCCGGCATTCATGAAAGGACCCATCCCAAAGTTCCCTTTGAGAACCCAAGTGGAGCCCTCCCGGAGGCCCCACAATGGCTCTCTAATCAATATCTAACTCAACTGAAGGGTTCCCGCAAAGCAAAGTCGTTCAACTATTAAAAACCTTTTATATTTTAACTTTTATAAGCGTAAAAAATAGTGGAAACTTTTTTTTCAAAACGTATCACTAAAAATTTTGGCAGCATAATGACTGATTTTCTAAGATTCCCAATTTTCAAAAACCTGCATAATACATTTTAAAACACTTCTATATTCACACCAATTTCTCAACTACAAGTTATGGACTTCAACTCCACTCATAAGCAACCCCAAACAAATAATTCTCAACAATCACTACAATAAACTTTAAAAAGCTAAAACATATTCAAGCATTTCATTAAAAGCCTTTATAAACATACATTATTTACACAAATGCACGTATCAAAATGACACAAGCATAGCAACACCCGACAATACATCTAATCTTGTGATGAAGTCCCAATTACTGTAGCACCTATACGCATACCTAGGGGGTTATTTAAAATGATAAAAATAAGGATGAGCTAAACGAGCTCAGAGAGTATAATAAGCTTACTAAAAGTTAACTTTTTATAACAACATAACTAAAATATTCCATATAATCATAAAGTTTATGGTAAAACATTACCATAACAATTTATACGTGCATCATCAAATATGGTAATAACATAACATTTCATATAATACAATTTCAATTTTTCTAAAATACTATTTCGAAATGCTTTTTGAAATTAATTCATCATATAAAAGTTTCCATTTTCCTTTTTCCTTAAACAATAAATAATAGTGGCAATGAGTTTTTTTGAAAACTTTAATACTAAAAAATAAATCAACCACTAGAATTGGTATCACACGGTACTTCTCAAATCACTTTTAACATAAATAGTAGCAGAATTACATGTTCATGACTTTCCTTACTTAGCATAGCCCATCACTAGTTTCTTTACCATATGATACACTAAGCCTAAAGTCACGGAACTAATTTTGCATCGCTTATCCACAACCAATTAACCACTAGTTACAGAGTTAGTTCTGCATCGCTTACCCGTAACAAATTAACAATTATATATCGGTAGTTACGGTGTTGGTTCTGCATCTCTTACTTGTAACAAGTCACAGAGTTGGTTTTACATCACTTACTTATGACTTATTAATCACTATTTATGGAGCTAGTTCTACATCGCTTACCTGTAATAAGTTAACCACTATAAATATACCAGTATAATAACGTGTATAAAGCCTAGCGGTGTACCATCAGCAAAGCAACTGTTACATTTACGACTCATCTTACTTTCTAAATCAAATATGGGAGGATTCATAATTGAATTATTTCAATGTAACTCCCAATCATATCAAATTTAAGTTTCAAATTAAAACCCATATATTTTCAAAGCATACACTTATGCTAGCAATATTTATTTGCATAAAACTCAATATAAATATTCATTTCATAATCAAATGAAAACCATTTGCATAAACTCAATTTAAAAAGCACTCACATGTCATCGATTCTTTTACAAAGAACTAATTCATATAAAACAGTTAAAATACACTAACAGTTTTGCACACTTATTGCAATGCATACTCACACATTCGGTGACTCTCCTTTATCTACACAAAGTACATTATAGGCATTTATTTCCAAATTAGGAAATAAGGCATAAAACACTATATTCGGTTTAACTGAATTTGAGATTTGTATCTAATCTTATAACACGCATGTTAATCATATTTCTGCTTACTTTCGTAAGCTAACCTTTTGGTCACCATTTCCAAATCTAACTTCAAAAGTCACTTAAATACCATATTTTATCCATTCTAACTTAACAATTCCTTCAAAACATAATCTCACTCAACTTAATTCACCATATCACAATCATGCATGGTGAGTCACAATTATGACCCATGTCCAGAATCCATATCTTTGCTTGTTCCTTAATTTTCATACAGTAAATGTTCAAATTAGGTTTTGAGGTCTTGTAAATATTTGTTCTCCGATACCTCTAGTTTTTATATCATTAAAAATCGTGTCATTTCAACTTCTAAATCATAAAAATGTAGTTGTTTCAATACAGAGGTAGTATCAGGTTGCCAATTTTGATCTCAAATTTCAGTATCATTCATCCCAAATTTGGTCTAGGTCTTTTCTAGAGATTTTTAATACTATGTCTTAGGTTTTAGCTCAATTAGAATCACTCAATTTGGAGGTTTGTAGGCTGAGTTATCGCTAAAACATTAGGACTAGTTCAAACTAACCTAAGACAGAATTTTACTACACGTTCCTCTCTTGTCATATTCAATCAATTCTATGTAAAGAAACACCAAAGTAACACTAAGAAACCACTGATCTTATACACATCTTTCTCACTCAAAACAAACCCAATAAAATCAGAAATTTAGGTTAGGAAAACTTACCACTTTCTTTGAATCTTTTGGACAATTGAAGAATATTTAGTCTTGATCAAGCTCTCTTCAAGTCATGCTCCAAAATCTAATAAAATCAGTTGCACTCTCTTCCTTCCCTCCTTAGCTGAAACTTCACTCTTTCTTCTCCTCTTTTTCTTCTTTTTTTTTCACTCTCACGGTTATGTTTAAAGAATGAAGCAAATGTTGCTTTTATACTCATTTAATGGATACAAATGTCACCTTCTTATTTGTCATCAATAATGACTCATCAAACACATTTGATCATCTCATTGGTCATCTCTAATGACTCATCAATCCACTAATATCATGTAAAAAGACAAAATTGCCCTTAATTAGTACAAAAAGACCAAATTATCCTTTAATGCATTTAATTGGTCAATTAGTCGAATTAAATCCTGAAAACATTCCACAACCATCTTATTTTCAAATTGACCATAAAATACTCTAATTAGGGTCAATACTTATTGATTGAATGCTTTTAAAATTTTTGAAGGGGTTTAAAATCATCGATACCCATTATTTTTCAAAAAGGGCATTTTAGTCCAATAATTTTAGAATACTTGAATTCTATTCAAACAACCTCCGTTCTGACCCGTTTCAATTCCTATGGACTCCAATCCTAATTTTGGAGCTTTTCATCATATTTTGAAATTATTCGGTAACTTTTTTGACTGTCAAGAAGAATTTTCGAATTAAATCTGAAAATCACTAAATGTCATCGAAACCGTCCAAATTTCATTCAAAAGTATCACTGAAATCTCCAAACCACATTTAATAGCTTTTAAAGCTCGTTCGAACTTATTTCGTACCTTTTCAAAGTTTTCAAAAAAAATTCGAGAAATTTTTGGTTGAGTCCTGAACTATCTCTAGTCTATCCGTGATCTTTGTTATAACCTCAGTAATACATTTAAGCGCTTAAATTACTCTAATATACTATAAATAGAGCATACTCTATAAAATGCATATGCAACACAGTACATAGTACAATAATCGAACTAGATATTACAATTCATCAACCTTTTGTGTCGTGTTGTGTTGTAAAATTATAGTGTTGTCAATTGTCACTTGTCAACTTAAGCCAAGGTTGCATTTTGCTTTTTTGTGTGTGTGTGTGTGTTGTGTTTTTAATTTTTTGTGATGATTGGGAACTATAATTTTGAATTGGATTATGAATTTCAGTTCAAAGTTATTCATTTGTTATTTGAAATTTGAAATTAGATTATGAATTTAAGGTTATTCTTGTCTGAAATTTAAGATTGAGATACATTGAAATTTGAATGAAAGGTTAGTCTTTATTATAAATTTAATTTTGTGATCATCAAAATGGATTAATTAATTTATGGTTGAATTATGTGATTAGTAATTATACAAATTGAATTATAGTTGTGAGTTTATATATATGATCAGATTATTTAATCAACTTATTAATAATCATACAAAATAAGCTATAGTTTAGAGTTTATGATAGAATCATATAATTATACAAAATAGGTTATAGTTGCGAGTTTATGTTTAAATTTTATAATCACACAAAATGAGTTATATTTGTAATCTTATGGTTGAATTATGTGGTTACACAAATTAAATTATAGATTTGAGTTTATAGTTAAATTATGTAATAACCTAAATGAGTTATAGTTGTGACTTGTAAGTTTGTTATTGAATTATATAACTATACAAAATAGGTTATAATGGTGAGTTTATTTTTGAATTATATAATTACAAAAAATAGTTTATAGATGTGATATTATGTTTGAATTTTGTAATCAAACAAAATAAGTTATGATTGTGAAAGTGCATCAATCAATGTACATATTCGATGTTTGGGTTTAGAAAGAAACATAAGTTATTGAGAAACTATTATTAATATATTTCTTCATTACACAACTTTATTTTGATATAAAATTATTAAGTTTGATATATCTCTTCATTTATTTTTATAGATAAATGGAAGAAAATTCAAGTACTCTTGATAAGTCAGGCACTTCAGGAAGATTTAATGATCCAACTTAGGCTCATACTAGATTGGTTCCTATAATGAAGAACCATATCATTTGTTTATATTATAACAAGCATTTGAAAGATTGAGGAATTACCAGATTAAAGAAGCATTTAGCTGGGATCAAAGGTGATGTAGAGCCTTGTAAAAAAGCGAGTCATGATGTAAAATGACAAATGAAGATATTGCTTGAATAGTATCAACATGAGAAAGATAGAAGACAAAGATTAAATTATGAAAGTAGTAGTAGAAATTCTTTTGTTGGTGGTTAGGATGATAGTGAGGATATTGAAAGTGGTAGTATTCCTACCCAACAAAAAGGAAATTTTACACCTAATGTTAGGAAAAGAAGATGTCTAATTTTTTTGACACCACAAACAACTCCTAGAGCTCAATCTTCAATCCGTAGTGCCTTAAAATCTAGAGAAACAACCCATAATATGGATATGGCAATGGCTAGATGGTGGTATGATTCAGGTATAGTATATAATGTTGCTCAGTCTTATTATTATCAGCCTATGCTAGATATTATTGCCTCTTACGATATAGGATACAAAGCTTCTTCAACTAATGACTACATAGGTAAACTTCTAAGTATCTCTATTTATGAAATAAAAAGTTATTTGGATGAAAAAGAATGACTTGGGCTACTTTTGGATTTTTAATCATGTGTGACGATAGAACAAATAGAAGATAGGAATCTATTATTAATTTTTGTGGTTTATTTTACAAAGGTGACAATGTTTTTGACGTATATTAATGCATCTGACCTTGTTAGGAATGTTGATACTCTATTTGAGGTATTTAATAAAGTTGTGAATGAAGTTGGGCTAACAAATATTATTCAGTTTCTTACTGACAATGATTTTGCTTATAAAGTAGATGGAAGAAGATTATAAAGCAGGTTTAATTCTTTTTATTGAACTCCTTGAATTACATATTGCATTGACCTGATGTTGAAAAATATAAAAGATAAAAAATATTTTTCTATTATTGATGAGACTGTACAAAAAGAAAAAGAGGTGACCAAGGTCATCTACAATTGTGTATATATCCTGAATTTAATAAGAAAGAATTTCACAAATGCTAGGAATTTATGTCGTCCTTACTATTACATGATTTGTAACTAATTTCTTATCACTTGAGTGTTTTATTCTGATGAAAAAGAAGTTGAGACAAATGTTTACAAATGATAAGTTGATTGCATCTCAACATGCTAAGTCTAATGCTAAATTGGAGGTTTCTAGAATTATACTTGAAGATAAGAAATTTGATCCTATTGTCAATTTTTCATTCAAATTTGTAAGCCTTTAATGAAGGTACTTCATCTGCATGATAGTGATAAGAAAGCAACTATAGTTTATTTTTATAATGTCATAGAGAGGTCAAAGGAAACAATCAAGGCCAATTTGAAAAATAGGTCTTGTTTGAACATATCTTATCTTACAATTATCAATGAGAGATGAGAAAGACAACTTTACTCTTTATAGTTTGCAGCTAAAGGATTTTTTAATCCTATTGTCTATTTTAAACTAATTTTTACAAAGAAAATTGAAGTTAATAGGAGAATGTTATTAACTATTACTACTATTATTGCCCGTTAGATGATGCAAGATCTCTTAAACTCGCAAATGGAGATTTATAAGAATGCTTTTGATGATTTTGGGATGCCTATTGATATTCATCAAAGAAAGAAATTAATTTAGGTATTTTTTCACTTTTGTTACTTGTTGAAAATTAATCTTTGCTTTATTGTTTATAATGTTACTTTTGTTATCTTACAATTGCTTGGTGGGAACAATTCAAAAGTAGTGTTCTAGAATTGCAGAAGTTTACAATTTGAATTATAAGTTAATGTGTGAGTGCAATAGAATGTGAAAGGAATATTAGAATATTTGAATTCATCCATTCTAAGAAAAGGAATAGGTTAGAGCACAAAAGATGAATAACTTAGTTTTTATTCGATACAATTTAAAGCTTTAGAAAAGGTATGTTATTATCATTATTAAGTTAACTATAATTTCTTAATAATTTAAGGTCATTTGTTTACTAAAACTCTTAATAGAATACGTATTTTGTAGATTCATTTTGTCTTGACCATTTCAATCTTTTGGCGGATTGAGTTTTTGATGAACTGAGTTTGATAAATGTGGGTGACTTGAAAAATAACCTTGAATAGAAAATTATTGACATGTCATTGGATGCAATAAATTTGATTGATGGCAATGATGAAACTCTTCTAAATGATTAAAATTTTTGTACCAAATAAGAATTGAGGTTAATACTATTTCAGTGGACATTCAATTAAATGAAGTTTCGAGTTTTTATTTTTTTCTCTTCTTTTAATTTTAGTTATATTTTACGTATACATTAATTTCTATATATGCAATATAAATAAAATTGTAAATATTTTTGTTTCAAGTTTCACTTTTAATTGATTATTTCTTTAATACGAACTTTTGTTGTAAATTGTAATACTTAGAAAGTCATGAATCTCTATTATTCTTTTTATTTGATATTTTGAATCTTTTGATTTAATTATTATTTATTATATAAAGAAATAGTAACATTTTAAGTACTTTGTATTGTCCTTAATTTTATACTTGTATAATGATTAAATAATCTTTTTCATATTAATTGTGGTTATTATTTATACGTGAAATATGTGAAAAATAATATCAATGAAAATAAATAGATTTTTGTTATTTCAAATTTCTATCACTATAAATTTTGTAGACTTGGTTGGTATAAAATTATAAATTAT
>JANIPM010000005.1:18093562-18104420 GCA_027478405.1 Erythroxylum cassinoides
TGGGTTAAACACATTAAAACAAATAAGTCTCAAAATAACCCAAACAAACAAAGCACATGCTACTAACTAAAAGAACAACCCATAAATAAGTCCTTGGGCCTAAAATAAGAGATAATAAATAATAGGCCCAGATTATCAAAAATGGGCCTAAATGGCTAAGTATTAGCCTCTTCCAACGCCTCCTCTAATAAAGTCACAAGCTTGGGCGTGCCTTGGTGTTCCTCTATGAATGTTTCAACCTCCTCATGTACTTGACTTGTGATTTGGGCTTAAACAAAAGCTTGCATTGCTTGTTTAAGCCTTGAAGTTTGATGCATTGTAATTGGACCACTTGGCATGTGTAGCTTGTCAAGTTGATGTATAAGACGTGGAACTCCATTGCGAAGGCTAGTTGTATCATTTTCACTCTGGCTTACTTGATTTATATCACTCAATTTCTCATCATTAACTATCTAGTATATTTGACTGTAATTTTATGTATTGAGAATGCACTAAACATTTTTTTCCATTACCTTTTAAAAACTTCTTGATCTGATTTAATATTTTTTTTACATGAAGTGGCGAGAGTGGAAGTGAAGGCACTAGTGAAGGAAGTGATGCAAATTCTCAGAATGTAAGTGGCTTGTTGCTGAAGTTGCTTACTTCACTATAACTGTGATTACTTCTCTTTGCTATTTTACACATATTCCTCAATTTGAAGCCCAGTTTTCCTTTTTTTTTGTGTTGTGATTGGACTTGGAGGGGTTGTGGTGTTGCATCTGTTCTTCACATCAACCAACCATGTGGATTGTTCATGAACTTTTTTTTTGCTTCACTTGTTCTGAAGCAAGCAAGCACTTGTCTGATGTGTTTAGTTTTTCACTTCCTATCACTTTGTTTTCCAGCAGAAATTTCTAGACATACCAGATCTTGGGAAACATTTGTAGTGAATGTGAAAATTACTTCTTTTTGCCAAGAAAGTTTGCATGCTTACCCTCAAAAGCTTCTTTAGCCAAAAAGTCCAAGAAATCATTTTATTTGCTGTGAGAAACATGTTAAGAAGTCCAAGACATCATTTTATTTGCTTGTGAGAAACACGTTAAGTTTTGAACTGAGGGTCGCTGCAGAAGAGATTGTAAGTTTTAACCAAATGCCTTATTGTTGTGTGCTTTTTATGCTATAATTATTTGCTTGATTTAGGTTATTGGCAAAAGTTACCTGCCACAGAAAATGTTATTGCTTCAAAATCAGATCATTCATCCTATTTGATGAGGATTACAGTTAGCCTGAGGTTGGTGGGACAGAACTGTTAATCAATGCAGCAGTTTCCCTTTATATTGATGGGCAGAATTGGGACTTGCTAAAAACTTAAGTATTCGTGTGGCTGTCATTTTCATCTGATTTGTCCTACAGTAGAAGATTTTAGCTGGTCTTGCTGGAATTCAGTGTGAATTTATATCTTCTCTTTCAATACCAATGCAAAAGCTTGAAGCCCCTAATTTTTAGCTTTCAGTTGTGTTTTTAGGAGCTTGTAAAATGACAGATGTGGGTTGTGTTCTGGATTGGTTCAAAGTGTTTCCGTGATCATGTTGTGAAAATATCAGTGGAATTAAGAGACTTGATCATTACCTTTACTTATGACAATTGTTTTCAAGGTGGTTAAGTTCTGTACATTAGCATGCATGTGGAGGGGGGAAGAAGTGTGAGAGGGCGACCTGCTGTTGGTTTGTGAAGCATGGACTGAGTAGTTCTTTTCAAGATTTGAGGCTTTGCAAAAATTCTTTGGTGTACTTCATATTTGTTATATAGATATCATATACATATCTGTATGCCTTCTGTGCTTGCACTTAATATTTTCAATCTCTGTGACTGTAGGACTCACAAATGAAGTCAGGTGGCCGGCAAGATTCTCTAGAAGGTTCAGTTATGATGTTTTCAATTGTGCAATGAAGCCAACATATGAAGCAAATTTGCTAGAAAATAATTGTAGGATTTTCTCTCTCCGTTACAGCTGATGCATCTCAAAATGGTGGTTCTGCTCATGGTTCTCAGAATGGAGGACACGGAAATTCCATAATCAATCAACCAATGTCAATTGTTCCAATTTCTGCTACTGGGGCTCCAGCTGGTCTGCCTGGTCCGGCAACCAACTTAAACATTGGAATGGACTACTGGGGAGCTCCAACTTCATCTGCCATCCCTGCATTACATGGAAAGGTTTCTTCTGCGGCGCCAGTTGCTGGTGCATTAGTTACTCCTGGCTCACGAGATACTGTTCAATCACAACTTTGGATACAGGTTTATGTTAATACATGCAACTTTCATTGAATCTATGGATATGCGTGTCATTTTTTACCCAACTATGATAACCAGCCATTTCCAAAATTATTGTCAATTATTGAATTTATTTCCTTTTTATGTTCAAGACTGTAACAATTTTCTATTGAGAAATAACAGTGTGAAAGCAGAACTAAATTTTTTGTCCTGTATATGTTGGTGAAATTTGCAAATCAATTTTCCATTTTGTTTTGTACAAGAATGATGCTCTGTTCTTGTAATCCTGCTCTGTTTTGTGGGCATTCTGCAGTGTTTAGGTGTTAAATTGATGGTAACACAAAAAATTACCGACTAATTGTGCAAAGTTTCATTTGGGAATTTGTTTTTAAAAGGGAAAAAAAGGAATTTTTATGCTTCCATAACCTCAAAATAGTATTTGGGCACTATATGAACTAGAGCTGTCTGGCATGCTGCAATTTAACTATTATATCTGTGGCTAAATATGTCTCTTTATTAGTTAAGGGTAAGACTGTGTATTATTGAACCTCTCTAAACCTTCCATATGAGCAGGATTCACACTGGGTATTGTTGTTGTCATATCTGTGGCTAAATATGATTGCATGTCCTAATTTTGTGGATTAGGATGAAAGAGAGCTCAAGAGACAGAGAAGGAAACAATCAAATAGAGAATCTGCTCGTAGGTCCAGGTTGCGTAAGCAGGTAAATGAATACTCTTCATAATCTTGCCTAAAGATGTTTGTTAGTGCCTCTGCTTTAAAATCATTTGCTAATGTTGTTAGTGCCTCTGCTTTAAAATCATTTGCTAATGTGTCCTTTTACCAGGCTGAATGTGATGAGCTGGCCCAGCGTGCTGATATCTTAAAAGAAGAAAATGTCAATCTAAGATCAGAAGTTAATCGAATCAAGAGCCAGTATGAGCAGCTTCTTGGGGAGAATGTTTCCCTTAAGGTAACAGTCTGGCATTGGTTTTCTTCTTGAATTTAATTTGTTTCTTTGCCAGCCAGCAATCATCTGCTTGATGTGCTTTATACATTCATATACATTCATGGGGGACTGAATGTATTGCCAGATTTGGCTTCATATAGATTCTTTACAAGCATAGCTTGAATTTTTTTGGTTATTGAGGAGCAATCCCTTTCCTTGGAAAACTGTGCTTGGAAAATAGATGTTCAAAGTGACCTTTTAAGAATTTGTGGATTGATCATGAAGGATAAGGATTACTTACACTAAAAAGGCAGACTCTACTTTTATTGCAATGCAGTTGTGCAACTGTGTGAATATTGACCTCCTTTTTGATTCCTGCTGCCCCCCAGCAATGGGATGTTTTGCGTTCTTATTTCAGTGCAATGTTAATTACGCCAAAGAATGCAAATTGAATGGTACGTTAATGAAAAAAAAACCCTGATACATGTTTGATCTTCCCTTGCAGGAAAGGCTTGGAGAACTTCCTGGAAATGAAGATCTTAGGGCTAGCAGAAATGATCAAAGTATAAGCAATGACAAAATACCGACTGCACAAAAAGAGGTCGTACAGGGTGGTCAGTAGGATCTAATTGCCCTGTTTCTTGCTGCTTGTGAAGACCATAACCTAACCAGTTAGCAACAGAAAAGTCTTGTCTTGATTAGCAATGTAGTTCCAAGTTTTACGAAAGCTGATCTTTATAGGTCTAGGGTCTGGTCATTTCATATCATCATAATATTTGTAGCCGGTCTATGTTGTAAGGCCTGGGATGGTATGAAGAGTGAAATTTGTGACATACCCTGTTTTAAGAGGGTGTTATTCACGCTTAGCTTGCAACATGAATCTGTGTTAAATATATGTATTGATGATTGTATTGATTAGATGTTGAAGGACACGATGGTTAAATAATATCATAATGATTAATGGAAAAAATTTTAAAAAACAAATATAATTAAAATAAAAGTTAAATGTTTAATATAAATATATAATTAATTCTTCTTTTTATATGTCAAATTACTAAATAAATTGGAAGATCCCATGTCAGATAATCTAAATCCGCCTAAGTATTTGGAGTTTCAAAACTTGGGAAACTCTGAAGCCACCATATCATGGACAATTGATCGTACTTAACAAAAGAATAATTCAATAATGAAATGCTTGTCCCAGATAACCCAGTTCAAGGCCTTCTCTCCTCACTGAGGGTGAGAGAGACATGAAATCTTGATCAAAATCTAATAGGGTAATGTAGTCTTTTTGTTCATTGAGAATACATGTCAGCATCCATTAGATGAGCCTTGTAAAAGGGTATTGACAGGATCTTTGAAATGATACAAATGGCCACGCAAATTTTTCTGCTGAAATGAGAGATGAAAAACAGCATCAGATCTTCCTTTCCTTTTGATCTTCTCATTGTCAAAATTTGGTTAAGATCGAGTTATTTTCTGTGGTTTCAGATTAGTAAGAAGAGTGGCACCAATGCAGCAGTTGAGCTAATAACGCATCGTACCTTCATCTAAGTAATGATTGATTGCTTCATTGCCATCAAAAGACTGACTGCTGTCTCAGCGGATACAAGCGTACGTCAAACCATAAGAGCATGAACAAATAAAGCAAATAAATGCTGGAACAAACTATAAACTACAAACATAGAAAAGATCTTTGGCCAATACATAATAACGTTATTTAGTAACAAAATAAAAAGATTATTATTTGTTTCACCAGGGGGCACTATAACCTTTTCCAGTTGAGTCAATCGTTTGCTAAAAAAATTTGAGAGGCTTTCCATTATTAACCAAATAACAGCCACTTATATTTTTAAGATAAAGAGTTGCTGACCGGTGACGAAAACATCTAAAAGAATATCGTTTGAAAGATTGAATCCTGCAATGATTTCATATGTTACCGAAATGAACAATCACCCGCTGCTTGATGCTAAAATCTCAAGAACTACATTGCAGGTCAGTCAGATGGACCAAGCATTTTTTCAGGCACCACGAGGCTATCAAATTCTTCACTGCTTAGCACTCCAAGTTTAAGTGCAGCATCCTACAAAGTTCGTAGAAAAGAATAATTCAGCAAAGTTGCCAGATGCCTAAATAATTCTAGAGCCCTTGGAAAACCACTTCCGTAATATAGCCAGTTATTGCCGGCAGTTAGAATGCTAAAATCAAGATACTGCTCCGAAAAACCGAAATAAGGAAAATATACTCAAAAGAACTCATCACCTTCAGAGTAGTTCCTTCCTTGTGGGCGGTCTTGGCAACTGCTGCAGCATTGTCGTAACCAATTTTCTGGAAAACGTGGTTTAAAAAGTAAATATATGAGAAACACCCAAATCAAAAAGAATTTCAAGGTGAAATAAGAGAGCAGAAACTCACAGGGTTCAATGACGTGACAAGCATTAGTGACTGCAAGTAGAGCATCTGATAATCAGTTGATGATCTAAAGGACAAATGTATAAACTAAAGCATTATGTCTAAAGTGAAAACTGACCTCATGTAGCAATTTTGAAATTCTTTCTCGATTAGCTTGAATTCCTCTCACACAGTTTTTCTCAAAGGAGGTAGATGCATCCCCAAGTAATCTTATTGACTGCAGCAATGAGTTAAAGGAACAATATTAGTGGACAATCACATAAGTTCTCACACATGACCAAATGAGTCAGATGCAGGTCACTGACTGCATAGCATACAGTAAATAATACAGGAAGATAAGATAATATAAATAGGTCAATAGAGAAATTAAATTTATTTATCATCTTAGATTCAGGTCCCAGATATGATATTTATGATTCTGTTACTAAAGATGCATCCAAGAGGCAATGTCATTATTAACCTCGGTTTCAAAGACAAATTAAAAGAATATGAATCTTGTGAAACCTGATTTAATTATTACTTTTATGATTGTCTTCTTTAACTGAATGTCATCACAGCATTCACAAAATTGAAAATTAAATCCCCTCTTAAAAACTCTGGAAAGAAAAATAGCCATAAAGACAGCTCTGCACAAAAACAATCATATCAATTAGGGTTTTCTCCTACCATATAATTTGTATCTAGTTTAGAACACTTGTATAACACCAAGCTAGACTTATTCCCTGAAACTATTTATACACAAAATAGAACTCCATGGGAATATGACTCACATGGAGGAGATTACTAGCAATCATTGGTTTGAACACATTTAGCTCAAAGTGGCCATTTGATCCACCCACTGCAATGCCAACATGATTTCCCATAACCTGCAAATTGAAGAGAAATTTTAAACTGTCTTTCCTTTTTCTTGCAAGGAAGTATTATTCTGAGTTCAGAGTTCAAAATAAAGTGAGTTTTCCATAGAAAAATATAAGCAATCATGCACATATATAAACTGCTGGTGCTGGTTTAGTGATCCATTGATCCTAAAAGGAGTAAAGTCAAACACATGAAAAGTTACCTGAGCGCAAACCATTGTAAGAGCTTCACACTGGGTTGGATTAACCTTTCCCTGAAAAGGAAAAATCAGATCGCACAGCAATAATGTTAGTCCTGTGACCCACAAATTTTTGGTTCATAAGTGAAAAAGACGGGACAAAAAATTAACTGGCATGATACTGCTGCCTGGTTCATTTTCAGGAAGAATGAGTTCACCAAGGCCACATCTTGGACCACTGAGCAAAAAAGAACACTGTAAACTCCAAACTCAAGTAATAAAATACATAAAGAACATCAGAATAGAATTATAGAGCAAGCATACCTACCTTCCTAAGAAGCGTATGTCATTGGCAATCTTCATCAAAGAAACAGCAACAGTGTTGAGTGTTCCACTGGCATGAACACAAGCATCATGTGCAGCCTGGAGAAGATGAATCATGTTAGATTTGAACTCGGAACATGAATTTACTATTGGCTGATAGAATGAAATGATCATTGATAGATTGAAATCATAGAAGCAAAAAGTAACATTTGATGACATTAATGAAATAGGAAGATAAAGAATAAAAGCAAAGGAATGGAGATGACAAAAACTAACCAAAGCCTCAAACTTGTTTTCTGCTGTAACAAATGGTAGGTTTGTTTCATCAGCCACCGCTGCAGCTATCTTTTCATCAAAACTGGATGAAGTGCAAAATGTCAATAACTGTTAACGAACAGAAATATTTAGATAGGCATCAGTCAAATTACTTTTCAAATAGTTTTGATGGTTAAAATTTTTTGATGTATCTATTTAAAGGAACAAAATTGATTGGACAGGAGGTTTAAGAACTAGACTGTAATGCCCTCCAGGTCATTTGTGCAGGCATGTCCGCGTTAATGCACAGAAAATTGCATATGCCAACCCACAAACTTAAGAACCTTCTGTACTTCAATGAAAAAGAGCTTTAGGCATCTAAGTATGTTCTAACAAAATAAGCACCCGTCAACCAGCAAGTGACACGCAAAAAAAATGTATCTCAACATTTTCACTTTTCTTTTTGCTTCTGTTCCTAAGCAA
Organism: Erythroxylum cassinoides; assembly: GCA_027478405.1. Classification (NCBI taxonomy): domain Eukaryota; kingdom Viridiplantae; phylum Streptophyta; class Magnoliopsida; order Malpighiales; family Erythroxylaceae; genus Erythroxylum; species Erythroxylum cassinoides. Next base: position 18,101,274 of record JANIPM010000005.1, read on the forward strand.
ACAATATTTACATGCACCTTTTCCTTTCTTTCTTTGGTATAGGATCCAGGAAAAGAAAAATGCATTCATCCTACCATATACTCAAAATTACTGTAACAATTCTTTCATGTCAGCATTAAAAAAAAAGTTATTCTATGATGCCAGATAAGTATAAAAAGTCTCTTAAAGTGGACATCATATAAAACAAACTTTTTCGATTATCAATTGGTTAGGTTTTATGGTTGGAACTTTACTCAACACAGACACAAAATTAGTATTTCAAGCCTTTGGAAAATGTCAAATTACATAAGATACCAAAACAGAATCTATGTGAGTGCGGCTTTATGAAGGCCATAGATACCCTTTCTTTGTGTTCAATCCAGTTCCCACAGCAGTTCCACCTTGTGCAAGCTGCATAAGCAACAACATATATTAGAAAAATGTTTCAGAAAAAGAAAGGATCAAACAAAGAAGAGCACAGTATAAAATTTGGTGTTTGTCCACCTGATAAAGCCGGGGTAGAGTCCAGATGATTCGATCAACCCCATATTTGACCTGCAAACAAGGGAAATGATTTTTGAATTAGTGAAAAGACATAAACGGCAAGGAAATTTTGAGAAAGCCTTATAGGAAAGACAACTGACTTGTGTGGTATAGCCACTAAATTCTTGTCCCAGCGTCAAAGGTGTAGCATCTTGAGTGTGAGTACGGCCAATTTTGACAATATCCTTGAACTCAATAGACTGTATAGAGCAACAGGATTATTATCATTCCTAGCAACCAAGGGAAGAATATGCACATATGCATAAAACTAAAGATGTAGACTAAAACAGATCCGGTAAACTTATGAACCTACAAAGACCTTGGCCAAAACACTACATGTATAAGTGAAAGATCATTGCTTTCAACAAAGAAAGAGATGCAACTACAAATTTGTCCTTCAAAAGAGATGCATAAGAATACAAAAACAATTCTTGAAAAGAACAATAATGAAGATGAAAGGACATGCCCAGTAAAGTTCAACCTGGATTAAACTATCAAATGTTTCAAATTGCTACAACTATACATTAATGTGAAAATTAACTTCGGAATTTGAAAGTACTTGCACCCAATCACAAACGAAAAATTAAAGATTTATAAAAGAGAAGTTATCAGGTGCCAAATTTCATGCACGTGATAACTAGTAAATAATGTAGATATCTCATACAGTTGCAGATTTAGCAACAATATCGTGGCAGTAAGATAATACTATAAAGAACAAAGACATGCCACACTCAACCATACAGTGGAAATGCTAGATCCATCCGAACAGAATGAAAAGAAGTCAAGATAAAATATATACAGCAGAAAGCAGCACATGTATCTATTGGTACTTCAGTCAATGAGGTTTGAACCTTAGCATGGAGTGTATTTTGCAAAATTTTCAACTTTGGTAGTAATCTCGAATTTATTTCAACTGCAGCTGCAATGTGCATCACCTGCAAAGCAAGAGGAAAAAGGATCAAATACTTCAGCATAATATTTATTTAAGAAGCACTCAATTTCACTCTTGAGAATGGATCATTCAGAGACAGTGGACTGTCGTCAGGTAAGAATGTAAGACACAACTTTATTTATTTAACAATAACTTAAAATACATATCATGCTTACAGTTGGGAATGTGTCATTAGAAGACTGTGATCTGTTTACATGGTCATTTGGGTGTACAAACTTTTCACCACGCTTATGTCCAAGGATCTCAGCTGCTCTATTAGCAATGACCTGGAAAATCCATGACATAGAGGATAAAATCATAATATATACATACATACATATATTTATGTGTGTTTATTTTCCTCTACTTTCTTTTCTGAAGAGTATGAAATAATGTCGATACGACAAATTAGAACATTTGTGCCAATTATAAATTACAACTAGGACACTCTTCCTGAACCAGTACATGAAGCAACAAGCTCAAATAGCGGTCAACACGGGCTGACCTCGTTGGCATTCATATTGGACTGAGTACCACTACCGGTCTGCCATATAACAAGTGGGAAGTGATCATTTAGCTTCCCCTCAGCCACTTCATCAGCAGCTTGCATTACCGCTTTCCCTATGGATGGATCAAGACCGTATTCCATGTTCACCTGCAGCAATAACAACGAACTCAATACCCAACAGCCTTACGCCACCAACAAATCATCAAATTGACAGAAGTTAGGAGAAGAAAACCAACCTTGGCAGCGCATTTCTTGAGAATTCCAAAAGAACGAATAATGGGCTCTGGCATTCTCTCCCGCTCTCCTCCAATATCGAAATTTTGCAATGATCTTTGCGTTTGTGCACCCCACAATCTGAAAATGACGCAAAAACAATTACTCATAAATCCAAAAAAGAGAGAGAGAAGGCAAAATCTAGGATTTGAAAATAGCATCAACGACCAACTTGTCATCAGGAACAAGTATGGGACCGAAAGTGTCTCTCTCCTCCCTAAACCCCGTGGAATAAGATCTCCAGCATATAGCATAACGCAGTGCTCCGACCAACGACGAGGTAGTCGTGGACGATCGACCAGCCAGGCGGCGAGACATAATAAGCGTGGCCATATCTAGCTCCTAACGTTTTCTACAGAATGTTTCAAAAACTGTTACGTATCTGCACCATGCAAGTAATATGATTGATTAAACCAAAGGTTTGAAGAAAATCGAACTAACTGCCTTTGTATGTGTGGAGTAACGATGTTCGACAGAATGCCTGAAAGAGTGCAGGAGCCCAGGTTACTTACCTTTTGCTCGGGACGCAGACTTTGTCCTAAAACGAAACTAAAGCAGTGACTTTAGTGATGAATTTTTTTTTATTTTTTAATTAAAAAAGATTATTTTAAAAAGGGTAGTTATATTGTTTGCTAAAAATTATTATGCTATCAAAAAAACTTTTGCAAATTAAATATATTATGTTTAAAAACTAATCTAAGAATAATTTTACTAATTCATAAATTTTAATTAAGTTTAAGACATACTGTATAATACTCCATAATTGATAATGGAATCATAATACTGAGTATTACCATATTCTTAACCAATAATAATAATAATAATTCTATTGAAGCGTGGGGTTTGGTGAAGTCTAGTAATATGCAATATTATCCCTAACCAATAGAGGGACTATTTCTAAATGACCCACATG
>JANIPM010000005.1:18107340-18118115 GCA_027478405.1 Erythroxylum cassinoides
ATCATAGTCTTTAAGTTGGGCAACAACGTAACTTCTTACATTCAATGAAAGGTTATGTTGAGATTTGAGAACATGTGTATGAACAAAAAGCAAAGTTGGAAAAATCTAGAAAGCTCTTTATCTCTCATCTTTCTCAATTTCTCTCATCTTTTTTCATGTATTACTATCGAGGCTTGCTTTGAAAGTAGTTATGTTGCTGTCTTGATGGCAGATGTTGGGTTTTATCATGTTAGACTACTGTATTTTATTTTCAAACTTATTTGCTTTGCTTGTGACAAGCAGCAATTGCAATACAGAGGTGGAGCAGCGGCAGCAATGGAGAAGTAGATTAGAAGAAGAGACGATAGTGTAGAGTCGCTGGAGAGGAGAACTAATGTGTGCGTGTTAGTGTGTGTGTGTGTGAGAGAGAGAGAGAGAGAAGCAAAGTAGTGTCAATGAAGGAAGAACTTTTAAAGAATTCTTTTCAGAACAGTCCACTTATTTTTCTAAATTTACGATACCGGCCGGTACTTTAAATACTAGCTAGTACTATACGCAATTATCAATACTGACAAATTGATACCTTTGACCATGATTTCGTATCGTTTTTAACTAGTATGGTACAAATCCATAACATTGCTTCTAATTGAAGTTCTTTAATCATTAGTTATGCATTTATATATTTTATGTAGTTGCCCCAAGTAAAATCCAACAGAATTGCATAATCGAGCCGAATAAGCAGGATTTTAAAATATAGGACCGAGTTTTCAGAATTGTACAATCCTTTTACATATCTTATATGGTTACTTTATCGAGATCGAGCTCTCAATGCCATGCAGTCCATAACACAAATCAAATATCTTATACCATAACCGAGCTCTCGGAGCCATATAGTCTAGTAATACATATCATAACGCAGTACTACCAACACCTTAGTTGGCATGTTGATCCTGTTACATTCCTCCAATTCCTATATATTTTACTAAGGGAAATTTTAATTAAAATTTCATGAAATTTAATGATATAGTCTTATAATAGTCAATTCAAGTTATTTCATATTCGGTCAAATTAAATGTCACTCCTTAATGTCATTTTTTTCATTATTGATTTTAATTTAGTTCATATAATATTCAAGACATATTCATCTCACAATCAGTCAAAATAACATATATATCAAATTTTGAAACTCATATAATGTATGTCAATTGAGGAAAATACGAATTAGAAGTCCAAAATGCAAATTAATCGGATATACTACTTCATATAGCATCTAATTAAATATTTTAACATCAATTTTATAAACCCTCAATTTTATCTTAAGAGCCTTAAATTACATAATGCACAATTTTTTGAAAAAATAAATTTACATGAACACATACTAAATTGATTGTCAATTTGTTTACCATCAATTCTTTATTCTTTCTCTTTCCCTTTTTCTCTCTCATTCAATTCCTCTTCTTTATCTTCATAATATTGCATAAAAAATCAATTTCACGCATTTTATTCATTAATGCATACAACTACACTAAAATCATGTACTAAAAAGAACCAAAACTTCATTAACTTACCTTGATAAATTCGAGTACTATTCATCCAGAAAACTCATCTACTTTTTGTTCATCTTTTTCTAAAATTCTTGTTGATATGATGATTTTAGAGACTTAGGTTGATGATTTAGTATTTAATTTTGATTTAAGGGTTAAACATAGAAAAATATGGCTTGAAAATGGAATAAAAATGAAAGAAAGTGGAGAAAGAAGAGGGAGGGCTGCTCTCGGCAATTTTGGGGAAGAAGAGAATGTATAGGTGGCCAAAAATACAATTTGGTCCCTTAAATCCAATAGCCTTTTTTTTCAAAATCCAAAATTAACTTTGAATTTTAGTTTATTAGTTGGATTTAATTCCACTAAAATATCTTTATTTAATACTTTTAAAAAATTCATAGTAAAAAATTATTGGATGTTATTTAGTCCACATGTCTAAAAATAACATCGTTAAAAATTATGAATTATTTTCTTCTTCTCAATAATTAATACCCATTTAAAAATCATCATCATATAAATACCTTCATTAATATCATTTATTTTCCATTCAAATTTGACTTCCACCCCTTTCTTGGGTCAAACTTTGAACATTAATCAACTCTTGGTCAAACCCTCAAAATGAACTTGTTTTAGCCTCAAATTTGATCCTCGAGCTGTCCTTAAATAATACTATCCGATGTTAAATAAAGTATAGTTTAGGTACTAGGTGTCACTATTTATCTCGAGAGGCGTTATTTGATGCCAATGAATCTAAGGCTTAACTTATCCTTCTTACCAAATTGAAATATTTTCTCCCATGAGGAAGCTTTCAAAAAAACTTTGTCACCAATAGCACATTCAATGTACTTTCTCTTCAAATTTGCATATGATTTTTGGCGATCAGAAGTACCTTTCAACCTTCCTTTATAATCTTCACCTTATCCTTGGTTTCCCTTATCAATTTTAGACCCGCAATCTTACTTTCATTGATTTCTGTCCAACATAAGGGTGTTTTACACTTTTACCATAAAGAGCCTCATACGATGCCATCTTCATGCTTGCTTGATAGTTATTATTTACGCAAATTCAATCGAAAGAAGGTGTTCATCCCAGTTTCCTTTAAAATCAATAACCTAACTTCTAAGCATATCTTCTAGCACTTGAATCACTCTTTCTGAAAGTCCATCCGTTTGATGAGGAAAAGTTGTACTAAAATTCAATTTAGTACCTAAGGCCTCATATAATTTCTTCAAAAATCTTGAAGTGAATCTTGGATCTTCGTTTGATATGATTGAAGATGGTACTCTATGTAATCGCAATTTCTCACTAATGTACAATTTGCATACTTTGGGAGTTGGTAGTCAGTTTTGATAGGCAAGAAGTGAGCTAACTTGGTCAATATATCTATAATCACCCATATGACATTATACTTCTTACTAGTTTGAGGCAAGCCAGCCACAAAATCCATCATGATTTGAACTCATTTCCATTTAAGTATTGATATTGGTTGAAGTAAATCCGATGGGGCTTGATGTTTTGCTTTTACTTATTGGCATATAAGACACTTGGTAACATAATCTATAATGTCTCTCTTCATACCTAGCCATCAATAATGTGTCTTCAAGTATTGGCACATTTTAGCACTTCCTGGGTGCACAACATATGAACTGCTATGGGCTTCCTTCATGGTTTTCTTTTTTCAGCTCATCATCATTAGGAACACAAATTCTATCTTTGTAATAAAAGTAGCCATCCTATTTGATTGCATATTCATTATCCTTCCCCTCTTAAATTTATTTAAGAATGGTAACCAGCTTTTTATTTTGCTTACGTGTTTCCTTGACTTGTTGTAACAAGTTTGGTTTGGGCCTTAACTCAGCTACATGGCTGTATCTATCACTGGCTACATATAATCTATCATTCATTACTCTTAAATATGATAATCAGCATCGGCTACTACATTTGCTTTGCCTGGATGATAGACAATGATGTAATGATAATCTTTAATCAACTTTATCTATCTTCTTTGCCTTAATTATGTGTAGGAAAATATTTAAGATTTTTGTGATCTATGCAAATGTAGCATTTTTCTCCATATAAATAATACCTCCAAATCTTTAAAGCAAAAGCTATGGCTGCTAACACTAAATTATGGGTTCGATAGTTCCTTTCATGAGACCTAAGTTGCCTAGAAGCTTAAGCAACTACCTTTCCCTCTTTTATAAGTATACATCTAAGCTAGTTATGTGAGGCATCACTATAGATCATGAAGTCTCTACCAGCTATAGGTTATGTAAGAATAGGCGCTTCAGTCAACATTACTTTTAGCTTTTCAAAGCCTTCCTAACATTTATCACTCCATACAAATTTTGCATTCTTTTACAGTAACTTGGTCAAATGTGCTACAATTATGGAGAATCCCTTTACAAAATCTTCTATAATATCCCGCCAAACATAAAAAACTTCTAATCTCTGTAGCATTCCTAAGTAGCTTCCATTCTAAAATGATTTCTATCTTTTTAGGATCAACTCTAATCTCATCTGCTGATATGACCTGACCAAGGAAAGAAGCTTCATTAAGTTAAAATTCATATTTACTAAACTTAGCATAAAGTTGTTTATCCCTCAAAGTTTGCAAAATAATTCTCAAGTGTGCATTATGCTCTTCTTGGTTCTTAGAATAAACTAAGATATTATCAATGAAGACTACCACGAATTGATCCAAATAAGGATGGAAAATATGATTCATGAGATCCATAAAGATTGCCAGAGCATTTGTGAGTCCAAAAGGTATCACTAAAAATTCACAATGCTCATATATCATTCTAAAAGTTGACTTCGGGACATCTACTTCCTTTACTCTCAACTGATAATACACCAATTTCAGATCAATCTTAAAGAAAACACCTACACTTTAAAGTTGATCATAAAGATCATCTATTCTAGACAGTGGATATTTGTTCTCTACAGTTACTTTGTTTAATTATTTGTAACCACATATAACATAAGAGACCCATCTTTCTTCTTGAAAAATAGCACATGTGCACTCTAAGAAGACATACTAGGGTATATAAAACTCTTCTCAAGAAGTCGTTGAAGTTGGATTTTCAATTCCTTAAGTTATGGAGGAGCCTTCCTATATTATGCAATAGATACTAGTGTTGTACCAGGTATCACATTAGTAGAAAATTCAACTTCTCTTTTTGATTGTAACCCTTAACTCCTCAAGAAATACATCCTGGAAGTCACATACAATTGGTATATATTTAATTTTAGGATCATTCTGTCTAGCTTCAAGTACACAAGCTAAGTTGGCTACACACCCCTTTCTAATAAGCCTTTTTACTATATAACATTGGAGAGAAATTTTGACATTTCGCTAATAACTGTGATCTCATCAATGTCAACTGTTCTAAGAGTGATTCTTTTAAGATGATAATCTACCATTAAATGGTGTCTAGATAGCCAATCCATATAAAGAATCACATTAAATTTGTGAAAAGGTAATTCAATCAAATCACCAAGGAATTCATAACCTTGTATTTTTAGCGGACAATTCTTGTAGACCCTATTTACTACCACACTATGACCTAAAGGATTTGTAACTAGAATATAAAGTTCAAGAGTGTCAACATATAACCCTATATTTTCAAGCAATGAGATATATATATATATATATATATATAAGAATGCATGAACAGAAATATTCATACATGAACAGAAATGTCAAAGATAGTAAAAGTACATATAATCACATATGGGGCATCCTAGTTATCATGAACTCATATAACATATGTATGAACTAGAGTACAGGTATTAGGTCCATCAACTGTCTCTAATGCAACCCTCTGACCACCAGTACTAGAACTAGTTCCCGTGCCTCTGCCTTTGCCCTTATGAGCCATAGGAACTGGTATCTCTGCTTGACTAGCTATTTGATACTGTTTACCAGGGCAATCTTTCTGAAAATGCTCCATAGATCCACGTCATAGACAAGCTCCCATCATCTTCCAACCCTATCCACCATGTTTTTCCCAAAATGATCACATGGGATAACTACCCTATGTCCTGACCCACCTGCTGTACTAGCTATAGATGGGGTTGGTTGTCCTGCTCTAACCATTGATCTCTAGCTCTGTCTTGATTAGTAATATGATGTTTGTGTTTATGCTGGAGCCTGAGACTCTGAACCCTTTTGCATCTTACTGGTTAAGAAGGATGAACTAGATTGCTCCTGACTCCTCTTTTGTTGTCCTCTATTTCTCCATTTTTGTTCATCAATATTACTTTTTCAATCCTCAAAGTTGTTTTCACAATCTCTATATAGTCCTTAATTTATAGTGCAATGAGGAGTTTTTTGATATGATGATAGAGACCTGCTTCAAATCTCTCACAATTATCTACACCTGTAGGAATTAATGTCTCAGTATACATATTCATTCTATCTCTTTCTCATATTCTAATACCGTTTTATACCTATATTTCAAATGAAGGAATGCATCCCTCATTTCATCCTTATAAGACTCTCCTACATATTTATCTGTAAATTGGGACAAAAAGTACTCCCAAGTAAGATCCTGCAGTAGTACAAGCATTTTAATGGACTCCTACCAACATATACCACTAATATGTTGGTCCCTGAAGAAGACCATTTGCATACTCCAATCTCTCTTTTGGTGTGCAATAGAGAAGATAAAAAATTCTCTTTATCTTAATAAGCCAAAACTCAACATCTGGAGCAATAACTGATGACTCTCCCAAAAAATCCTTTGCTCCACTTAGCTTTCTCCAATGTAAGCTTGTGTAGTGGAAGAGTTGGTTGTGGCTGTATAGAAGGTGCAATAACCATCTGTTGTCTCATATAGTCCACCCTAGTTTGGAAAAACTCTGTTAAGTTAGGAGCTGGTTGACCGACAGGTGGTGGTACAGGCTATACTGGTTGCCCCGCCATGCCTTTATCTGCAACTCCAACTAAGGCATGACTTTTCTTCCTCTTCCTTAACGACTTCCCTGATGCCTGGTTCCATTCTTCAGTCTATAACAGATAGAAACGGTGGATTTACATTAGAGTCACATTATATTCTCATGTAATCCTTCATTTGGCATATAAACAAATAATCTTTCCTTTATTTGCTTAAGTATAGACCCCAAACTGCTTAAACTAAGCTTTGATACTACTAAATGTAACACTCCATCCTTGATAATAGAATCATAATACTGAGTATTACCACATTCTTAAATACCTAAAATTTTGAATTACAAAAATTTATATTTAAATCCTTATTATTCTAGCAAATATTATTCATTTTATCAAAAAAGTTTGACAGATTTTCCTTTATATTTTCTTAAAACCTCCTATAAGAAACTTAAATACACTTCTCATTCATTTTACTTTACCATCCATCTCTATATCAAACTCCATTGACAAAATAATTGCCCATCCTCCAATACATTTCAACTCATCTAAATCAAAACTTTAATATATATTTCGCAATATAATTCTATAAGATCCTTCATTTCTTTAAGTGTACATGCTATAACCAAAAACAAAATATAATTATGTAGTACATCCACCTCCAAGTCTTCTGCAATCCTTTATGTGACTCTAGTCTTTGTAGTAGATTCACCACAACTTTCTTCTAATTTTCTTCAAAAGCTATGTGTAGAAAGAAAACCACACGCTAAGCTATAAGCTTAGTGGTATTTAAGCAATTTCATTTCTCATCCAATTCAATTCATTCAAACATATCATGCATAACATATAATGTTTTTCAAATATAAATATCTTCATTTATTTCTAATCATAAATAGGCATTAAAATTAATTTATTAAATTCAAACATGTATCTGTCATATTAGTTCACATCTGATTACATAATGATCAATAAATCTTACAATTTAAGTTTTCAATCAATTATTACTTCTAATTGAAGTTCCTTAATCATTAGTTATGCATTTATAAATTTTCTGTAATTTCCCCAAGTAAAATCCAACAAAATCGCATTGTCGAGTCGGATAAGTAGGATTTTAAAATATAGGACCAATTTCTCGAAACGATACGGTCCTTTTGCATATCTTATATGGTTACTCTCGAAGTCATGTAGTCCATAACACAATAAAATATCTTACACCAAAACTTAGCTCTCATAGTCATATAGTCCGGTAATACATATCATGATGCAGTACTGCTAACTCCCCAATTGGTGTCTCAACCCTATTATATTCCTCCAATTCCTATCTATTTTACTAAGGGCAAATTTAATTAAAATTTTATTGAAATTTAATGATATAGTCTCATAATAGATAATACCCAATTCAAGCTATTCCATATTTGGCCAAAGTAAATGTCACTCCTTAATGTCATTTTTTTCATTATTGGTTTTTAATTTAGTTCATATAACATTCAAGACATATTCATCTCATCAATTAGACAAAATAACATGTATTTCAAAATTTTAAATTCAAATATAATGTATGCCAATTGAAGAAAATACAAATTATAAGTTCAAAATCTAAATTAATCATATCTACTACTTCATTTAGCATCCAATTAAAAAAATTTAACATCAATTTCGTAAACCCCCAATTTTATCTCAAGAACCCAAAATTAAATAATATACAACTTTTAGGAAAAATAAAATTACATGAACACATGCCAAATTGATGTTCAATTTGCTTCAATAAACTTCAATTTCACTATCAATTTCTTATTCTTCTCTTTCGCCTTCAATCCCTCTTCTTCTTCTTCATAATATTGCATAAAAATTCAATTTCATGCATTTTATTCAATAATGCATGTAATTATACTAAAATTATGTATTAAAAAAAAGAAAACCCATATACTTTTTCTTCATCTTTTTCTCAAAATTCTTGTTGATATGATGATTTTAAGGATCCCAGGTTGATGATTTAGAGTTTAATTGTTGATTTATGAGTTAAAGATAGAGAAATTTGACTTGAAAATGGAAGAAAAATGAAAGAAAGTGGAGAAAGAAGAGAGAGGGTTGTTCTTGGCAATTTTGGGGAAGAAGAGAATGTATAGGTGGCCAAAAATACAATTTGGTCCCTTAAATCCAATATTTTTTTTTTCAAGATCCAAAATTAACTTTCAATTTTAATTCATTAGTTGGATTTAATCCCAATAAAATATCTTCATTTAATAAATTTTTTTAAATTCATAGTCAAAAATTATTCAAGTGTTATTTTGTCCACAATTTCAAAAATAACATCGTTAAAACTTATGAATTCTTTTCTTCTTCTCAATAATTAATACCCCTTAAAAAATCAACCCCACATAAATACCTTAATTAACATCATTTATTTTTCATTAGTATTTTTTGGGTTTAACTTTAATCTCTTTTTTAAGTCAAACTTTGACCATTTGTCAACTATTGGTCAAACCCTCAAAATGAATTCGTTTTGGCTTCAAGTTTGACTCTCGGGCTATCCTTAAATAATATTATCTGAAGCCAAATAAAGTATAGTTTTGATCCTGTGTGTCACTATTTATCTAGGGATGTATTATTTAGGACCTGAAAAGTACTATTCATGAAATTGATAGTTTTGATACTGGCACATTTTTTAAATTTTAAAAATACATAGATTATAGAATTTAATGTAACAACTAATAAATAAAAAAATAAACCAAGTAAGAGAAAAATATAGGAAAATCCTCTCCCTACAAAAATATACGAACTCAACCTTCTTATCTTGTTTAATAGGAAATTAGAATAACTCCTTATAAAAAAATTATAAATTTTAATGAATTTTATAATTCTAACTCCAAATTTAAAAATGTTACTAAAATTTTCAAATCTTTATTTTTTTTCAATGATAGTCTTTTTATTAACTTTGTTGATGTGACATACTAAACCATTTAGTTTCTTTGCCACAAGGATAACATGTGGATTTAATTTATACATTAATAAATTAATAGTTTTAAATAAAAAACAAATTATGGAAAAAAAAACCTAAATCCCTAATCTAGGTTGCTTCTCTACCAAACACCAAACTCTTTCTTTTGCTTCTCTTATAAAACTTCTCGCCACCATCTAACTTCACAAGCGTTGAAAGCTTCACAGCTTCACTTTCTCTTCCACATCTTCTCGTACTAGATTTCTCCTTTACCATTATTCTTTGTATTGCTTCACCACCTTTGTCGACTATTGCACGGATGGTTGAAAGCTTCACCGCTACACCAATGCACATCATTTCACCAACAACATATGACTGAAGCATATATCTATCTCTGTTCATCAAAGTTGAGGAGAAAGGTGAGTAACTTAACCCTATGTTTGGTTGTTGTCCTCATGGGTGAGGACAATAGACAAGGACGTAAAAGTTTTGTCCTCCGTCTTGTTTACTTGCTGTCCTTACCCATTTTTGTTCCGTCTTCAGAGGACAAGGACATAAATTTTTGTTCCTTCCAAAACTGTGGTACAAGAATTCTTGTCCGACAGACAACATAATGAAATGTTAAAAATATCCTCCCCTCAACGACTCTGATGAAACCTAAAACAAATTACAAACTCCATTTTTGTCCGTAGCTCTCTTGCTTCATTCGGCTTCGTATCCATTGATAAAGGTGAGTTTTTTTGTTTGTGAATTCATGAATCTTATCTTCCGTTCCCACTTCAATTTATGTATGCATATGTTCTTTGCTTTTCCCCTTCTCTCTCTATTCTGCATAACTTGCTCATGGTCACTTTCTCTACTGCCAGATTTACTTCTCCACAAACGAACTTCACTTTTCAAGCCAACCCAACCTACTACCATCCCTCTCTTCTGGGTAAGACGCAATATTCATCCCACCTTTTTTGTTTTTCTAAAGATTGCTATGGGTGATGGGTTCCGATTGGGTGTGGGATTTGGTTGATGGAGTTATGTTTGTGCTTTGTTGATGGATGTCGATTGGGTAAGGGATTAGGGATGGGTATCGATTGGGTGAGGGATTAGGACTAGGTTATGTTAATGGGTTATTTGATTAGGGATGAGAATTCGGTGGTAGGCCATTTCCAACTCTTTGGTTGTTCCACTTCTCTGCCATTTTTTTCTGTTGTGGATTAAAGAACACAAATGGGATCATTGAAGTGGGTATTTTAGGTTGAAATGTGTAATTTGACAAAATAGGAATGATGAAAAGTTGGGTTTTAAGTATATAGTTTGATGATGAAATTGTTTGAAGTGGTTTGCAGTTAAAACATTCATATATGTTTGTTTTTTGTAGTAAGCCTTCTTCAAATAACTAGTCAGAAAATATAAGCTATATGTTCTT
>JANIPM010000005.1:18129099-18139947 GCA_027478405.1 Erythroxylum cassinoides
AAAAAAACAGGAAATAAAAATTACTTTTTAAAATTTTATAATTTTTAAAGACATGAAGAAATCAAAATTAAAAACAGAATGTAGCAGATTTTTTTCTTAAATTTAAAAATAAAAACAAACACTAATTTAAATTTTTACATAAGTTATTTTTGTTTAACTCCACGTGTCATTTGCCTAATTTCTGAAGGCACTGAAAGTCTGAAAAGAAATTTCACCAACTTTTGCACCAGCGATGACACAGCATCGTGGAGAATGGGACGTATCAATTAAAGTGGTTTTTGACCGGGCCAGAAACAGATCCTCTCTGATTCAGTGAATCCAAACGGAAAAGAAGTTCTCGTTTGCTGACTTACGGGCACTTGTTACGAAAATGGGTGGACCCATAACTGGTTCCAACCTCTAAATGACTTTGGAGTATCCGGAACATATCTCCATTTGGTGGCAAAGATACTAGCTGGTATCTTTTAGGGTTCGTGAAACTTAATATAGATGACACCAATAAACGTTCCTCGTTTACAGCATCCGCTGGCGGGCTGCTACGGGATTCTATACGTCAATGATTAGGAGGCTTCACACAAAACCTCAGATGGTATTTTCGGATGTCCGCAGAACTTTTGGGAATCTTCATCGGCCTCACCTTCTCATGAAATCTAGGCTATCGTCAGGTTGAGTTAGAAGTGGATTCCACAACGACACTACAATTAATCTCAATTGCAGCTACCAGAGTCAAGTCCCTCAATCTCATTGTTCAAGGCATCCATGAACTGTTCTTTCGAAACTGGACTGTTGCACATAGCCACATCTATCGAGAGAGCAACAGCTGTGCAAATTGGCTTGTCAATCACACTACTCAATTCGATATCGGGGTTATCTATCTCGATGCCCCACCCATTGAATGTAATTTTCTCCTTGTAGCAGATATTTCAGGGTTTCGCTCCCCTTGACTCCTGTTGTAATTTATTTCAATTCTCCCTTTATAAAAAAAAAGATACTAGTTGGTATGATATACTTTGTCAACAAGATTATAATCATATGATATTTTTGCAAAAAAATTACAAATTAACTATTTTAATATCATTTTTTAAAGTTCAGAATAAAAATATAAAATCAGTAAATTTTAATTTTTTTAATAATTAACCTTAAATTTAAAAAAAGATCCCATACACCAAATATTTTTTTTGAGGGGATCCCATACACCAAATATACAAACCATTCTTTATCTATATTCCTCCCAATATATTTTAAATTTTAATACTTAACATAATGAGTTATTCTAATATACTTAATTCTAATTTTTGTCCTAAGCAAAGCAAGCCAACATGACTAAAGAATGAGGGACGTATTCACCTGTTCTCAAAATTACTGTCCCTGTATTTAACTCTTTTTTTTTCTTAATAAATAATGAATTTTTTTTGAAGCGTTAACATGTGCGCTTAGCGCATATTATTCAGATCCAAAGATAAAACGTCATATAAAAAATTGAGAGGGCATATTCTCTACTCGAAACTAGACATAGAATTAGTCACCTTAGCGATCTTATGAGCGACCTGATGTACTGATCTCTTAACAAAAGTAGTAAAAATAAATTAATGCTCTTGAAGAAAAGCTTTACAATGGTAAAGGAACAAGCAATTTTGAAACAGGGGATTCTGTTCCGAAGAATGATCCAACGTTTTAGCTTCCCACTGAACAAAACGTGGGGGTCACAAAAAACAAAAGCCAGCCAAAGAGTCAACCAACTACATCCACGTGATATTTTTTTCCAAACAAGACAAGAAACTATAAAGTCACCACCCATTGTTTTAGACTCTTGGATTATAATGTCACTGGGACAGACTTTAAAGTCACCACCCATTGATTTAGACTTTGGGATTATAATGTAAATATAAGTTGAAATCTCGCTGGCACGGATTATAATATTAATATTATTAGTGACATAATTTAATTATGTTAATCTGTTATATAAATACAATTTTATCACTAGCAATTTTAATGTAATTATATTTAATATTATAAAAGAAATTAAAACTAAGTTATTTATGAATTGGGCCGTTGTATTATATATTGGAGAAACAAAGAATATTCAGTTCTTTTTAATAAATAGAAGTTGTAAAAGTGAAGGAGGTATGGGTGGATGAGATCTTCTTCTACAGTATTCTTATCCGGGGAAGTTGATACTTTCTAGGTTCTACCACCAACTCTTCCCCCACCTTTCTGCTTCTGCTGCTGCTGCTCCTTCGAGGCAGCTTCTGGTTTCATTCTTCTAGTTCTATGACTTGATTTTTCTTTATCCACTGTTGATAAAGATAATTTATTTTTACTTTTATTTTTATTAAAGACCAAAAATAAAAAAGATAAAATTAAACTGATCTAAGCAAGATAGTTGGAGATGGAGCCGGAACAAAAATATTTGTAATTGTTATATTTTAGGGATTGAATCAATGAATTGGTATCACAGTCGGAGTGAATTCATGGGGTTGGATTTTGTGATGAGAAATCCAGAGTATTTATTTATAGTAAACACAAGTCCGTGGAAAGAAATGAAAAGAAAAAGGGGAATATCTAGATTAATACCATTGCTAAGCTACGCTATTGGACTTGGAACCAAAAATATCAGCGAGCCTCGCCTCACCTGACTGACTCTTTCGGCAGACAAAGTATGCAGCAGATAACAGGAACAAGAAGTGAGATATTGGTGGCTTTTCCTTCAACAGCAGGATGTTTTGGATCTCCCGAATCTTTCAGGCCTCGCCACTTTCCTTCTCTCCATTTTCTCTCTCCTTACTTGTCCAAAGTATGTGTATCTTTCTCTTCTTTTTTGTTGTTGCGTGCATTTCTTTCTCTCATCTGTTGTAGTTGCATGTGCACCGTACGTATTGTGAGGAGGTAGAAGTTTCATTTAGGGGAACTGCAAAAAGGAACTTGTAGGTCCACTGAGGCTGGAATGGATTTGTTCATCATTGATTGGATACTCAGCTGCACTCTTACACTATCTTTTCTGTTCTAGAGATGCCCCTCTTTTGGCTTACGAAAGCCAGGAACTGGATTTGAGAATTGCCGGGCAAGAAATTTAACTGTGAGAGCATTAGATGGTCCAAGCAATTATTCAGCTCCTGTTTCTCCTCTTGAATTTGAATCCCATGTAGGCCAGCTTTTGGCACAAATTATGCAAACCCATCCTCATTTACTCCCTGCAGCTATTGATCAGCAGCTTGAGAATCTTCAATCTGATAGAGAATCCCAAAAAGAAGTTACTCCTTCACCTGAGGATGTCCTCTACAGGTTGGTACTTACAACTTTCATTCTTGAAAGCAATTCGCATTAGCTCTTATTGTATCTGGCATGACTCTTTATGGAAGCATGGGGCTTTCTAATTTTGTTTTTATGCTTTAATTTAACAAACAAATATTAACGGAGTAATTGTTGAATGTGTATGTTGGGTGCCGTTGTTAGATATGCTGGATGACATTTTGGCTTATGCAGGACAAATTTTGGGGGATATTATGACACATATATTACTCGAATGTACATTTGTTGTCTTGCTTTACTCTCCATGTAAATGAGCTTAAAAAATGCATTTAGGGCCAGGACTTATGAGGTTGTGGACAAGAGAAGATGGGTAAAGGTCCATTTACTTCATTGTCTCTAGTAGGTCTTCAATAATATGGAACTTAAGGTCATAAATGTGAGCTTTTTAATCTATGAAATGGTGGTGAAGCTGACAAATTTTGTGCCATTAGTGAGCCAACTTCGGAAACAAGTTTTTATCTCATCTGAACCTATTTTTGATTGAGAAAATGTTAGGTGTAGCTTCATGGTTTTGCAAGTTAACATTTTAACAGGGACATGGGTGATTTTTATCCATATGGAAACAATCTAAAGACTACAGTGTTTGTTCTTTAGTTTATTGATTATTTGGAAGATCTTATATATCACAGAGTTTCATTTTTGTTTGCTACTTGATCAATTTTTCTGAGGATGCGTTATGACCTTAGAGTCTGTTGACTACTTTCACAGAGTGTCAGTTTAATTTCTGACCTAGAATTCTTCCTATGCCGTATCACTTTGTCCCTGTATTGACTAATGTGCTGACGTTGATGAACTTTCAGGAGAATAGCTGAAGTCAAGGAGAAGGAAAGGCAAAAGATTCTTGAAGAAATCATTTACTCCTTGATTGTGCAAAAGTTTTTAGACAATCGCATCTCAATGATTCCAAAAATATCAGCAACCTCGGACCCTGCTGGACGGGTGGATTTTTGGCCAAACCAAGAGCAAAAATTGGAATCTGTTCATTCTGCCGAAGCCTTTGAAATGATACAAAGTCACTTGGCTCTTGTGCTTGGAGATCGCTTAGTTGGCCCACTTGATACTATTGTTCAAATTAGTAAAGTCAAACTTGGAAAGTTATATGCAGCTTCTATAATGTATGGATATTTCCTCCGGAGAGTTGATGAACGTTATCAACTTGAGAGAACCATGAACACTCTTCCAAAGGGTTTCAGGGAAGGCCAGGGAAGTCAAGATCCAAATATAGTGAACCAGCTCTGGGATCCAGATTCTTTGATAAGGATTGCAGCCGACGATGAAGGCAATATTGATGAGAGCTTCATGGATTCTGGAGTAGGAAAATCATATAGGCTAAGATCCTATGTGATGTATTTGGATGCCGAGACACTTCAGAGATATGCAACCATAAGATCCAAGGAAGCTATTTCCTTGATTGAGAAGCAAACACAAGCACTATTTGGGAGGCCTGACGTAAGAATTGCGGACGACGGTTCACTGGACACAGGGAGCGATGAAATTGTCTCAGTTACTTTCTCTGGATTGACAATGCTAGTACTCGAGGCAGTAGCATTTGGATCATTTCTGTGGGATTCAGAAACTTATGTTGAATCAAAATACCATTTCTTTAGCAGCTAGAATTAACTGTTTACCGTGGAACCATGTAAAGTATCATTTTGTTATGATGTATGGTGGTGCATGTTTCCGGCAGCTCCCCAATATAACGAAGTTCTTCAGCTTTACAATCTCTAGGACATGCTGTTAGCAATAATTGCAATGTCAACAAAGGAATCCAGATATTTGTACATTATCCTTTCCTATATGTGAAGAATGGAGTTAGTACAGGTTGTGTATTCTGTGAATTCATTTTGTAGCTGATTCAAGCTGAATTCTTAATATTACTAGTATACGTAAAGGAATTCGAGTCTTTACTGCTAAATCAGTAGTTACTTGATCCTCGATCACACATGTACAAACACACAAGGATGACTTTGTTATAACAATTTTTCATAGAGAATTAGAGGATTTGGAGGGAGGGACAGAAGGAGAAAAAGGAATAATCTTGATTCTTCATATTCGTCCTTTCCAGAACTATATGGAAGAATTAAAACCTAATAGAAAGCTGACACGGGTTATATTGTTATAACTTCACTTTTTAACCAAACTGAAATGGTGAAAAGTGAAGCCTCCATTACAATGCCACTTTCTTCCTTTTGTTTTTAAACTTCCTGCGATATTCTGAAACATTGGATGTATGGATGTTTCGGGGGTAATGACAACCTATAAGCGACCTTGCCCGTCCTTATTCACGATTTCGTATGGAACATAATGTAAGGGTGATAATCTGTGGTTGATACGCCTCTATAATGGGTGTTGTGTGTAGGACTGTAGTTTCCAAAAATTCTCTATCAGTCCTCTTTTTGTCAGCCTTTTGCTTCATTCAGTGTTGAACCCGAATTAAGTGACCTCCAAAGCTCCTTCTCTCCCGTAACGCTTGATCAACTGTAAGACCTTGGAATCCCTGCTACATATACGACATAAACTGGAGGTGGATATCCCTATAAGACCTCAAATGGGGTTGAGTTGATGGTTGTATGATCGGTGGTTTCATAACACCATTCAGCTATGGTGTTCCATTCCACTCACTTACAAGCGGCTTTCCCACAAAAGCACTTAAGATACGTCTCCAACACCATATTGATAGCCTCTATTTGCACGTCTAATTGAGGGTGATAGTCTATACAATACTTCAAGCTCACCCTTTATCAGTCCCTTAATAAAATTGTTTGAATGTGTGCATCAGTTGCAGATTTAGTTCCAGATTTTTTCTGTTTCAGTTTTTCACCTTTGACCAAATCAGTTCGATTTTCTGTTTGCTTATTCCGTAAGCAATATCAGATTAGGAGATTTTCTAGAAGTTGTTTATTAAATTCAGTTGCAAGCTTTTGTATTTAAGCTACTGCTCTCTCAATGAAAATTATTAAAATTATTAAATTCCAGCATAAAATCTCTTTAATTCTTACTCTCTCTATTTTGTTCTTAATTTTGGTTAAGTTTTACATACTAGAAAACTAACAAAATGGTATCAGAGCCATCTTCTTAAGGGATTTGTGAGTGATCTGAGTGAATCCCTCCACAAAAGGCCTAAACACCTTTCAGTCCATCAAATTAATGGATTCTGAAACACCATTTACAGCCCTTCACCACCTATGTTCAATGGTGAAAATTACCAATTCTGGGCAGCAAGAATGGAAGCTCACTTGGAGGCAGATAATCTTTGGGAAGTTGTTGAGGAAGACTACGAAATTCTTCCATTACCTAATAACCCAACAATGGTGCAAATCAGAACCTACAAGGAGAGGAAAGCAAGAAAGTCCAAGGCAAAGGCTACTTTGATTGCGGCTATTTCACCAACAATCTTCACCAGAGTTATGACAATGAAATCAACATTCGAAGTTTGGAATTCCCTTAAGAATGAATATGAAGGAGATGAGAGAATTAGAAGAATGCAAGTGCTCAATTTGGTCTGGGAATTTGAGATGCTATGAGACAATTAAAGAGTATGTTGACAAACTAGTAAACATTGTCAACAAGGTAAGATTGCTTGGTTTTGAGTTTTCTAATTCAAGAATTATTCAGAAAATCTTAGTCACTATTCACGAAAGATTTGAGGCAACCATTTCTTCCTTGGAGAATACGAAAAGAACTGTCAAAAATTAGCTTGGTGGAGTTGCTAAATGCTTTGCAGGCCTAAGAACAGAGGAGACTGATGAGGGTCGAAGGCTTTATAGAGGGTGCACTTCCAGCCAAATTGCAGATTAATCAAGGAAGAAAAGGTTGGAACAAGAAAAAATAAAAAGAAGAATTCAATGACATCAGAAGTTGTTGTCAACACTAAGAGCAACAATGAAAAAAAGAACTCAAATTTTCCTCCCTGCAGACACTGTGGCAAGAAAGGCCATCCTCCTTTCAAACGCTGGAAAAGATCAGACGTCAAGTGTGCTAAATACAACAAGATGGGGCATCACGAGTGAATCTGTAAGAACAAATTTCAGCAAAGAAATGTGGCACAAGTTGCAAACAAAAAGGAGGAAGAAGATCAACTTTTTGTAGAAATATGTTTTGCACTAGCTCAAATAAAAAATGGTTGGTGGATAGTGTCTGTACCAATCACATGACCTATGATCATGAACTTTTTAGGGAGTTGGACACATCCTAGGTATCTAAAGTTAGAATTAGCAACGAAGAGCATATTACTGTCAAAGGAAAAAGAACTATAGCCATTGAGAGCTAAAGAGGTACTAAAATTATTTCTGATGTTTTATTTGTATTGAAAATTGATCAAAAATTGTTGAGTGTGGGACAACTGCTTAAGAAGGGATTTAAAGTCATCTTTGAAGATAAGTAATGTTTAATCAAGGGTGTAGACGATAAGGAAATTTTCAGAATTAAAATGAGAGGCAAAAGTTTCTCTTTAGATCCAATGGAGGAGAAGCAAGCAGCCTATCCCAATGCTTTAAGCAATACTGAGACTTGGCATAAAAGATTAGGTCATTTCCATCATACTGTGGCATTGACAATGCAAAGGCAGCAATTGGTTCTAGGTTTGCCTCACTTGAAGTATGATTTGCCAAATTGCAGGGCTTGTCAGTTTGGTAAGCAAGCAAGATTACCTTTCTGGCAATCCTCTTGGAAAGCAACAAAGAAGCTACAGCTCATCCACACAGATCTAGTTGGACCTTAAAGAAATCCTTCGCTCAATGGGAGTAAATATTATATAGTCTTTATTGATGACTTCACTAGAATGTGTTGGATTTATTTTCTTATGTTCAAGTCAGAAGTTGTTGATATTTTTTGGAAGTTTAAACAGTAGGTTGAGAATCAAAGTGGTTGCATGATACAAGTTCTAAGGTTTGGCAATGGCAAGGAATACACATCTAAATAGTTCAATATGTTTTGTAAGGAAGCAGGAATCGAACACCAACTCACAACTTCATATACTCCTCAATAAAGTGGAGTTAGTGAGAGGAAGAATTGTACAATAAGGGAGATGTCTAGATGCATGCTTCATAAGAAAAATTTGCCAAAGGAGTATTAGGCAGAGGTTGCAAATACTTCTGTCTTTCTACTAAACATGCTTCCCACTAAAGCAGTAGAAGGAAAGACTCCCTATGAAGCATGGTATGGTTACAAGCCCTCCATACAAAACTTTAAAATATTTGGTTGTCTATGCTTTACTCATGTGCCGCAGATTAAGAGGGAAAGCTAGACAAAAAGATTGAATATGGTATCTTCGTCGGATATAGTACAATCTCTAAAGCTTATAGAGTTTTCCAACCCCACACAAGGAAAATTCTAATAAGCAGGGATGTATATTTTGTGGAGAATGAACAATGGTGCTGGAACAATGCAGGAAACGAGCAAATTGTTGATTCTTTACTAAATCAAGATGAGTTAGTGAATCACACTTCTATAAGAGGAACCAGATTGCTCTCTGAAATCTACCAAAGATGTAATGTTGTTGTTCTATAGCCTGCTGGATATTAGGAAGTAGAAAATAAGTGGAGGATTGCAATATAGGAGGAGCTCAACATGATTTTAAAAAACCAAACTTGGGAGCTTGTTGATAGACCTAAAGGCAAAAAGGCGATTGGAGTGAAGTGGGTTTACAGAACAAAGCAAAATGTTGATGGTTCAGTCAACAAGTAAAAAGCAAGGTTAGTGGTAAAAGGTTACGCTCTTATTTTTGGTCTAGATTTTTCTAACTCTTCGGCCCCGGTGGCAAGATTAGACACAATCAAGTTACTCCTAGCAGTAGCAGCACAAAAAGGATGGAAAATTTACTAACTTAATGTGAAATAAACTTTTTTGAATGGATTTCTAGATGAAGAAATCTATGTTGAATGACTAGAAGGCTTTGCTATAAAACGGGCACAAGGACAAGGTTTATCTACTAAAGAAGGCATTGTATAGTTTAAAACAGGCTTTAAGAGCTTAGTATAGCAGGATTAATGATCATTTGCTAAATTTGGGCTTTGTTAAAAGCCAAAGTGAATCGATTTTTTATGTTAAAGGTGATAAAGCTAATTTTGTGGTGGTCTCCTTGTATATTGATGATCTTCTGGTTATAGGAAATAATCTTGGACTTATCCAACAATTCAAGGCAGACATGATGCACATCTTTGAAATGATTGATCTAGGAGAAATGACGTAGTTCCTTGGAATAGAAATTAAGCAAAGAGGAAATGAGATTTTCATCAACCAGAAGAAGTATGTAAAGGAGATAATAAAGAAATTTAACATGGAAGACTATAAAAGCATGAGTACTCCAATGTGCCAAAAGGAGAATTTGTGCAAGGAAGATGGGGCTGAATGAGTAAATGAAACTCTATACAGAAGTTGCTCGGCTGCTTACTGTTTCTCACCGCAACAAAACTAGATATCTTACATGCTATAAGTGTGTTATCAAGGTTTATGAATTGTGCAAGTGAAGTTCACCTTAAAGCAACCAAAAGAGTTGTGAAGTATGCATAGGGGACTTTAAATTATGGTGTCAGGTTTAGTGCTGATCAAAATTTCAAGTTGCTAGGTTACTCTGATAGTGACTGGGCAGGTTCCTCTAATAACATGAAAAGTATCACTGGCCATTGTTTCAGTTTTGGACAAGAATCTTTTCTTGGTTTTAAAAAAAATATATTGTTGCACAATCAACTGTTAAAGTTGAGTTTAAACAGCGACAACAACTGTTAATCAAGCTTGATGGCTAAGAAAAAAATGTTTGATTTGCATTTGGAGCAAGGACAAAGCACTGAAGTGATGGTTAACAATCAGGCAGCCATAACTATCTCCAACAATCCAGTTTTTCATGAAAAAAAAACCTTTTTAATGTCAAGTTGTTTTTACTTAGAGATGTGCAAAAGGATGGGGCTGTGTTTTTAAAGTATTGCAGGATTGAAGATCAACTTGCAGATATTTTCACTAAACCTCTTCCAAGAAGCAAATTTGAGTCTCTAAGGAAAAAGCTTGGAATCTGCAGCTCCTGATGCACAGAGGAGTGTTTGAATGTGTGCATCAATTGCATATTTTGTTCTAGATTTTTACTATTTCAGTTTTCACATTGTTGACCAAATCAGCGTGATTTTTTGTTTGTTTATTATGTTAGCAATATCAGATTAGGAGATTTTCTAGCAGTTGTTTCTCAAATTCATTTGCAAGCTTTTATATTTAAGCTACTGCTCTCTCAATGAAAATTATTCAATTCCAGCATAAAATCTCTTCCGGTTCTTGCTCCCTCTATTTTGTTCTTAATTCTGGTTAAGTCTTACATACTAGAAAACCAACAAAAATTCATGCTCAATTCCCTCCAACTTCCTTAAGAATTGATAAAGTTTGAAACAATTCCAAATATGTTGAATTATCATACTTATTCCTTCGACAAGATGAGCATTGCTTGACCTGATTCCTTACTGTAGGAAAATCCCGGGGCAGGCATCACATGCCCACGGTGCGGAATTTAAAATTTTGAGTCCCGGGACGTTCCCGAAAGCCAGGATCCATGTGTAT
>JANIPM010000005.1:18160468-18171931 GCA_027478405.1 Erythroxylum cassinoides
TAATTTAGTCATTGACACTATTTTTATGCTTTGTCAACTGCAACTAAACACATTTCTGCTCTCGAGATGGAGACAATTTTATCTGTTTTGTCCATCATAATCAAATACCTCACTGTCTCCAATTTTTGTTCTATTCCGTCTTCAAATTTTTGTTACATTCCGTCTTTATATATCAGAGACAGCAACCATACGCAACGTATCTTTTATAAGTTCATCGCTCGTTGGAGATGAGGGCACTAACAAATGTGTAACCTGGTTTATGAAAACAAAAGTAGAGGTAATTGAGTTTAGGTTCATTAATCTTCAATTAATTAATAAAGAAAGTCACCCATCATTTAAAATTTGATTCATGACCATTTGGAAAATAACATTAGATATTTGGAGAAGTTAACAATCTTCTCAGTCTAAAACTGTGCCAATATAACCACAGATTGAGAAAATGCAACTTCAAATCGTAAAGATATAGGCAGTACCCTTTTCCTGGTTTGTGAGACGGAATGTTATGAGTGGAGTGCAAATTTGGAGAAGTAAATCACTACGTAACCAGAAGTAATTGAATGGGAATAAATTTGGACTCGTTTTGAATCACTGACACTGGTAAATAGTTTTTAACTTGCCTACACACTGAAAGAAACCCTTTTTTCCTTACTACTGTAATTTGCAGTATTACAAACTTCTCAGCTTCCCCAACCCTACTTTTGTTGGAGACAAGGATCACATCCAATTTATAGATGTGGAAAGAATGAATGTAATACATACAGAGCACACTATCCTGCCACAGCCACTTGTATCTATGATTTATGGCAACTGGAATGACCCTCCAATTTGATTACTTGCTGTCGGATGATCAACAGCCACCCAGAGTAGAGAAATACATATTGAAATAAGACCTGACCAAACGAACACGATGGTGGGTGTCTTCCCTCGTCTTCCCATGAGCCCTTTCGCGAAAGGGTAGAGATGAACCAAGACCCAAAGGCTGAGGACCACACCTCCAAGCAGGCTACTCCATTGAGGTATTGGAAGATAAATGTTTCGAAAAACTCCGACAGTAATGCCCACCAAGTTAACCATTATGATTGTGCAAGGCGGTATCATCAGGGATGTCCATTTCACAAAATACACATCTGCAATCATCAACATCATCACCTGATTTAGAGTGAAAAGAAAAAATAACCTCAATTCAATACCTATACCTACCTGCAAACACCTTCAACAGCCCCTGGAGCACTGCACCAAGATGTGCACTTGTGCCACCTATTAACCAGAATTGTTCGTTCCGCCACCACTCTTCGAGCGCCACGCCCGACCACTTGATCTCAAGCACGGCTAGAAGACAAAGAGTGATCGTGATTCCCAATAGGTATACAAGGAAAGTAACATTGAGATACTCAACAATAAACTGGTCAGCGAAGAGGCAAATTGCAGGAAGTAAGCAATAAACAATCAGGAAAATAGAAGTGAAAGGGTATATTCCAATATTCAGGTACGCAACCCTCTGTACAAACTTCAATCTGGGGCCAGCTAGAAGGGCATTGTTGTGAGAAAAGAAAATCTCAACAGACCCAGTAGCCCATCGGAGCTCCTCATGAAGTCGATGGGTTAGACTAATTGGAGCAGTGCCGCGAAAGGCATCGTTCTTGGTCGCACAATAAACAGATCTCCATCCACGTTCATGCATCCTGTAACCAGTGACCACATCTCCAGTCACAGAACCATATATCCACCCAACATTTTGCCCCCATTCAGTCTTGTCTTCAAACCAGCATGATATAACATTCACAGCCTCTGCTATCGAGGAAGGATCCAGAGGTTCCCTAGGAACAGTAAGAGCCCCCGGAGGCCGCCCTTTTTTCGCATAAGGGTGACTGGCAAGAGGCAGGCCTTGCACTGCTGCCACCTTTATAGAATCAATAAATGCTCTTGAATTTCCAAACTTCTTGGGAACAAGAGCTTTCGTCATTTTCTCATCATCGGTGTCTTCTTCCATCTCTCGAGACTGGTTATGATCTGGCGCAGAAGCAATGGCAGACTTCCTGTGACGGCCAAAGCACCAGGAGCAGCAATTTTTTTGTTGTTCCGGTCGAGGAGGGTCAAAGCCATAAATCGCTTTCCGACGAAAGAGACATCCTGTTCCAACGTACATCGGACCTTGAAGCCCATCGAGAGCTCTCATGTTGACATCAAAAAATACAGTATTGTGGTAGGCACAGCGTTCTCCTTCAAACCTCTGAGGAAACTGGACATAACAAATTCCTTCCCCATTGCTATCCATCATGAAGCACATCCCTTCCCTCAATGCCTCCGAATTGAAGACGTAGTGATCACAGTCAAGGTTGAGAATGAAGGGGCCATTGGACATAACAGCTGAGGCTCGAACCAGAGCATTCATTGCACCTGCTTTCTTGTTGTGATCATAGCCGGGTCTTTTCTCCCGTGAAATGTACACCAACATGGGAAGACGAAGGTCAACTTCACTTAGATTTAAGGAGTTGCTATTCGATCTGCCTGTAATGGGTTCATCACTTGGAGGCTGTAACATTACCTGCAGTTCATAATTTCATCATCATTCAACATATTCAAGCTTTCTACATCATAAAATATACACCTACGAAAGCTAGGTAATATCACGTAATTCCAATCATACCATAACCAGAAATCTTAACCCAAGGTAACAACTCTAGAACTTCACCACCATCTTAGAATTTCGTTTCTATCACTTGAACTAATATCCTACCTGAATAATACTGGCATGGTCCCCCCTGTCGTGTTCGGGGCCTGAACCTGTCCAAGTTCCAGGCCAGTGGGTTCCATCAGCCATCCAAGTAGCCTTTCGAATCTTTGGTCTTTCCACTGGCTCATCATCACCACTCTCTTTCCAACGTTTAATAGCCTTAATCTCCTCCTGAGTATTATATGCATCAGAGCGTCGACGAATTGAGTCAGGAAGACCATTGATACGAACCTTGAACTCATCATATTCACGTTTTACCCGCCTTCGATCTCTAACGAAATCCGGGAGTATCTTGTTCTTGAAAGGATCTTTCTTAAGATTGAAATAAGACTCTGGGTTTCTGGGCTCAATGTCATGTTTTCTACAAAATGGGACCCACAAATTGGCAAAACTAGCTGCCTCGGCCATGGCCTCAAAGGTTATGAGAGCACCACCATCATCCGAGATATAACATGAGAGTTTCTCGACTGGGTAGTCAGCTGCAAGAATAGACAAGATAGTGTTTGCAGTGACAAGAGGTGGCTCTTTCTCAGGATCAACTGTAGAAACAAAGATATCTATTCCTGGAAGATCAGATTTTCCTGTAGGATTTCTTGGACTAGGAGTTTCAAACCTCTCCTTTAAAGCAGAAAGATCAACAGCTCGGGTAACAGGACATAGCTTAGGAATCTGGTCAAGTAGCCATGAGAAGGCAAACCACAATTCACACAATACAGAAATGCTCCATAACCACAGTGAATCTTCATTCGGGTGCCTCAGTCGCCAAGCCAGGAAAAATCCAAGAAACAACATCCGGACAAATGCTAGTATCCTGAAACAACCAGAAATTGATGCAACTACTGCAAGAAAGATTTTATTATAAACAATTGAATTTGAAATTACCTATATGGATTGATGATTACAGGAGATATATTCAGTGTGCTAGTTAGCGGATTCCATTGTTTTTCAAGAAGTTGATTTGCATCACTAGCACTCCACTCATCATTTCCATCAAAACTTTCCCCAAGCCCCACCGCATTACCATACCCATAATCCCTCTTTTCTTCGAGGGAGATCCCAGAGTAATCGAAATCATTCATTGCATTACTCATTTGAATTATAGACAACCTCCTATCCAACTCGGACAAATCACGATTCCTATAAAGCTGCTGACAACCTGGGCACATCCCATCACCACTTACTATGATATCCCTGTAGCAATTCCCACAAATCTTGTATCCACAGTCGCAAGGTACCAGCCCCACGTTCCTGTCGTCAGACATACCCTTAGCATTACATCCATGTCTCGAACACAATGACTGGTTAGCGCCAGCACCAACACGGTGCCTCAGATCGGACTCTGCCATTTTTTCTTTCACATCGGCACTCATGGTACTGTTATTACCGCTCGAATACATAGGGTTCGACATATAAGTTCTTCCACCTGTTTCGGAGGTTGATTCAATTGAGATTTCCAGAGGTTGGTGATCAGGTGTTGGCGGTATGTGGACTGTGTATGTAGCAAATTCTGCACTACTCATATCACTTTCCATGTCACCCATGGAGCTGCTGTGAATTGACGGTGACCTTCTTGTACTATACGAATTATTAGCCATATTGTCTGGCCTGCTCTCTTAGCAGAAAACAATGAACAGAACCTGAACAAAAATCGTTAACAAAGAAACTGAAAAACAGAGTACATGAGTTTATTGATATGTGTAGATGAATAGAATAGAGAGCTCATAACAATCAAATTCTAGCTTCAAGCTCTTATTTCTTCTCACGGAAAAATGTAACTTCTTAACGTAGACAACATGGCATTCTCTGAAGCTAAAAGTGTGAGTTCCAGTCACATGATTGATGGCAATGAAAAGAAAACAGAAATACAAAGTCTGCAGCTTTAACAAATACCCCTCTAGAAACGAACATATGCCATACGATGACTACAAACATAAACACGGCTGGTCAAATTGGAGAAATCTCCGGCCAAGGTTCTCACACTAAACAAGTCTCTGATCTTTGAAATCTGCAATGGCAGTAGTTCAGAGACAAATAAACAACACGCACAACAGAAACATACCTAATTGAATTTAAACAAGAAACCAAGAAGCGGCCACCTTCACTTGTTCAAAGAGCCTACTCCTTTAATTCCTGAAATCCCAAAAGGTAACATTACTCCGTTGATTTGTCCTGAACAAACAGTGCAGGGTCTAATAAATGAAAAAGGACGAGTTGGGATTTATACAGGGTCTAATTTGGTTAGAGAGTTTCAAAGTCACAAGTACTTGGCTAGTTATAAGAAAAAAAGTGTGATCTTTCGCAGGGTTGGTTTCAGTAGTTGAGTTGTTTGGAAATAAGCTTATTTACAATGACGCAGACAACATGTAGTCATGTAGATATAATCCTGTGTTCTTGGGATTCTTCAATGAACGAGACACGGAAAGGAAGCGCCTAAAGAGATCGTAAATTTTGGCATTTAATATGCCTTCTTCTGAGAATTTATAGTCGGGATTAATATTATGCCGCGTTTGGGTTATTCTCCGATACGCCAAGAAATATAATCAATTTTGATATTGACAAAAAAAATATTTGTATTCAAGTAGATTCTAAAATTTTGAGTCGCATTATACAAGAATGGTTTCGGCAGCAGATGATTCTTGAAGATAAGATCTTCTGTCCAATATTACCCTGTCTTATTTTATCTCATGAAATCTCAGTCATTTATTTTGCGGAACTTACATAGGATTTATATGGGACTTACACGAAATCCACATAAATAAATGATTGAGGTTTATTGGACACAATAAAACACCATAATATTAAACAAGAGATCTAAACTCTTATTCTTGCGTCCTTTGAAGGCTTCCCCGTATAACGCTATAATAATGACACATTCCTTGTACGAATCCAATTTCTCATTTTCGAGCATTTTATCTACTGACATAATTATGTAAATCCTTTCTACAAAATCAAATCATTGATTAGCAAGGAATGGTTGGTACAGTAGACCAAAAAAGCAAATCGTTGTCACAGTGGTCAGGGCAGGAGTTCCAACTCTATTCATGATTTGGGATATAATTATAAATGATTGACTCGGTATTGTAATTTGAGTATTTTACATATCATGTCCATCTGTTGATACAGTCATTCATAACACAAGGCAGAATGATGGTCTTATCAACCTTAATAAACCATGGCAGGTGTAATAAATTACCTGTTCCAGCATGCTTTGGATTCCTAATCCTAACTACACGTAACGATCCTGCTCCGATTGTACATCTTGAACCAACTAAAACAAACTAACGAACAAACCAAACATCTATACCTCTTACCTCTCATGTTCTCTGAACGCTTTTTAACAGAAAAAAAGGATGAAGTGGGCTCATTTTTCCAAAAAAAAAGGGAATCAACTGGGCTCCACAAACCTCTTACCACTCCGACAATGATGGCGCCGCGTTTTCATCTGTCTATGCTCGACCTTTTCCTCTCTTTTTTTCTTCCTTAGATTTCCCCACCATTGCTGTTTCCTTTAAATGCTCTCGCCTAATTTATAATAGTGAAATTATTTTTATCTTTTATTTCAATTAAGACTAATTTTTATGTATTAATAATGAATTACTGTCTTAATGTGATTTAAGCTAATTTATATTTATTTTAAAAGGATGGTTCCTATTAATATATGATGTTTCCCCTATTTATTCTATTTATAAAATATTTAATTTGTCTCTAATTTCTTTTTTTTCACTTTATTATTAAAGAGAAATAGATGAATTCGAATCCCAACTCTACTTAAATTTAATATTATAACAAGTACTTAGATGAGTTTAATCCCTCGATAGAGGTTGGTAAGGATTTGCACACTAAGCAATCTTATATCGGCCAGATTGATATGCCTTGCAAATTACTGTTTCATTTTACCTAATCATGTAATTATTACCTTCTGATCTTCAAGTTTCGAGTATTTTTTGATATACAAAAGAAAAATTAACAAAGCTTTAGACCACTATATGTCTTAGAAACTAACTCAGTATTTGATACCTTTAAAACTAGAAAATCAACAAAGCTAGATGGTTCTGTCTCTCGTCTCTATTTGCGCTTCTTCGACAAAGAACTAATCGAAGTTTGCTACCCTACTTAAATTAGAGTTGTGGAAGTCATATTACATACCACAATATTAATAAAATACTATCATATCTTAATCATATCCTTCTACAACTATATATTATATCTGATGTTGTTCTTGGGCTCTTCTAGCTTTACTTATGGGGCATTTATCCATGTTAATTTGATATTATAATCCTAAATTTTGTATCTGGCTAAATTTTAAAATAAAAATTATTAAAACCAATTTGATAACGATTATAATAAAGTAATATTCGATGATTCATCCAATTTGATCATAAATTTTAGTATTGTACAAATATGGTCTAACTTGATTTCACATATACATCTTTCTCGTTTTGTATGGATCATTTATTTTCATATAAATGTTGATAAGTTTAATATAGTTTCAATCCTTTTTATTATATATATACTTGGCCAAACTTCAAAATATCTTAGGCTTTGAAAAATACTTGTGAAGTTACAAAAGAGTTTTGTGACATTTCCTAACTTGAAATCTTATCTGTTTAAAATGAGTTATGGCATTAACTCGAATGTTGCATGTCACATTATAAGTGACTATCATTTTTTTTAATGGCATCAACTTTTTCTTGGACATCACATTAAATTGGAAAACATCAAGTGGAGCTCTACCTTTTTGTTGTTTTGGAGTCATCCTATACTATTGGCTATTGGAAATGGGTTAAAGACACTTTATCCTGATATCAACTACTTATTAAGGATCTTTATCTTTATAAAGCTACTTTCACTTCTTTACTTAGTTATGACTACCAACCAAGCATTTTAAAACCCTTTTGTGAGCAATAGAGTGGCTCAATGAATATCTTCTTTAAATTAGATGGAGAGAAATCATTGACTTTGTGCAATCTATGACATATTTATAGTCTTCCAATTAATGAATCATTTGATGACAAGATCATCCCTTTTTAGATGAGCTTGCCAGTAGGATCTATCTAGGAATCGTCTTCCTTTGCCTACTTGTAAGAATTTGTTTTATATATAAAACATATTGTGCATTGAGGCAAAAAAATGGTTTTGAAGTGAGCATCAAGGTTTGGATCAAATTTTGTGCAATATATGACATACTTATAGTCTTCCAATTAATGAATCATTTTATGACAAGATTATCCCTTTTTAGATGAGCTTGCTAGTAGGATCTATCTACAAATCATCTTCTTTCGCCTACTTGTAAGAATTTGTTTTATATATACAACATATTGTGCATTGAGGCGACAAATGGTTTTGAAGCATCAAATTTTGGTATAAAGGTCCTTATAGCTATAAGTATATATAGCTACCATATCTAAAGTTAACTATGAAAGGGGGTTATTATTATACATTATAACTCTAATGGCAGGATTGATTAATGCAATCTACAATATAAAAACATATTTTCAACAGTTATAGCACACTAGGTGATTTTGATGGGAACATATAATTAGCCACCTTCTTTTCTTATTAGTTATGTAAATTTTTCTTACTTTGCAGGCGTATCAGCTTCATTCATTTCATCACTTTAAAATTTCGCTTATAGTTGCTAAGTAATCCTTTAGGCTAGGAATTCTTTTTTAGCTAACATTTATTGAGGATTAAGAGATATTGCCATGTCTTGTTACCTAATTAAGATGTTATGGCCTTTCCTCTTTACTACTAATATGCTTAGATTCATAAGAGGTATGACATGTATTACATTTCTAATCACCATTACCATGGTTAAGTTTTCTAATAAAGTTAAGAACCCTATGAATTTAGGTCAAAATATTGCAGTGGTGACTTATGTCAAAACCTTTTTGTGCAATAAAGTCAATTACTAAGGTTAATGATGTATTGATTTATTTTTATGATTATGAGTTAATGATTCTTGACTTTACCTAGTGATAACATTTGCATTACTAAATCATATAAACCTTATCAATTCACTTGTCAATTTGAATTCTCTCAAGATGTTTTTGTGAACCTTTCGATTACATAAAATAATAAGATGTTTCTAAATTAAGAGAGCTATTAACTAAGTTTGACTTAGAAATATAGGTCACAATCCCTTAGCATGTTAGTAGATTAGCATCGGGTATCATAGAGAAATATCATAAGTGGTGGATAAGCAAATAGTCTAAGACTTTTTATGTTATGTCTTTTGAGAGGAAGGTTGCTTCTCTAAAAGTTGGCTCTTTGAAGGAGGATATTACAAAAATGGTTCATATTTGAAGTCCTTTGATGTTATGAAACATAATAGCACATCCTAGAAAAAAAAAATTATGGTCTTTGAAGATATCAATGAGGTTACTCATCTAGTGAGTGATGATGCGAGATAAAATCACCCTAATTTGGGTTTTATTAGTGACCTATTATCATTTAAGGGGATAACGACCATAATAGTAACTGTTATCACCATTGGAAGTGCTTGAAGAAGAAGTCCAAGTCTTACATACCTATAGAGCACAAAAATTGTGATGATGTTCCTTTACCTATGGATGGAATTTTTGGAGATATACTAAATATTTCTAATCATATTACAAAACTCAACAATTTTTTAACTAATATACTTGATTAACAATAATCAATATAAATGAATATAAGAAAATTACTTAATATAAAGTTATCAAATAATTGAACAATTTATAGTGGTTTAACAAACAACCCTTGTTTACATCCACTCTTAAGACTTTTTTTGGAATTCCATTATAATTCTTCTTTTGAGGCAAAATATAACTTTTGTACATTATTTCTCGTCCTTCTTACAATCTTCTTCTAGAATAAAGAGGAATCTCAATACCACTTGGATTACCGCCCAAGTACAAAATTCAACACTCCAACAAAGTGTTATAACTTTAAAATATCTCACTTATTCACTTAATAACTCCAAAATTTCTTTCTTACAAACATATGATAAAATGATGCCCAAATAATTGAATAAACTCTTTAAAATGTGCCCATACAACACCCAAAACCTTCTTGATGCTAAAGTCAATTATGAAAACACATATTTATAGGTTTTTAGGACCAAAAATAATAGTTGGAGCCAAGAACTAGTCGTTAAAACATGTATAATTTGTTTAATCTCAGTGTAGTTAACGCATTTCTCAAAATGTTTCCTAAAGATGATTTGAAATATCAAGACACTTTTATATTATAATTAAAAGCTTCGGTGCCTTTTAATGAATGTAAAGACTCATGCAATGAAGGAAGATGAATTATACATGGTGAGTCTTATGGATTGTCAAATTATCAAAGTGGGCTTACAAATAATAGTACAAATGTGAAATGACCTTGATGAACCTTGATCTTCTTTTGTTCTTGTTTTGATTCTTCATTTCATTAATTGCAAACTTCAATTTCTTTTTTTAAACTTCATATACTGTATTCTTAAGTTTATGGCTTTATATTTTGTTTTAATTACTTTTCATCAAATGATAAACATATTAGTAATAATTATATTTCTTTGTCATCAAAACATCAATTGGGACCTCCCTTAGTTCAATAATTTCCTTCTTTTTAATGATGACAAAATGCTTGTGATATTAGAGAACATACATATGGTTGGCTAGCAAATGAAGCCATTTGATTAACAAATTGACTGGAAAGATAAAAGAATGTCAAATATTGGGACATTGATCAACCACTGAAGGATATTTGTGACCAATGAGACTATTTGGGCGACTATCTAAGCAGCCAAAAAACTAACGAACTCATTTGCAAGTACGAAAGAGTTGCATTTTAAAGATATTGGTCGACCATAATAAGATATTGGTCAACCACTTAACTAGAAAGTTTAAGGAGCCATCTTTGAAACTCAAATTAAAACATAAAAAAAAATTAAAAATTCTATTAAAGTACATATTAACTAACTAAATATCAATAAGAGAATTTAATCATATAGAGGGCCTTATTAAAAATAATTCCTATTAACCAAAACTAATTTTCCTCTAATTGTACAAGATTTATATTTATTCAAAAGTTTATAGAAATAATAACCCAATTGATGTAAATTCTACTTACGTGACCTTAATTTTCATATAGTCTCTAATTCTAGATATTAAGGTTCGCACTACACCTTATTCATAATTCAATCCCAAATAATAATCACTAAGGATTTATACTTAAATTGACTTATAAACGCAAGTAATCAAATATTTCTAAATCATGAACTAATAATTACCTTATGTTAAATGTTACTTATGAGATATTTGAATGAAGATTCTTCTTGAATTCTTAACCCATTAGTGGCATCTCATCCTTCTCTCTTTCTCAATTAGTTCAACAATTTGAGAAGTCTGGATGATTAATTTTAAGGGTTAAGTCATAATAACCTATAGGGTTATTTCCATATAATCTTTTTAGCTGTCATCGGTTCCCTCTCATTCTCATAACATCTCAAACCACAAGGGCGAGCCCACACAACAGAATCACAAAAATCAAACTCATTTTTTTCTTATTTCAGAACAAATTTTAGGAAACTCCAAACTCGAATTACAAATTGTCTCCTTCAAGAAAATTGTAGCTCTATGCTTCTAGTTTATTTTGAAGCAAGAATCATCTCAATCGGAGCTCTAAAGATCAAGATATGCTTAAAAATCCAAAGTGTGTTCACAACCAAGTCTTGCCCTTCCAACCGATCCCTCACTTTCTTT
>JANIPM010000005.1:18174573-18192574 GCA_027478405.1 Erythroxylum cassinoides
ACAAGCAATTAGAAACATGATTCATGATTCAGACTTGTAAAAATCAACTGAAAACATTGTTCTTCATATAATTGGCATATATAGCGAGACAGAAGTACTAATAAATAGTCATAATCGGTTCTCTCGTCAAGTATATTAGTTTTCATTGATTGATGCCTTTAATATGCCATCATATCTAAACTATGAGAGAAAAAAAAAAAACAGGATTACTCCATACTTGCATATACCACTTTAGGATCCCCTGTTCCAGGATTCTAAGATCATTGGTCCAAGTTCAACAAGTACAACCATATCCTCGCCCCCAAGAAACTCAAGCTTCTTACTTAGGTTTAAAAAAACCAATCCTTTCAAGCGTCTCCAAAGCATCATACATTGTGTCTTCTCATCTCTTTGGGTGCAACATCCTTTTCATTCTTCGTATATCAAGTGTGCAAAATACTAGAAAAGTTGCTAACAAAACGTTTATCTTGGATTTTTCACAAGCTCAAGTCACATGAACAGCAAAACTAGGATTCTAGACTAACGTGTTAAAGTCCACAGGCACTAGTAACTTAAAACAACAATATTATTCAAGAAGAACAATCCCAGCAAGCAACACAAAAATGTCTCAGCCTTTGTCACCATTGTAAAGGTAAGGATCTGTTCATATTGAACCACAGGGACAATAATGAGGTAAGTTCTTCCAACCACCTTTAGTCCAGTTTATAATGACTACCTTGACATCTACATTACCTAGCATCTAGAATACACTCCCCAATCATTGAATTAGAAATTAGCATCTGAATCCCATCTTACAGTGTTTCATCTTGATTGTATAGGGACAACTTTATTTCTTGCAATCTTAAGAGATAACACTAGCTCTTTTTAGTATAATGAATCACTGTATCTATTGCTTTCAGTAATACTGCAAGCCTTTGGTACTCGCTAAGCACTATTGTGAACAAAAACTGGATGCTTCAACCTCACAACAGTTTTCATATCATGTTACACACAGATTCATCTTTTATTTCCAGCAAACATGCTGAGACAAGCTAATCAAC
Source organism: Erythroxylum cassinoides (assembly GCA_027478405.1). Lineage (NCBI taxonomy): Eukaryota > Viridiplantae > Streptophyta > Magnoliopsida > Malpighiales > Erythroxylaceae > Erythroxylum > Erythroxylum cassinoides. The sequence goes on from JANIPM010000005.1 coordinate 18,175,614, forward strand.
CAATATCCCAGTCAAGTATCTAGTAGCACCGAACAGAACTCTCCACTTTCTTGCAAAATGCTGATAGACAACCTCCATTGACTTCAGCCGGATTGAACCACAGAAAAAAGTTTGATGATATGCAATTGGCCCATGCTTTAACTATTTCCAGTTACGTCGGTCTGAAATAAGCTGCTCTTTTGCAGGTCAAGCTTTCAACTTCATACACCAGTGCACTAAGGCCAAACTTTTAAGTCCCTTCCATCCTCCTCCTCCCTTTTAGCAATTATCCAAGTCATCATTCTATCAAGATTCTTGTAGGATGTACACAGCTTGAGAGTTTTCAGAGGCAAATACTCTAGAGGACACATCCAAAGGAAATATCCAGTTCTGAGACAAAATGGTAGTACTGGGTTGAAAGCACAATAAAGGCTTTATCTAGTCCTTCAGAAAGTTGACTACATTGAGATTCTGACATATGAACAGCAGAAACATAGGACGTGGTGTGTGTTTGTAAATGAAAACTCCATCACATTAGATACCAAATGAAAAATATCCTAGTCTATTTCTTAAGTTAAGGAGCTTGATAATACGGATGAATCAGACAACCTGGAATTTCAGAGTTTCTTCATATCTAGAATGTTTCGTCAATAATCCACCAAGGATGTGGCTATTTTCAAATTCCAGCCCCAGGCACACATCTTAAAATTTGAAGACCAAGAGAAAACTGACCTAGGAATAGAAAAGAAAAACTGCAGGGGAGAGAGAGAGTTACATGAATCACTAGCACCGGGCACTTGACCTTTTGGATTTTATTTATATTCTGCAAATGAAACAAGTGCATGGTCAAGAAATGGCAGTTCAAAGTCCACGTTAACAGCACCTAATAATTAGAATTGAGAAGAAGCAGATTGATGATTAGCCACGAGGGTTTGTGTTACATTAAGCATCCCCATAGAAAAGGTAAATAAGGTAGATGACTTACCTTGTATATGTCAAAACAAAATGTGAACTTTACATGGCAAAGAACACGAAGGCCAGAAAGAATGCCACTATGCAAAACTACGCCTCTTAGCCTTGGCAATTTCGATGCCAAGTGCAAAGTTGGTCCACTGCCAACTGACTGTCCATATAGTATAAGATCTTCCTGGCTCACTCCATACTCCAACTGAAGACACTGATAAACAGCTTCTATATCAGCATACGTATCAATCTCGCTTGGCTGGACATAGAAATAAGATTATGGTTAAGTTCTGTAAACAAAATTTGTCAGCTTTCTGCTAGGAGGTTATCGTAATTTCTATATTGATTGCCCTCTAATCTTTAGAAGAAACACTTCCAACTTAATTTCTCAACTACTCCATCCTTACAAACAGTCCCACACCATGCATTAACTCTCTAATAGAACTGAGCTGAACCCTAGTCCTTGAGAGGCACTATTCTTCCCAAATCAATACATTCTAAAACACTATCATCGTGATTGACAGGCCAACCTCGATGATGCTTGACAAACATTTGCTTTTCTAATTGTCATATTACTGTTTTCTCTTCTATATGAAAACAGTGTCAACGTCAAATGATTGAGCTACCCAGGGAAGGATGATAAGTTCAATCTGAGATGACAGCTTACCTTACCAGTTGAGGCCCCATAGCCAGAATAGTCATATCTGCATCAAGCGAATCATATATAAAACCAAGAAACGGCCAATTAGACAAATGCCAAGGAAATAGGATAAAAGAGAAAATTAAAATAGAACCACAAAAGAGAAATTCCATGGGATTGCACATAAACTACACCCATGTTAATAGGACGCTATGCTACACTAAAACTTTGTATATAGGATCACGAAGACCTACAGATGTATTGGTGAACAACAAAATCCACAAATCTGAGAGAAAAATTCGCTTTAGTCATGTCCAATCTCATGATTCAATTTTATTTTCGTCATCTGTATACTGGATGGTTAAAAAAAACCTTACAGATGCACTAAGAAATAAGGAAAAATATTAAGTGAGATTTCCCCCCTTGAGATCTATACAATGGACTTGTGCCTGAAATGACAATAAAGCAGATAAAAGGTGCAATAAAGGTTAAAATAGACGTTTCTCAGCGTTAAAGGCACAAAACTCCACGAGGAGAAACCGAACATTGCTCCAAATACAAGGGGCAGTATTCAGATACAATGTGTGATAGCAAATGAAAAGTTTATCATGACCAAGAAGAAAAAAAAAATAAAAAGAAAGAGCGAAAAGTTAACTAGTAACTAAGCAAGGAGACGCTGAACTGAAAGTTTGTCAATAGTAACTACAGATCTAACCCGACGGCCCATACCTATTTCTATTTGTTCCAAATACAAGTCTTTTTTCTTCCCTTCTTATAACCAGCCGAACACGAGTTCCTCTTTTTTTTTTTTTAATCAAATCCAAATCCTTATAGCATATGTAAGAAGGAAAAAGACGAGCAAAAAAAGAGTAATGTATACATAAGACACAGCTAAACATGTGAATGGCAACCAAACAGAAACCAACCTCTTCCCTTCTCGTATACCCACCTTGAGAAGGAAAAGAAAAGCATAGAAAGTTCTAAACTTTGCACCGATTTGAAACAAACATACCCCAGGAGATTAACTCTGAGATTAACCTTGAGCTGAACAAACAAGTCATAGAGCTGGCCAAGGTCAGCAGCATTGCCATGTGAGTAAAGCAAGGTGAGTCTTGCAAGTGGATTTTTCAAATAAAAAGCAACGATCTTGTTTCCCCTCTCTGTATCAATTAAGAGTATATCCAACGAGTTGTCATCCGGTAGAGGAAGTGGCATTGTAGAAGTAGACGATACCACAGAGAGCTTGCCATTGTCTCGCTTCTTGATCTGATAAGTAGGTGGAGATGGAGGAAAGAAAGCAAATTTCGCAGCTAACTGAGAGACCATGCACCCCATTCACCCTCCACCAAGCTTTGAAAAGAAGAGACAAGTCATTGAACACGAAACTTACTCTCAGCAGGGCATATTTACGATGGAAAGACAAGTTTTTGAAGCATGGTTTTAGGGTTGTGTACAAAGCTTAAAGAGGGTGAAAAAGGACGTCGGTAAACAGGCAATAGAGGAAAGGTTTAAAGGGTTCTAGGGGGTGTTTGTCTAGCCACGATAGTGATAACAACTCATAAAAGGCTTCAAAAGATTAACCTTTGCACTTTGCAAGGGTTAGAGAGAGAGAGAGAGATTTTGCTGGCAGCTGCAGGTGGATGGGCGGAGAGAGTATATGGTGCGAGAAACAGGCAGAAAATACAGAGAGTGTTGCAGGCAGCGTGGTTTCGTAAACACTAAACAGTGGCTAACAAAGACTATCTGTTTTCGCTAAAAAGGGGTGGGGAGAGGGAGAGAAAATGAAAGCTTTGGGGTTTAGTAGCTGAGCTGTGTGAGTTATAACTTCAAAACTGGGTTCACAGATGTGCATGACTTCACTGTCTCTGTCAGCAACAGATGAAGTGCAACAGATGAAGTCAATATTGCACTTAACATCTGTCTGCTACACGACACTCCTCTCTTTTTCTTTTTCCTTAAAAATTTTGGCCATTTGGATTGAGTAGTCTCATGCAGGACTCGCTGGCGGATCTTCACCTTGAAGCTTTTCTATGCTTGCCTTGCCTTGTATTCTAAGATGTAATCAATGCAATTAGACTAGAATCTAGATGATGTCAATCTCAATCCAGACGGTGGTCACTTTGGTCATTTTGAAAAATCTACCAAGTAGAGTAGGACTGTAGGAGTAGCCTTGTTAGTTGTAACTTGTTCTCTTCCCTTTGGGCTGAGACTGAGTAGAGGCAGGGAAAACATTTAGTCGAGCTGTAGTGCATAGGCGTTTGTGTTTGTTGGGGGATGGGTAATGTAAATGCAAATGCAAATCTCGGATTTTATTTTTATCGCCTGAAAAGAAAAGAAAGAGGAGGAGCCAATACAATAAAGGTGGGTGGGTCCCCACCATCCGCTCTGTTGTGTCAACAGTTCCCGTTCCCTGGCAATGATGGGTGGCGCGTGGGCCTCACTTTCGTCCCATATAATATGTAATGAAGGTGGTGGCTGTTTTACGGAGTCCATATCAGCTTGATTTGTTGATTGACTTGGGTCATGCACTTGTCTCCCAGTCTCGATCTCATGTAGTGACCCACAGCGGCTTATCCAATGCCCTATCATTCTACCGAATTCTTTGCCCTCTTCATCTTCTATCTGACGGCTAAACTGTCCCCACCTGCCTATCTCTATTAAGTTCGACTCTGTTTTCAAAAAGAACAGCAAGAAATGATTAAAGTTTAGAACACTTTAATCCCACACAATAATTCTCTTAAACTATTGTTAGGGATGTTAAAGCCCTTCTCAGTAGAAATATCAGTTTTGAGTTGTGATCATAATCAAGTCAAGCCATGGTTTATTTTTTACCAATAATTTTATAATTTAATTCAGTTACAGAATGAATTACGACCTTAATTTTCCCAAGACCGGAGAGACGAAAAGGTTGACTTATTTCGCACCGAACAAATATGGAAGAGAAGAATGATGACAAGATACATGGACTAGGGGGGGATAAGGTGGACGACAAAATTAGTTCTTTGCCATGTACGGATATAATTACCTTTTATTGCTAATTCTCAATTAGTAGGAGTAGGACCCATAGGCATTGCAATTACACCTTTAAGTTATGGTTTCACTATTAACTAAGTCTAATAAATTTTTATTTTGTAATTATTGTTTAAAAACTTTAATATATAAAATAAATTAAACATTGTAATTTGAACAACTCAATTTTTGCTAATTCTACTAGTTTCGTAGGGTAACATTCATGTACCTTGATGCTCTATATTTTTAAACTATCCAATATGGCAAGCAGAATCCGCTCGTGGGAGCAAATTCAGCGTGGCTCGATCCTCGTTGTATGTTGCAGTATCCAAAGTGTGGGTATCCTAACTATGCACTTAAAATATTTACATGAGAATGTGCGATGATTCCAAACCCTCGTGGACTCACCAATTATCAAATCATATAAATCAAACCAAGTACACAAAACCAAGCCATGCATGCCTTCACAAGTAACGCCTCTACCAACATTTTTACATCGGGTGTCCAACTTTGTTTTTGTTCCGATATTATATATTATTCAGCTTTGTCTCTTTTAAGCTAAATGTTGCTGTAATGTATGCAAAGAACAAACACGAAAGTGTTTGCTTTGGTTTATGTTAATTGATTAAGAAATTGAGCGATGCAGTCTCTCAAGTCTAACACAAGAAACAAACAACTAAAAGCAAGAAACTGAGTCTGAGACCAGTCTGAGTTGTTGCCTTGTTGGGCATTGGTAAATTAAATTGAAAACCGAAGCAACGTGCAGTCTCTGTAAGTGTCTTAAAATATATAATCCAAATAGGATTTGATCCAAAGTACTGCTTCATCTGTCCTGCCTCCCCAGTAAGCTTGCGAGTGATACTCGTGAAACCTGACAACCAACCAGAATAAAACCCTGGTACGTGTGTACTGTGCATGCCTCATCTTTTCATTGGTAAAGAAAAAGACCCAAGAATTGTACGTGGCAAAATTATTCAGCCAGTTGTACCAGACGCTCTCAGGTTCCAGCTTTTGGATTGCTGGTCTCCATTTAAACTAACGGCTGTTCCAATATGAGGCCTTTGTGCCGTACTAGCGTGGTGGTTTGATAAGAACAACTTGGTACCCGTAAACGGAAGAAAATGCAATGCGAATGGTAAATACCTGCTCTTAAGATCACAAGATCGAGTTCAAAGATACACGCGGGCTGTTACAATTTAGGCACATACGAGTAAAACCGCCATCAAGGATGTAGCCTAGAAAAGTTAATTCTTCGCTAGGAAAAAGGTTTTAAGAATTTCGATTTAAGTCTCAAATGTGTCCTAAACAGATATTCCATCATTTGCAAAATAATATACAATACATCAATGACTGGGATTTAGTTGATGTCTTCACCACATAGCGTTGTACAGAATAAACACTTTGAATATTAATTCAGTTAATTAGAAAGGACAGACACTTCACCGAAATGTAAAATTCAATGGAAGGATAAATGTTTTAACAACGATGAGCTACAAGGCCCAGTGTTACGAAGTTGAGTCTTTACCAAGCTAAAAAACCCTCTTCTGAAGAACAAAATATTTTGTTTCAAAGTTATTGTAAGATCGTACGGAAGTTTTTGGCAAAAAATTATTGCTATATAATTATTTAGATTTCTCATTAATCTTGTCTTTCTATTATCACTAACTAGAGAGGTGACCGTTCATGGCCCTGTAGTAGTGTACAAGTGTTGTGTGGAATGGACAACCATACAACTTTCGCGGTTTCGATAAAGGAGTTAAAAGTAAATAAAGAAATATGATCTGTTTAACGAATGTAAGAGAAAATATACAGATTGCCTAAAGAGATCTAGTTCTTGGTTACTACAAATTGTAACCTGTACACACCTGAAAATGGACTTCTGGCACATCTGTCGTTTGTGATGGATTTGGCTTTATGGCAGCTTGTTGGATTTGACTTCAAGGTATGCACAGAAACAATTTGATATCAGGCTGCAGTTTCCTATAGGTGTCATCCATGTTTTCTTTCTGAGGGAAAAACAAGGGCTTCAACTCTTATGCTGCACCAATGTACAGAATTTTTCCCCGAGTTGCAAAACTATATAAAGGCGATTGTTATCCTGCAAAACACGAAATCCAACTTATGCAAGTGGCAGTCATTTTGTCATAAATTAAACCATCCCTTGACATAAAATGGCCTCTCACTGGTCACACGCTTCAGAATGATGGCACATACAACACGTGGCAATATCAGGGCTAAGCAATTGCAAGATTACTAATCAGAAACTTTCCAAAGCTTCCAATGGCAAAAGTATATCATCACGAGGTAATCTCAAATACTTTTGCGTTCATATATTGCAAAGAATGTTAGACATGATTCATGCACTCTCATCAATTCTTTACTCCTAATTCCTACGGAAATTGGATGTCCACTCAGCATACTCATGAAATACTTCGAACGTGCAAGTAACTACTGCAAATATGCAGCTATCTACAGACTACAATCATCTTGTTGGCTGAAAAAATGTAATAGACTACGTAATCCAAATTTGTATAAAATCCTGTTATCATGACCAAACAAACATCAGACACCATTCGAAACATATCATGCAAAGTTTTAAGGATCTAAGAATGTAACTAATCAGTCATACAGAAGGTGACTAATAAACAAACATCAGACAACATTCCAAACATATCATGCAAAGTTTTAAGGATCTAAGAATATAACTAATCAGTCATACTGAAGGTGACTAACTCCATGGTTGTGACAACAAGATTGCTGACGTCGATGCCTCAAGTCCTCGTTTGCCCTGTATGGCAGATTTAAGCACGTCATATTGCTCATTCACAGAATTGTACAGAACCTCTGAGTATGCTTCCTTTGCCTGTTTGAGAAAGCCAGACCATTTAGAGACATTCAGAGGACGCAGGCAGGCACACAAAGTTCATGACAACTAACAACTCAGCAAACAGACTCCAATCAATGAACACTTAAAGAGACCCTGCCAAGACAACGATTGATTGGCATAATATTAGTTGGAGAGGGGAAACAAGTATATTATCTGACACAACATAATAGAATTAGCATCTTTTGCCATTATTTTGGTGAAGGTGTACATCCTAATTCATTTTCTTTTCAACATATCAAAATAACAACTTAAAGGTTTCAGTTTTTAAGCTTCTATAGAAACCTTGTCAGCCTTAAAATGAAGCAGATCTCCAGACAGTCAAATCAACTGGACAATCTGCTGTTCAGACTTACTTAAAGATCAGATGTGCCCAAACCCTAGTAATAATATGCTGAACCTGCTAGTCAGATCTGTAACCCAAAACACTGAACCAACTATGTTCTCATGAAATCAAAGACGTTGTCAATACTAGACAATATTAAGATCCTTGATTAACTTAACTACAGTTGCTTACAACATGCCTTCAATGAAAATGCTCGTTCTGATTGTGCATTGCACTCTTTTTTAAAAATTAGATGATTGAGACGTAAAATGCTGAGATAACTGCATGTGGAGATAATGATCAGTAATAAGATGGATGCCAAAATTCAATTGTAACTGAAGTCGAAATTACATCATGAACAAGGCAGTTGTAAACTATTAGATTTATGTTCATCTTGTTTAAATGGGTTCCTCCATATAAAGCCATAACTGGTGGTATGCTGCAGTACATATGTTGCCTCTGTGATGTACCGATTCTCAGTTCAAAAGCAAATTTGTCAACTTCTATGCAAGATTGGTTCTCATATTTTAAGAGTAACTATAAGTTTGATTGTATGGGTGTATGAATACTGTATTCATTGTGATTAACCTCTTCAGGATTTCCACAATTAGCAGCAATTTCAGTAAAAGCAACTTCTGGTGCAATTGATAAGCCAGTTCCATGAAAGGAGATCACTCTTCTCTCTCCAATTTCCTTCTCAACCTGAATATTCTAAATGAGTTCAGTACATAAAACAATCATCAAGGGAAAAGAGAAATTCAACCAAGAATGTGATTAAGGGGGACGAACCTGTAGTGGAGGGGGCATTATGTCATGGCACAATAAGGCCAATGGATAAACATGTCCTGGAACACCAGAATTTCCTGCCAGCCTTCTCATGTTATCCACAGAAGAAGAATCAAAAGCCGCCTGCAATTGTATAAGCTTGAGTACACTACACTCGGATGTTAGCCAAAGGGCCAAGATAGGTCTTCCAAACAGGGGAAAAAATTTGCATTGCTAAAATAAATATACCATTCAATTATATCAATATGACTTCTTTTCTAGTTTTGCACAAGTGAGAGAAAACATTCACATAGCACTATATCTTAACTGTAATGTGATTTGTTTCAATTGCTACAAGAGCTATATCTTAACTGTAATGCAATCTGCCATGATATTATGTTATTTGAAATTATCTCAAATTTCCAAACCGTTCATTTTAACCTGCAATGCTTCCACTAGAGTTTAATAGCCCACAAGAGATCAGTGCACAAACTTGAGCTCCACAATTCCCATTAAAACATTCTTAATTTCAAAATTCTGGAAGAAAGTATATTGATAAATAAAGAGAAAATGAACTTACTGGTTTCCATTCTCCAGTAAGAGGATCAGGCCGGTCCCTACCACCACTAGGTGCAATCCACACTATTTGTGACCCACCCCTGAATTCAAATATCTATTCAGAGGGTTGCCTTGCAGAATGCCAGTGGTGCCTTTCGGCACAAACACATGAGATGCATAATCCCCACATGAACGTTATTTTAGAAGGCACAGCATATTGCCTCGAGCACTAAGTTCATGAAAAGTATGGAAAATTGCAAAATGAAGGAATAAGTACATAAGAATGAATATAGGCTGAATAAGAACTGTCACGAAGAAATTAGAGAAAACCATGAAGAAGTTAGATGCAATTCCTCAACCATTCCCATGAATACTGTTGAGAACATATAAAAATGTCAATAAAAGCATATATCACTTTAGTCAAATTCTCCATTTCTGGAGTGCTAGGAACAGTTTCAAATATCAATTTTATTTGTTAAATTTGATAAATTTCTATTTCTTATCTTTTTCTTTTCCATTTTGATGGCAGTTAGAAGGCAGCAACCAGTATACTTCTTTAAATGGATGGTACTGGTGATTGTTTCCATGATTTCTTTAATATAGTCCTCCAGCATTATTCTAATAATAAAAAAGTAACCAGGTAGTTAGTGGAAATTGACAGCTCAAACCTTACGTACTCCACTTACAGCAATTAAGATGTTGCCGGCCAATACAGAAAATGATTCAACAGTATGACACAACAGTTCAGATTTTTGTTTAGGGCTCTTCAGCGTAATGGCTGGTTGATGCAGATCTATTCAGATTCTCGTGCCAAAAAATAACTCAAGGACTTGCCAAATTCATCAACATAAAGGAACAAATTTTATTACCAATACTCATGATGCCTTAAATGTTTGGAAAACACCTCTAGACCTCTAGTAGATGCTACCACATAGAAAGATGAATGGATATTAAAATTACAAAACTTTAAAAATATGAAAAAGAATCATTAACATGCGTCTATGTTATGGGACATTATGTAAACCAAATCCCAAATTCTGTTCAAGCAATGGAAATAGTTTATGAAATTAAGATACCTTAAGAGTGTAGCCATTTCTTTCAGACTTCGAATGTTTGCTTTCTTCTTCATCTCAGCAAGCTCAGGAACATCATCAATGTGTTTTTTCGAGTATACACATATAAGATTCCTGAAAACTTGCAGAGGTAGAATACTTATAATTCCATTAGTCATACGAAAGTTACAGAGAAGACAGTTAAAAGTTTATTTGCAACTTCACCTTCCCATGCTGAAAGGCTTGCAGAGAGGGTCAGTTACCACTCTATCGCCAGCTACATAATTCTGCGATAATACACATACAGTTTGGCTAAGAAGTGGCAAGATTTTGAACAGTTAAAAACGACTGCTTAAGATGGCACCAGAAGTGACAACGTCCCTTTTCAACAAAGGAAATGACGATATCACATAAATGACGATATCACATATTCAACTAACTCACCAAGTTCACAGCAAGGTTGGGGTTTGATTTCTCAAGCAACAACGCAATAACAGCTGGATCAGCTTCAGTTTGATGGTTTGATATCAAGACAATGTTGTGACCCTGTAATTAAAACATCAGCAATTGACAGCGCACCCTAAACAAGTCCAGATTCTATTGGGATATGGATGCACAAAGACTGCATATCAAATTCATAATAAACATGAACAGTTTTATAGCACAAATAGTCAAATTTGACCTTTAGCCTCTTTGTTGGAGTAGAATGTTTAACATCTAGGAGCAAATAGGCAACTCATACTACTGTTTATTTGAGTGATATTCACCAAAAACAATATCCCACACTTTTTAGGTGATTTACCAATGTAAGTTGAGCAGCAAATTGATATAAATTCATGTTCAGAAGTCTTAGTTATAGCATGTGATTGTCGCCATGTCATGCAAGAAAATCCAGTCATTTGTCTTTTAAAACATAAAAAGGATGATAAAAGTTCTCTTTTCAATGAAGAAAAAGATGCAAAATGACTATGTTGCAAAACATAGAAACAGAAACAAATTCAATTAAAATGTGTGGAAAATCGTTGTTGACATTGTCAATTAGCAAAGGAAATGAATGTCAAAACTGAATACCTGCTGAAGCTTCTCTTCAATCTCCTTGAAAATAGAAATATTGCCAACAAATGAATTCCTGCAACCAAGCAATAATCAATAAGATCTTAGCTAGGAACGTTAAGTATTTGAAAGAGATCTTAAATCAACTAGATAAACTCGAAAATCTTACTTTTACATATTTTCCACTCAATTCCTTTAAATAACATCTTAACAATCTGGAGGCAACAATATATACATCCATAACATACTTGTTACTGAATAAACAACACAAGAAATGAAAATTTGTGGCCATGGAGGAACTTGAAACTGAAATACGAAGCATAATCAAGCAAGGCCAACAAAACAAGAAAAAAGAGTATCATCTAAGCTTCAATAGCGTTTTATGGATTCCCATCAGACCAAAAACAAACAACAAAAACTCTTAAACAAAGTACAAGGACAAGGTTATTGTTTGAGGAACCTATCCACACAAAATCTGAAAGACATCAAAACGAAAAAATAGTGATAGAATAAAAACATTAGTGAAACTAAAAGTACACAAAGAGATCTAACAACCAACGATGTTCCAGTACCTAAAAAGCATCTACGAAGAGGGGGGAATTTTTTCATTCCCTTGCAAGGCTTTACATCAGTTGATCACTTAAGGTGAATGCAAAAGTGTTAGATGCATCCCATATTTTGAGGAAGCATATTTGTTAAAACTAAGAGAAATAGAACAATTAGAAATTATGGACTTACTTAAAGTCAATCAAAGGACGTATATAGTTTTGACCAAAATTATAGTAGTCAAATGGCTCCCGCAATGCTTTGTGATAAGGTGCAAAGACAAATGGATCCTGAAAATTACAGTACATTTTCGCATAAGATGTTCATACGAGCAAACAATATGTAAATACAAATGCATCTTTGTAGGGACTATGCACCCAAACTTACCTCAACATCTGAGAATATAAGATCCAGTGCCAGAGCCATATTGGACAAAATAACATCATTTGCTTCAGGAGTTCCACTTTGCAAAACCTATAACATAACCAAATAAGGCATGCCCAATAAATAAAACAGCACATCTACAAAGAAACTTCAAGTACACAATAATGAATTCTTTTCTGTAATACTTATTCAATTTTTCCCAAGAAAGATTCAGATTAATGAAGAACAGAAAAATGCATCAAAAGGATACAGAATCTTCAGTCACCTTTCAAATTTAGGACTTTTACAGAATCAGAATATTTTCATAGCAACAGGAATGCAGATTAGCACTAATTGATGACAATGGAGTGGAACCGAAATATATTGGCTGCATCTCCAGTGCAGACATTCTCATCATAACCTAGCACAGGTTAGGTTCAGGTTAATAGCCTAGTGGTAAAAGCTCCCTCTCACCCATGAGAGGTTATGTTTCAAGTCACCATTCTCCCTACACTAGGACTATGCCATCCTATGCAACCAAAAGAACAGAAGATGCAGAGCGCACTTTTTACAAACCTAAGCAGAATGGAGAGCCCACATGAGCCGCGAGACAAGAACTGTATGAGATAAAAATTGAAAGCATGCATGCATTAAATAGAAGAAATGAATTATAAAAAAGTAAACAGAAGTTATACACCAAACAAAGATTTCTACCCTGAACAGATACAAATGGCATATAGGAATAAACAAGAAAACTGGGACCAATTGGGACAAATGATGGTTGAATCAAATTTTTCTTTTTTTGCTAAATTGGTTGAATCAAATATTGCAAGTTGGTTTCATATGACTGAAATTTTCAAGCAAACTATGGGATTATCTTGAATAGCTGAGCCACAGCTGCCAGATTAGATGATCCATTGTAAAACAGTATTCTCAGACATACATGAGGCATTGCTTATCACCCACTTCTATTCACTTCATTTTTGCTATAATGGTATAACAACAGCTTCCCAGTAAGCTGGTACCAAAGTCAATAAAGGAATTCTGGTTTTGTAGACAAGAGTCTAGTGAACACAGAACAGCACTGCAATGTGGAAAATTTCCACCTTATGTCATTTGAAGCTTCTCGTGTGACAGAATCGATACTGGGAAAGAATTATTGGCTTAACCCAAATTTTAATATTCACTACGATTCTTTTCAAAAGACAACTTTCTAGCTTCATTTTAGCATTTATTGCTAGTTTAGGTTAAAATTCCATATTCATAAGGAAATTTCTTCCTACTAAGGAGCTGCCATTGGAAAAAAGAGGAATAAAAGAAAACTGAGAACAATGATGCTATGAAGTGCCTTCATTTACATTGTTGAACACCTAAATGACCAGAAACAAACTGAATTTAACAAAGCTTATGGAAGAATCATTGAAGCCGACAGAAACTAACAATAGTTAATTATATACTTCATGAGAGACCTAAGAGTCCACTATTTCCAACATGAAGAATTGATGTCGGCACTTAAATTCTTATACTATATAGTAGGCAAATATAACCATGTATTTTTCCTCTTGCATCATTTTTTCCTGCAGTTTTCCAGCACACACATATTCCTGCAAAGACAAACTAATCCACATGCAGGCGACAATGAGAATTTATCAAAGGAATAATTGTAAAACAAGATTCCTTTGTGCTCCAAGAAAGGGCAGACATGAGAGACAAATATAATCAAAGGTGTACATCTATAAAATCCAACTCATCTTTGTGATAATTTGCGTTAAACTAGGAGTTTTGAGTAATTTACAGCATTTTTGTAGTTTTGGTACAGTTCTTCCATTCCTATGGCAACATTTGAAGGCAGCCTTCCTGCATCTACTAAATTCCTGATTCCAGAAAGCAAGTCTGCAAGAAACATATTTAGCCTGAGAAGAGAAAAAGGATTCCACGCAATAAATTTCAAAAATTAAAGTCAAGTCTTATGTGTCAGTTTAGACTATTTCTTCCTCTTTAATCTATGGACTATTTCTTCCTCTCTAATCTATGTCTTATCCCCCCAGGGTGGCCAAAGTTCCCTTTTAGAATGTTTAAATAGCATCTCACATTTATTAGTTCTCCATAAACAATCATCTCAAACTTTACCACATTCAATGCCAAGGTGTGACTTGCAGACCCAATCATAAGTCAAATCACAAATAGGCTAATATTTACAAGAATATTTAGAATAAAATTTCAGCAACTAGTGAAAATCCATGTATCAAATATTTTCAGTTCACATTCGAAATATTTACAACCTCATTAGACATTAAAAAACCGGGCCGATTATAGCAGATATACAAATAATAAGCCACCCATTAAGAATGAAGATAAGGCATTTCCTAATTTAAGAGCTCTTCTATTTCTGTTCCGAATTCTGAAGAAAGAGTAAATCAAAACTGTTTTTAAGAAACCATTAAGCTATATATTCAAAGATCATAGAGCTAGGTAGAATCCAAACCCCATCTTGTTGCTTATAGTGTACCTTTACATCTTCTTTAATGAATTGATGTCTTCTCTTTTTTGGTTGCTCCTGCAATATTTCCTTTGTATATTTTTTTATTACCATAATAGGTTACTTTATTGGCATAGAATGTTTGACCCACTTCAACAAGAAGCATTTCTTAACCAAAGACATAAGGTGCAGAATAAAGATAGATTTCTTAATGTATCCATGGTTGCACATCTGTCTTTCACATAGCAGTCTCCATTGCGTGCAAAATCCATGTTTCAATGACAGATATATTTCATGTCACTCTCAAGGGAAAAACTTTTGCATGTGCCATTCAAGAGACCGTGCATATTCTATATACACAACATTATGTTACTTTCTCTTTTCTTTTATTAGAAATTTATAGCATCTTTTGGCATGTTCTTGAAAATATAAGTCACATCACTATTTCCTGAAGTAGGTTAAACTCTAGAATAACCTCAACCACTGCCACTCATATGAGCAGGTGCATTTTTAGGAGAAACTATTATAATGAGAAGGCTACTAAAAACAATTGCTAATATAAAATTGTGTATTAAAGGTTCTGAGAGCATAACTTGTTAATCTATTATGCGAACCAGGAAAAAAAAAATCTACAAATACACAAAAGAAGCACTGATTGTTTTCCAATAAGGGTACTGACGTATCATACAGAAATCTGAATGACAAATGGCATACAAACAGAATCAGCTACATTTCTGGGGATTTAGTATCAACGGTCATGCCGCAAAGTGCACATTGAAAACAACAATCGTTGCCAAGAGGACAGATGGAACCCTATTCCCTTCTCTCTCTGTCCCTATGCAGTCAAAGAGGTATTTGTACGCATTGAAAGTCAAATAGTATCTCCTCCTACCCTATTTTCAACCTTTAACTTTTGCAACTGCGAATATCTTACTACGTTTAGTCAACCAAACATCAGGCAATTTGATCAGTGATGATGTCAAAATCACAATTTAGGAAAAGGAAGAAAAGAACAAGATTGAACGGAAGTGAGTAAATAGTTTTATACCGTGCACATATGGGTATCGAACACAATGGTAATAAAACAACTGAATAATTAATCTCGATATGAAGCCACCGTCCAGTTATAGTTTTATAAGGAGCTTTCTTTTTATCCATTGTCCTTCAGGTTTTCGTTCTGCAAAACTGACCTGCGACTCAGGACAAACTACACACATTCTGCTCTCAACTTTCTCCATTTTGACTCAGAACATTTAGAAGTTAGTCATGGATGTTCATTCTAGCAATGTTCAATACTAGTGCAAAGAAAGTATTATGTGCCAGCTGAGTTTTACATACTTGGCACAGATGAAAGCAGTGACACTTATATTGCACATGTCTACTTAGACATAAAAAGGGGGAGAAAAAGAAAACGCACACACATAACAGATGCAAAATAAAAGAAAAAACTATTCGCCAGCATATTCCCAGAAAGGAGAAACATCAGCGGCATAAGAATTTAATAATAACATTGCCATTGCCAATGACTCACTGTTATTCAGAGTCGATTGTTTCAAAAGCAAGCAAACAAATAAATAAATAAAATCACTGCTATTGTATAATCTGAAGCATACAATTTAAGCACAAACTGAAACATATACATAAACGCGCGCCCACACACATATAAAGGGGAAAAAATGAACTTAAAAACCAAAATTAGTATAATCGATTCCTTCCTACATTATCTAAATACCTAACAAGAATACTTCACTGAATTAGGCCAAAACTTGAATTAAAGTAATTGGTACAATTATAAATAAACAAAATATTGAAATGCCTCCTATGTCATTTAACGGCTAATTTGTTAGCATTCGTAAAACACTAATCGCTTTCTTCACTTTCTTGATCAGTCTATAGTCCTCTTTCATATCTTCACATTCTCATACTGAAAATCACAGAGTTAAACAAAGATGGGAAAAAAAGAAAAGAAAAGAAAACAGACGTGAGAAAGTCGCAACAGAACAGAAAACGCAATCAGTTCACGCGCATTTTCTGAACAAACAAACAAGAAATTTAAAACGGAGGGAACTAATCCGAATACGCAACGAAAGACCTTCTTCAGACGACGCGTGGACAAACGTGCACGAGAGGCCAAGCTTCTTCTTCTTATTCTTCGTCTCGTCGGCATCGCGGGAAGCGGAAGCAGCAGAGGCGACGTCCTTGTCCTTGACGAGCTCGGCCATTGCGTGATTGAAGTTAAGAGAAGAGAGCAAGCAAGAGCAGGTGGAGCTTAGGGCGGAGGATCTGAGCGTAAGCAAAGCAGAAGAAGGAGACGAGAGCTTAAAGGACAAGAACAGAGCAGAAGA
>JANIPM010000005.1:18192674-18207999 GCA_027478405.1 Erythroxylum cassinoides
CTTAGGGCGGAGGATCTGAGCGTAAGCAAAGCAGAAGAAGGAGACGAGAGCTTAAAGGACAAGAACAGAGCAGAAGATACTTGAGAAGAAGAAGAAGAAGAATAGTGAAGAGTAGTTGGGATTCTAATAGAAGAAACAGAGAAGGTGTTCATTGCTCTCTCTATTTAAGCCACAAAATGTGGATCATACTCTCCCTTTATCTATTTATCATGTGCTGTCTAAAATAAGTGAGCGGAGGGTTTTCGAGCGGTGTGGGATTGTCTAGACTCTAGACTTTTGGCGTTGGGAAGAAAATAGAGAGCACTGGACCAGAGTGTTTTGTTTTGGAGGGTGATGGCTCGAATTGCGTGCGGCTGGATCCATGCTAACAGGGGAAAAGGGCAGTTGCTTTGATGTTTGGGCCTTTTTGTCCCCACCTAAATGTCCCGCGTGGACCCCTCTCTGCTGGGTTCGGTTGTTGGAGTATTTTCTTTATTTACAAGAAGTTTAGAAATTAGGTTTATTTTTAAAACTTTTAGGTATAATTTTTAAATATTGGCATTTGTCATCAACCAATAAATATGTTGAGCAGTATGAGGGAGCCACGTTTTTTCTAAATTTAAGAAACTTGAAGAGTTAGTTTGGAGGCTAATTCAAATTGAAATTATGAGTTAGTTACTTCAAAAACTCAACTTAGTTCAATGAGGTAACGTAAGACGCGAGGAAATTGAAGAATGCATTGGTCTTGCACTTGCTTTCTGTGTTTGAGATGATAGAATAGAATTTGTGCACGTGATAATGTTAGGGATAGGAACCCGAACCATAATTGTTCTTCGGATATTGTTAGACTTGTCGTTATCGTCTTACCTGGCGTCATATGGTGGCTGTAAATGCATTCATAATTGAGATTGGAACTACCTATATTCACTTGTTTCTTTTATTTTTATTTTTCTTTTCAGGATATATAGAAGAATACCATCCTAATATGAGATTGCAAACTCAAAACAGAAAATAAAAAATGAACACTGTTCTTTACTAAAGTAATAATGACCATAAACGCTTCAGATATTAATTGGAATCAAATCTTAGACATGTATAAGTTAAAGAGTTCAAAAGTAACTGATTCAAAATCTTATAAATTTTTATGTCTAGAATTATCAACTTTGAGCTTGTTTACTTGTTCAATCTCTAACATTATCTACAAAGCATAAAAGAAAACTTTATATTAAAAAAGTGCTAGTTTCATGATGTCTTTTTTCCTATTTATAAAAATATTCTCATCTTTAATTAAATTTTATTTATAATAAAATCAAATATCTTACGTTTGATTTTTAAAAATTTTCAAACTTCAAAATTAATTCTAAAAGAAAAAACAACAACAACAACATTTAGTATAAATCTTATTGATATGAAGGGTCTGAAGAGGTCCGGTAGTACGTAGCCTTACCTTTATATAATAGAGAGATTGTTTTTCAAAAAAATAATTCTAACTTAATTTATATTAAATTTTCTTTTTATTTGTTCTTTATATGTAACTCATTAACTTTCTAATATATCGACAATAATTATAAATTATAATTATAGCTCATAATTAGAAATAGATAAAATTAGAAGTTTTTAATTTATTTTTAGATCTTAATTAAATAATTTATTATTATAGATCAAATTGATGTCTAATAATAAGTTATGATCATCTAAATATTAGAAATATCAAATTGATTTGATTTAACATATTCAATAATATATCATTTTATCATTTTATCATCCAATGTTTCAATTGGACACAAAGTATAAAATTAGTGTCTATTTTATTTAAATTCAATCATGCTCATTATTGCTAAATAGTGCCTTTATTGACATTTGAAACATCATTTTCAAATCTCAATTCGTTTTAGTAAGAGAATTTCTTAAATCACTATCAATTAAGAATAATGAAATATTATCCGTAATTATTTTAAGGTGATAAATCATTTATTAAATTACTAAACTATCTATATATGCTTCATACTGTATCCAAATACAATCGATTGAGCTATTATAATAAGAATAGTTCATAAATGGTCTCAAAATATAATAATTCTTATATGAGATACATTGGTAATATCAAGTCTAAGAATTGAATATTCAACTATCATTATGATAAATCTACAAATACATAAGTAATATTTAATTTGGGATCCTAACAACTAGGCCAATTCAGTGAACTTATTCTTCAATAAGTACTCACTCATTTATTTATCTTCTTAGTTTAATTTATAAGATCAATTATTTTCTTCATACAAAAGAATTATAACATGTGCTAATTTTACCATTATATTAATATCTCATCTTGATGAGACTACAATTAATAATAATTTTTCAATAGCAGATAAATGCAAATTCAATATCATAATTATGATTTCATCATAATATTGATTTCATAATAATCATTCTAATTAGTTTACCTTTAATATTAAGTATCAAATGAACTAATAAAATACATAAACATAAACATTATCTTTAATAAATTAAGTCACAAAATTTACAAACAACCGATTAACTATAAGGCATAAACTAACATAAACATTTAAGTCAATTTTTTGTTAGGTTACAGTTCTGTTATATAGTTTTGTCTTCATTACTATAAGTTATGGGGGATTTGACACCTCAAGCTTGAGGGAAAGATGAAAAATAGATGAGATTAGAAGAAAAATTATCATCTTTCGCTCCTAGAGTTAAAATTTTGAATGAGAATATCTCGACCAATGAGCTTCACTGATTTTGATTAGGCTTAGGACTTGTTCATTTTCTTTTGATTATGGGCCAATAACCTTAACTAAACTTGTTTTGTGTAGCTTGTTTAGATTGCTATGAAATAATAGTGTGTATTTCCTTTAGGTAGTTGTTTCATTTGATGATTGTTTAAATGAAATTGTCATCAATTTTATATTTTTATAGTATAAAAGATAGCACTTAATAATGTCTTACGAAATTCAAGCTAATGAAAAGCTAGGAGTTTAAAAGTTTATAAGGAAGGTAGGTTTGTGACAAAGTTCTCTCAACAAATTTTCATACAATATTATAGTAATGATACTACTATAAATTATAGGACACTTTCTCTTTGTAGCATTCCAAAGTCAATAGATATCCTTTCTACTCCAATATACTAGATTTACCAAGAAAACTTGTAAGAGATTTGAAATGTCCTTCAATACAATTACTCCGATGCTCAAGTTAAAATGGGGCATCTAATATTAACTAGAGTACATACATTTTCTAAACATCTACCATTTTATATTTGCACATCATATGATAAAATCATGCTATAATTCAATTAGAGGGACTTTGATATGATCATTCGTGCTTGAATATGTTACTGTTGTATTTTTATCATCACCAGCTTTCGGATAATCTTGCTTTTTTTAATCTCTATTTCACTTATAGCATAACCTTTTAATGTATCCTGGCTTATCGCATAATTAGCATGTCTTTATGCCTTTGTTACCTCTAGACTTCGAATAGTTTTTGACTTTTGGGACACTGCTCTTATTATTTCCCCTACTTTCTGTCACGAAAGCTTTCACATTGTTAACTCCTATCTTCTTTATTTAGATTTCTTCATTGAACATACTCTCTTTGATTACATCCAAAGGGAGCACACCTTCAGGAGTTGAGTTGTTAATCGTCACCAACAACATCTCCTAACTATTTGGTAACAAACTCAATAGAAATAAAGCTTGAAGCTCATCATCAAGAATGATCTTCATGGTAATAAGCTTGTTGATTATATATTGGAAATCACTCAAATACTTTGACATTGATTTCTCAACTTTTAGCTTCAAGTTTGTAAGTCTCTTAATCAGAAAGGCCTTGTTATGGGTAATCTTCCTTTCATATAAACCTTATAGCTTCTTATATAGCTCAAAAGAATCCATTTATTGAGATACATGGTTGAATATACTGATAGTAGCCCATTATCTAATATTTACAAGAGTTTTTCACTTCATCTTTTTTTATTCTCTATATGAAATCTTTTCAGGTTTTGAAGAAACATCATCCTTCATACATTTGTCCACATTAATATGATCAAAAAATCCCTTGCAATATAGACAATCATCTATCATATGCCCCCGAATTGAGTTATTTGATGGCGTCAACTTGACCATAAAGCTATTTCCACCTTCCATCACGATAACTCTAATAGCACTTGTTGGGAGATAATAACACAACTATCTAAAAGATCAAACAAATATCGGTAACAAAAGTACTCTTAAACTTACACCAATAAATTAGTATAATAATAAGAAACTTAATAATAAAACAAATACAAAGAATTATGAAAAAAAACCCTCTAATGTAAAGGAATAAATCATGGGTCAAATCGACAAGCAAATCCATTGAAATCAATAATGATTTACAAAAGTTGATCTCTCACCTTACAACAACAAATTGTTTTATAAAAGTTTAGGATTGAAACCAAAGTTGATGTAACAATCAACAAATACTCAAACTAATCCTAAAAAATAATAAAAATGATGAGAATACAACACTATTTGCCCCCCTCTCTATTTCTCCTTACTTTTGGACGTTATGGTTGCACTATCATGCAAAACTTACGTATCATCTCTTTTGTATCACAAAATAAGTTTTTTTGCATCTAACATGATCGTGAAAGTGACCTTGTATCTTCGACACCGCCTTACTCACAGATATACATAGTTATAGAGAGTTATAAAGTCTCCACACATGTTCGTATAAGTCATAAACACAGGCGTGTACACGACTGTGTATGTTTTCGCTCTTCTTCCAGAGACTTACACGGTTGATCCACACAACCATATAAGTCTAAACATAGGTGTGTGTTACTCTACACGGGCGTGTGTGCTTACACAATTAACTTACATGACCGTGAGTTAAATACAAGCCCCATATAGTGTATCAGTATTGTTCCAAAAGAAGCACGATGGATCATTTCAATTATGTATCGACTACCGGGCACGTAGCACCCAACACGATCCTGTATCTCCCTGAAAGAGCTTCAATCATCTTGTCTTCACTTGTTTGTCATTATATTAATTAAACCATAAAAGTATCTATGATCACTTAAAGTCTCGAAATAGAGTTGGACACTCAACATATTGCTTACAAAATGGGATATAAATCTATTAATAAGTTGTTGGAAAGAGTTTATTAACATTTACATAATCTATGATACTATATGTGATACCCCTGTCAGTGTTGATGAAAACGCCATTCATTTGATGATGTCTAATGCCACATGTAGATGCAGGAATCTCCAATATATTACACTTGTCAAAGAACTTTTGCCAAAGTGTTCTCTAACGTGGTTACTCAAACGCTCAAGTCAATTGAGGATGTTTTAGAAGGGGTGTTTACTATTGATAAGAGGTCATAACTTTTCTAAAAATTTATCATCTTTTTTTTTTGACATTATTTATCATCTTATATAGGCATCTCACATAATAGAGTCATGCTATAATTCAATAAGAGGAATTTAGATATGATCATCATCATACAAACTAGTAATATTTTTCTTTTGTTCAAACTAAAAGATCACGCCTCTGAAAAAACTCCAAATACCTTTATTAACTTGTTGCTGACACTTATCGATGACCTCCAGACGTGATGGGCTTATTAGCTTTAGGATCTATGGGGCTTTACTTTATATGTAATGCCTTGTTTCATTCCATTTATGTATCAAGTAGCATGTGAATACCCTACATCTAATTATATAGGTAAATATGAATTGTTATAAAAAACTTATTTTATTTAAAATTTTACACGATCTAATTTTGAAATAAAACATACAATTAAATTGTATAATAAAATTCAAGCATGATATCAAACAAGAACATCAATTAAAATTCACATAATTTCAAATCAAGATGCATGAATTCTTTGTTTTATATATATATATAGTTTAGGTTAGATGTTATCAATTAAATGTAGTTATGTTATAACTAAATTAAAAGCATCAAATAGTGGAAGTCATATAATTAGGGTACCAACACAAACAAACAATAAGTTAATTGATTCCAAGTGAGTCACTAATCCTTCTTCGTCACATCAAACTAACCGTGATACCAAACTACATAATTGGGGCGGGAAGAAAGCAAGAAAGGCACAAAGATTAGATTGAAACTAGAGAATCGTTGTTCTAGCTCAAATTCAAGAATGAAAGCTATTCATAGATATTTCTCTACTTTTTAAGTGCAAAGTACTATTATAAATTTCAATGTTCAACTCTTCATTAAATTCATTATTTATACACGTATATGTATATACAAGTATTTAATATTTGAAAAAAATCCTTTTAATCCATTTAATTTTGGTTTTTAGAACATTTGAAACTGTCAATCTTAATTTTCACTTAATTAGTCTTCAAAATTTAAAACAATTATTACAAAATTCTTTGGTCTCCACACACTTAAACCAACACATTCAACTAACCATAACATTTTTTATCAGAGTAAAATCACAACTTTGCTCAATATTTTATTT
This sequence comes from Erythroxylum cassinoides, assembly GCA_027478405.1. Lineage (NCBI taxonomy): Eukaryota > Viridiplantae > Streptophyta > Magnoliopsida > Malpighiales > Erythroxylaceae > Erythroxylum > Erythroxylum cassinoides. Next base: position 18,199,155 of record JANIPM010000005.1, read on the forward strand.
GGTTAAACGACCACAACCCTTTCTCCTAATTTTCTGAGTCTTATTTGGGGAAAATTCTTCCTCTTCACCATCAGGTTAACAACGTGAAGACTTAGCACTATCAACAGTTGCTCTCAAAATAATTGCATATTAGAATGACATTATTATGGCAAGTAAGGCTCGACGGTAGAATTTGGGCGTCGAAGAAGAATTTGTTGCAATTGCATTGCCTTCAATAAGAATTCATTTAGGGGACTACAAGGGAACCGCAGAGTCAGTAGAGGATGGTGTGAATTGAGCCCGCAGGGCATAGCTCAGTTGGTTCTGGAGGAGCAAATTTGCGACAAGGTGCAAGGTTCGAATCTCACGATTTGCAGTATGGGAGCAACATTCTTGAGCCCCTAGTAGGTTTTGAGGGTGAACTCCTTGTAGGCCTGTGAGTTGTTCACCTCCCCCTTAGCAGGCCGCTGAGTACCTGATTTACGTCCTCTCAGTTGCTTCATAAGGCCGGGGTGTGAGGGGTCCTTTGAGTTGGGGATTCAACCTTTTGCGACAAGGATGGTGTGAATTGAAAACGAAGAATTAGAGTATAATTGCTGCCGAGAGACACAGGTCAATAGCTTTTATCTTCCTCCAGACAGTGAGCAACGCGAACCAGTAACTGGGTTTTAGATAAAGAACTATTTGAGGCATGAAAAGTGTCTTAGAAAATGAAATAAAGAAAAGTGGAAAATAGAGCAAAAACTATAAGAGGTAGTCATGAGCAAAGGGAAGGAGAAGATGAAATTATAATAAGACTGTAAGACAAGAGTGAAAGACGTCAATATATATTTATTTTCTTGTTCAATTTCCTGCTCCAAGATTAGTTTCTGCCTTTGGAAAATAAGTTTTTGAAAATTTTCTATGATATTTAGAAAGGGGCATCTCACTAGTCACTATCGAATCGGAGAGTTCTGAGGTGGTATTTTCAAAATTTAAGAGCTGATTTAGTGATAATTAAAGTTGAAATAAATATTTCAAAGCTTTATTACACATTAAAAATGTACAAGGTACACCGAATAAGAATAGTGTTAAAAGATTTAATTGAGAACTTTAGTTTAAGGACTATATGAATTTTATGTTCGTAAAAATTTCATGATATCAAAACATCCGGGTAACATTCAGGTATCTATATGTGATGATATCATGTGTGGGCAAACTGGAGGCAGAGGCACATGGCTCAAGTCACAAACATATAAATTGCAAATTTCCACAAACCAGAGTTTAATCTATAGTCACTTTCGATCTGCACCACAGATGTCAGAAGTTTTTATCTTCTAATGTATCTCGCTAAGATGGGTTCTGATAACTACTAGGTTGGCCAGTAAACGACCAAAATGGCTCAACTCTAACCTAGGAAATTTATAATCACCAAATGAAGCACCAAATTGCAGAGAACAAAATCAGCAAAAGCTCGTTCTGGTGGTAAATCCTGTGACAATTTTAAACAAGATCAAACCATGAGGTTGTAATATGAAGCTAATACAATGGGAAAGAAAATGAATTAATCTGCTTATGTCTCTCTTCACCCCCTTAATTCTCTCATTTCTACTTCTCTTCTGGTGGGAAAAGAAGTGGGGGACGTAACATTACTTGAGTTGTGAATGAGAATGTGTTGGTAAAACGTGTGAAAAGTCTAATTTGAATCTTACTTTCTCCTTTTACCACCAAAACTAAGGAAACATTATGCAAACAAAAGGTTGGACATCTCTACCTTGAATTCCTTATTTTCTTTGTTCACCTGGATACGGAGACAAACTGCAACAACATATTCACACGAAGCTTAGTCTGTCTGTGTGAATTGTAACAAGAATATGCCAAAGGGATATTCATTAGGGATGCTTACCAGCAAGGACTGCAGTCCCAACACACGAAAGTACTCCTGACAGAAAAGAATTGAAGGGAAATGATCCAACAATAGCCATATAAACCACCTGTTCATCGAAACAGCAAGTTCAGAATACCTAAGACCCTGACCAACATGACAGCTTGATATTGTAATGTAAATAGTGATGTTGACGAAGAAAAGGTATGATCTGAATGATGAATCATTAGCAAATACATAGTCAAAACCAAATATCATATACTTCATATAATTATCTAGTATATGCATATTCTTAAAATTAGTTTTTGAATTATGTGCAAAATGGACGGTTCTTCTCGTAGAAAGGCAAAAGCAGGTATATCTATATATATTTCATTTTTAGTAATCCTTGAACGAGATCTACATGTTAGGAAGCGCAATTAGGAAAAAAGAAAAGAAAACTATATTTCATGAAAAAATTATGTACCTAAAAGAAAATTTTCAAAGTCAAATTTATGCAAAGTTGCTACAGTATCACAGAAACTTTCACCCAGACCCAGTTTTTTTGGGGGTCCAATTACCAAATATCAACATCAAACTCTGAAGATTTCTAGGTAAGCGATCACCAAAATCCATCCTAACAAGTTGCATCTCTCTAGATTCAAACTCAAAACCTCGGTAACAGCCAGATGTCTACCCAAGGGTTGTAAGATTCTATGATTCTCTTGAAAACACAAATGCCAATTTCCCAAGACAAATACAATTTTGTTATTGTTTTGCCATGAAATATCACTCATTCCTTAAAAATTAATAATAATAGTCCAGTGATAACTAGTTTCCATCTGTAACAATGAGTTTCAGTTCCACACCAAAGGAACATAAATATAAGGGGACGCAATATTTAGAAGAAAAAAAAATAGAAGAAAAGGGAGAAGAAAAAGAAGAGATCAGTTAGCAAATTAGGCCATCAATAAAGATTAGAAATTAAAAAAAAAACACGAATGGATAAAATGAGAGTGAAAATCACATTAATTTTCAAGTATTCATTTGGGGCAAATAAGTGATATCAAATATAAACGGATCTAACTTGTGAATTCTCTATTTCTCCTCATCATTGAACACAAATTAACAGAAGTGCTTAGCATATATCGAAATACATGTTTGGAAATTTACACACTTCCATAGACAAAGGCACAGAATTTGATCGAGATTAGGAATTAAAAAATTCACACAACCTAACAGATCAGAAAAAAGTAGCAACTAAATTACAAACGGTACCTGAATTAGAGCGGTGAAAACCGCAAAACCCACGTAGAGATCGATGATCTGCACACAGAGTGTACACAAATTATCAGAAAAAAAAATCTTGATTACTTTTAGATTAATCACATATTCTAAGATGGAGAGAGAAAGAGAGAAAGAATACCTTGAGGCTAGTAGGAGTGGCTGCATAGGCAGAGAGAAGGGACTGGAAGAGAGCTTGGGCGTCGTTGCTCGTCGATCTCGCCATTTTGCAACCACGGAGCGACGCAATGAACTCCCTGCAGTGTACGGTCTACACTTTTAACTCTTAACGCACTGTCCTCTTTAGTCTTGACCTTAGGGCATTGAATTAGAAGTTAATACGTAGTCGTATTATTATTTTCATTTTGGTTAAAGATATTTTCTTCTTATTAAACGGAAAAGGGGCAAATGCGTCATTCCACTGGAATTTCTCTGTTATATTTACGTTAAAATCGACGGCACTTGCCTGTTCAGTCTCATTGAAGGGGCGCGCGGAGAGGGTGAGCGAGCGGAAAGTCGAATCAAAATGTCTATGAGCGTTAAAATGACGTCGTTTATTTCCTCTCCGACCATTTCCAGTTCCACTACACTTGGCTTGCCTTCTCTTTCTCCATCTTCTCTTCCCTTTCGCTTTGCTTCGCTTTCCAATGACCAGTACTACACTTTCTCTCTCTTGCCTTGAAATGCTCTGTATCCTTTAACTTCACAATCACAACAGGATTAGGTTGTAGAATAGCTATGAACTAAAATATATCAAAATCTGTGATAATAAAAGAACAAGAAAAAACTTCTGCAATGTGAAGACGGGTTTAGGCGATTGTTACTATTTTACTATTATTTCGCAATTTTTTTTAAAGAACGGCTAATGTAACGAATAATATGGTTGGGGGTTTGGTTTCAGCTCTAGCCAGCTTCGCATCAAATGTAGTTATGCCGAAGCAGGTGGCAAAGATGACTCCAAAAATGCAACAATTGATGTTGTAGCTGATGTCAAGCCTGAAAGGGTATGAATTGTAATGGTTGCGCCTTTTTTCCCCCCTTTTACTATGCTTAACATAAAGATTGAAGAATCTTACCGTTATGGTTTTTCTATTAGGTTTTGGTGTTAGGAGGCAGTGGTTTTGTTGGTTCCGCCATATGCAAGGCTGCTGTATCCAAGGGCATCGAAGTCGTAAGTCTTAGCAGGTGTAAGATTTGTTTTAACTAACTGACATTTGCATTATTATTTTCTTGATGGTGCGGGTGTTGGGATGTCTTTCCATTCTGTTTATTCTTTGTGATGTTTAAGACTGAATAAAAACTAGGTGTTTATGCTTTTGTATTCATATGCATATCAGGTCGGGACGTCCTACTTATCCAGGTTCATGGGTCGATCAGGTTACTTGGATGCCAGGTATGTGCTATTATGGATTAACATATTGCCGTGCATGTGGTTATATACTTCAATTAATTTTTGCAGTTCATAATTTGAATTTGTGATAGTGATTGAAATATTGACGACAAATGAAGTAGGACCATTGTATCACAGGCAGAAGATTCATATTAAAAAGTAAATTGTGGAAAAGTTGGTGTTTCGGTTGGGAAATATAGAATACAAAGTAAATTCCCACATGGAGAAATCATAACTTCTTTTTTCCAGGAAATCTTTCTAACTGTGCTACACATGTTGAGGCCCATTGAGGGACAGTGGTGACTATGTTCAACTCCCTCAGTCTGCGATGTACCTCAGGAACTTTTTTTTTCATTGAAAATAAGTTTATGTAACAGAAATAATATGTAATTATATACTTTCTATAGTGAAGAATTTCTTCAGCTTTGATCTTTAGAAAGAGGTCGAACTTCTAGGATTTACCTATTACATTTTTATTATGAGAAGTAGCAGTAATCAGGTTCTATCGCAAATCTTTGGCAATTACATCTCTTATAATGAAATTTGAAACTTTTGTAATTTGTAACACATAGTTACATTTCAGTCAGTCAGTCTGTTGGTTGGGAACTTATGATTATCATGTTTTTAATAATTAGATTAATAATTGCTATTGCTACCATTGCTTCGATTTTTCTGCTTTAAACGTAACACCTGTACCAGCTTTCCGGGAATAAGATGAAAGTTTTGGATCCAATTACAATGAATGTCCTTGCTCTCGGCATACTTAATAGTCATATTAGATAGCAAAATTTAAGCTATATGATGGCCTTCTCCATCAAGCTTTGCATCCCTTTGCGAACCGTTACAATCTTTTGCTGGTTAATATGAAGTATGTAGCTAAGATGTGAGACATGGCTTCATCTCTGTGTAATCTTTGCTTAGCTTTGGCTAGAACATCTGCTGTCTTGTTATTAATACAAAACTTAACATTCTACTAATATCTTACAGGTGATGTTTTTTATGCTAATTGGGATGAAGTGCTTGTTGGTGCTACTGCAGTGGTTTCAACCCTTGGAGGGTTTGGTAGTGAGGAACAGATGCAAAGAATCAATGGAGAGGCTAACATAGTTGCAGTAAAAGCTGCAAAGAAGTATGGTATGAAGCATCATATCATGCTGCAGTGTTGGAAGTTAAAATTTTTCTGTGACAATTGGTAAATCTTCACCGTATGTGTGCATGCTGTCATTCATGCACATACAGGTGTCCAGTCATTTACCTTTAGTATACTGGCATATTATGCCGTTTTAGTTATGTTGGTGTTAGTTTATTATCTTTGAACTATAGTAGTAATTGTTCTATTTTGTTTATTTTGCCTTTCTGCACTGGGGACATATTGATTTCAAGTCTTTTGACAGTCAGGTAGAAAAGTTAGAAAGAGAAAGTTGATGTTGTTCTCAAATGATGGTCCTGTGCTTCCTGGATTTATTCAAATGTGTCATAAATTACAGAGCAAAAATAGCTTTAAAAAGTTCAAAAGGAAAATTGGTATATATAATTTGTCGTTAATGCTTTTCTTGTTATTCAAACTGTTCAACTGTTGATTGCCTCAAACTGGAATGGCCGTAAATGGCAACAGAAAATATGAACAAAATTTATGCTTTCTTGTCCATGTTGACAGGCAACAAAATCATGCATGAATGTAGGATGCTGATAGTCATCAACTATATTAAAAACTACTGATTTATTAAAGGTTGTCTTGTGATCTGCCAGGGATTTGTTTACATTCACAGAATATCTATTAGCTGATACTTTATTCTTGAGGATTACTTTTTCTGATAACCATTCTACTCATGCAGGAATCCCCAAGTTTATCTTGATTTCAGTGCATGATTACAATCTGCCATCATTTTTACTTTCATCTGGATACTTCACGGGAAAAAGAAAAGCTGAAGCAGAAGTTCTTGCTGAGTACCCAAACTCTGGTAATTTAAATGATCCTGTATTTGAGACTGGCCATACTTTACGACTTTTAATTATTCTTGAATTTGGATTCGTGGCCTTTCTAAAGGATATCATATTTATTTAGTCTTGAATTTGAATTTCCTAAGGTGTTGTGTTGAGACCTGGTTTCATTTACGGAAAAAGGAGGGTTGATGGTTTAGAGATTCCGCTAGATGTGATAGGGGAACCAGTTGAGAAGTTTCTTCGTTCTGTTGAGAATTTCATCAAACCGTTAAATTCTCTTCCAGCATCGGATCTCCTCTTGGCACCCCCTGTCAGCGTCGACGATGTTGCATATGCGGTGGTAACTGCAGTAACCGATGATGATATGTTTGGTGTATTTACTATTGAACAAATCAAGGAAAGTGCATCAAGCGTGAAAGCATGATTTACCTTTACAGTGGTATAGTATGTGATATCTCCCAGTCATTGAACTGGGTTTGTTCACGACAAGTTAAATGTAAAGACATAATACGAGTAACGTCTTGAATTTTTTTTAAAAAAATCAAAGTTTGCAAGTAGAACTTTGCTCATTTTGATGCCTTTGCTGAATATCATAAGCAAGTAACTTGTAACTTTGTTAACAGATGCTGTGTATATCTATTACCTGCTCGGTATCAATTTGGTAATAGCGTGTGGTTCATCCGCAATCCAACAGTTCTTAAAAAGCATGGTTTTCATTATAACATGAAAATAATTCAATTACGTCTTGATGGGTCTAACAATCTGCCAGGCTGATTGTGAACTCTGGTTGAGAATTGTCGCAGTTCAATACGCAGTCGAGCCATTTCTTCACAACTCGTTGCTCTGTGAGATACTAAAGATGACGTTACTCGTGCACACGGGAAATTAGTAACCTACAAGACTCTCCCTCTGCTGAAAGCAGGTCAAGTAAAGCTCCTCAACACATTAGATGTTAAGTTGCATGTCCATTCATACTCTTGACATGCAAAAGCATGCGAAATGAATGTTATGTTAATACGGAAAACAACATACATGCTCTTGCGTTTCTTCCTGGATTGGAGTTTTGCAATTTAGGTACTTGTTAGTGTAGTGTCATCGTGTTGTGGAATTTTCATGAAGGACAAATGGTCCGGTTTACTTGCCAGTGTGGAAGCCAGCAGCACTTAGATCTGCTTATTTTGAACCATTTTTCTCCTCACGTCTTTTCCACTTGCTCTGCATATGAATCACCAAAGTCACTGTGATGATTATACAATGGAAAGCCAAGCAGACCTTTTGAACCAGATATATTAGAGATGAACATCTTCACCGAGGACATTGTAAAACCTATATATTTAAGGAACATGATCTTCTGTACCCTCTATTATATTTCACTCAATCATACATTTATGTAAGTCCCATATAAATACATGGCTGAGATAAAGTGGAGTAATATTGGCACAGAATAGTGAGTACATAAGATCTGAGGAGTATATTTAATGCTCAATTCGTTTTGTTTTTAAACCTACCGTTTAATGTGAACAATTCAAATATTTTTATTTTATTTTAAAATTAGTCCCCTCTCTTGCCCACATACCTTTATTTATTTATTTATTATCAAAAAGTAGGATTATTGAGAGAAAAAAAGAGAAATTAATTTTTCTATATTCAATTATTTGGAAAAAAATTTCTCACCAACAATCAAACAAAACTCATGGATCAAGTACGTATTTAGTGTAAAACATAGAATTTAGAGATTTGGATGAAAATACTATTGCAATTATGTCTATGTAAATCATGCTTATATGTAGTATCAAAGCCTAATTCTAAACTCTATGTTTTCATTAAAGATATCGCATGATTGCTTATTGAAATTTTCTTCGTATCTCAAGTTTAGGGTTCACGCTTTAGTATTGGTTTTTTTCCTTGTTAAAGGACGAAGCAACTTATGTATTTAGTTTTGTTTCAAACGTAAGTGCGATTGGAGAAAGAGACGCGAAGCTACCCCTTAATTATGATTCTTATACTCTGTGTGTTAAATTGGTTGCCGTTTATCGATAATTAAACATAAAAGGCTGTTCTTACCCTGTTGCTTTTAAAGTAAACCGCCGTATGCATATTTATATATTTTTTTTTTGTTTTTTTGGATTCGAGAAAATTTCGTAAACAGATCAAACGGGCACATCTTTTGAGGGTTTTACTGGTACACCATCTCATAGGTGGGCCAAGCGAGCGCACCTTGGCCTTGTTTGGCAAATAGCTGATTGTATTAGCTGTTAGCTGATTCTATCAGCTGATAGCTGATAGCTGATTCTTTCAGCTGATTTGATCAGCGGTTTGTATTAGTTATTTGTTAGAGATGTTTGGTAAAATTAGATGTTTACTATTAGCTGTTTATGTGTAAAATGACTTATAAGGACACGACT
>JANIPM010000005.1:18250861-18266573 GCA_027478405.1 Erythroxylum cassinoides
ACATATATCGTGTGGTCTATGGGAACAACTTCTTTTTTAGTCAGGAATAAATATATATAAGATCATCATCATCATCATCATCATCATAATAATGATAATAAAATAAATAATACAATAAATATAGAAGAAGGTAAATAGTCAAAATAAAAGATAAAATAAATAAATACATAAATAGGAAAGAAGACCAGTTAATAAATAAATTCAACAAGCTATTACAAGAAAATATTTAAGATAAGTAGAGAAATATTTAGGCTTATTAACTAAGAGGAAAATACTATATATTAAATATTTAGGCTAAATATAAGATATAAGATTCAAAGAAAAATATTTCAAAAACTTATGGGAACGAAAAGAACCTCTCTATGTGAGATCCTTTATTCATGTTCTAGTACACCAAAGTTTTCTACTGTGGGTCATGTTTTTTGTAGTTCCAACAGAGTTATATCTTTTTTATTACCTCTCTCCAGTTCTTCTTAGGCCTTCCTTTTTTTCTCTTACAGTCTTTAAGTACAATCTTCTCACATCTTCTCACTGGAGCATCAGAGTGTCTCCTCTTAACATGTTTGAACTTCCTAATCCTTGTCTTTCTTAAATTTTCATTAATATTAGTCATTTTTAATTTGTTTTTTACTATTACATTCCTGACCTTATCTTTTCTAATAAGGTTTTTACATTTAACGGAGTATTCTTATCTCCGCCACCATTAGCTTATGACTATGTAGGCCAATACTTTGCCCCATAGAAAATGTTTGGCCTAATCGCTAAACGATATGATTTACCTTTAAGCTTGAGTAGTATCTTCTTATCACGTAAAACTTTTGGTGAACTTTTCCATTTAAATCACCATGATCTAACGTGGTGAACTATGTCTTTGTCGATCTCTTCATTGCTTTAGATGATAGATCCTAGATACTCAAAACACTCTTTATGTGGTATAACTTATGAACCAATCTTTACCTCCATATCGGAAGCCATCCTATTGCCCGAAAAGTTACACTATAAATGTTTAGTCTTAGTCCTACCTAGTTTAAAGCTCTTTAACTCTGACGAATCTCTCTAAAGTTCTAGCTTGATATTGACACCCTTAGATATTCTTGGGGATCTCATCCACTATTACTACAAATAAAAAAGGGCTCAATGAGGAGCTTTGGTGTAGTCTAATATTGATAGAAAAATGTTATGTATCTCTTCCTATCACTCTAATATTTACACTTTTATACATATCCTTAATTATCCATATATAGGTCATAGGAACTCCCTTAACTTCTAAACACCTACATATGATTTCTCTATGTATCCTATCATATGCCTTCTCTGAATCAATAAAAACCATGTATAGGTTACATTGTCTTTCCCTATAATATTTCATTACTCTTTTAAGAAGATGTAAGGTTTCTGTCATAGACCTTCTTGGCATGAAGCCAAACTGGTTCTCTGAGATAGGGCATTCTTTCTCACTCTCTTCTCAATCACCTTCTCCCATAAATTCATGATGTAACTATATAGTTTGATTCCTGTATAGTTGTTATAGCTTTGGATGTCCCTTTGTTCTTGTACAGAGGAATTAGCATACTAAGTTTCCACTCATCAAGACTTTTTGGCAGACTTAAAGATCAAATTAAAAAACTTGACTAGCCAAGTAAGACTTTCTTTGCCTAGACTCTTTCACACCTCTATCGGTATCTCATCAGGCCCTACTATCGTTTCATTCTTCATATCCCTTAAAGCCCTTTTAATATCTTCCTTTGTAATTTGCTAACAACAAGTAAAGTTATCATATCTCTTGGATGTGCTAAGATTTCCTAAAGTGATGTTGTCCTCCATGTCCTCATTCTTCTTTTGATGTCGTCTTCAACTAGAATCACCATCCTTGCTTTATCTTTTATACAAGAAACTTGATCTAAGTCTTTCTCTTTCTATTCTCTAGCTCTCGCCATCTTAAAAATATCCTTTTTACCATTTTTAATTTCCAATCGTTGGTATAATTTCTTGTAAGCTATAATTTTAGCTTCTGAGATTTATCTTTTTTACTTCTTTCTTTGTCAGTTTATAGTTTTCTCTGTTAGCTACCCTTTCTACCTTTATAGTGTTATCCAATAGAGCTTTATAGCCACCCTTCTTGATCTTAATATTTTCTTGCACATCGTCATTCTACCATCAAGACTCTATCTTACTATCTCTAGGCCCTTTAGAAACTCCCAATATTTCTTTAGTTGTAGTTCTTAAAAGAGTTATTACTCTCTCCCACATTTTGTTAATATCTTTTTTCAATTTTCATTCTTCTTTATATATTACTTTATTCTTAAGTTGTTTCACCTTATCCTCTTTCAAATTCCACTATCTGACTCTAATACACTTTTTAGGACTTCTCTACTTCCTCCAATTTTTAGTTATAAGATAAAAAACTAACAATCTATGCTGAGTTGACAAACAAGCGTTAGGTATCACCTTACAGGTCGATCGCTCCGCCTATCGCTCTGCCTTATATAGTATAACTCTCTCGTCCTTCTTATATGACCATTAATATCAGTCTAAGATTACCCCCATATGACCATTAAAATCTCCTCATAGTATAACTCCCCCGTTAGGAGGGATCTACTGAATCACCTCATCTTGCTCTTCTCAAAATTAATGCTTAAGTTGTTCATTCAACCCTACTTGAGGTGCATAAGCACACATCACCTTGAAAACTCCCCCATTAGGAGGGATCTACTGAATCACCTCATCTTGCTCTTCTCAAAATTAATGCTTAAGTTATTCATTCAACCCTACTTGAGGTGAATAAGCACACATCACCTTGAAAACAACACCTCTCACCATAATCTTTAAGGGACTAATCCTATTATTAGTCTTCTTTACCCCCACAATATGATGTATGAGTTCTTTGACTACCAAGGTACTTACCCCATTATGTCTTCTCGAACTCCCTAAATACCAATGTTTGAACCTATTAATCTCTGTCGCTTTATCCTCCACCCACTTTGTCTCCTAGATACACGCTATATGAAGCTTATGCTTATCTAAAATCTCCAATAATTCCAAAAACTTCCCTATAAGGGTGCTAATGTTCCAAAAACCTATTTGTAATCTATAAACATTTTCTTTACTCCTAGACCCAAAACTCACCAAAGGACTAACCCTTGTTTAATCATCAAAAGTAGAAGCTGAAGTCATCACTCCTTTCTTAATGTCCAATACAAACTATAGAGGTCAAGCTCAACAATTCCTTAAACAACTATATTATTAGTCAAAAAAGGGAACAAAGATATTTCTCTGGTGCAGTTTTGTATATTCAGTTTGACGTAAAGTTTAGAGAAATTGAGACTTACAAACTGAAAGATGAAACATTTCTAAATCACACTGGTATCATCCTAGTTTGTCACACTTATTTTCTCATTTGTGTTAGTGAGATATTAGATATGCGTGATTATATTAAACCTGCGTCATATATGACACATGTGTTTGATATTTTTAGTATCAAATGCCTTGCGGGATGGAATAATGAACTTTCAATATTTTTCGATCAAATGTTTTGTTTTAAACTTGGTACCAATAAAGGAATGTGGCTTAACCGTATTTTTGAATTGATTTTAACATTATGTCAATTACCACAATTTATTACTATCAAAGGAGGAGAATGCTAGATATTTTCCTATAAGGTTGACAATAATTAATTGCATTTTATATATTTTTAATAACTTATCTGTTAAGTTACGTAAATTTGATCCGGATAAAGATAATAAAGTGACCCAATAAAGGATTGATAATGGGTTGAAGTCCAGTGAGAAAAATGAACCCTAGTCAGTGTAGACCAGACCCATATTGAGCCCATGATGGGGAGACCTAAAATGAATGTTATATATAGAAGGTTAAGGTCTCTTGTAGCTATAACAAATTATGAACGTACGAATATTCTGGCCTATTCAGAGGTTTACATATACAAAAAGCTACATAAAGGCTTTAACATGCTGCGGTGAGCAACTATTGTGAAGGTCTAAATAGATTCCCCTCTTTACGACTTCGGAAAGCTAATTGGAAAGTTATGGAACCGAAATTAGGTATTTCTACATTTCTTCATTATTTCCCTTACACGTTTGATCCTAGATATGTAAATAAGGCTTTTGTTACATGTTATAGAACGAACATGATTGAATAAAAAAGAGTAAACGCTTTATCCATACTTTGTCTAATTGGAATATTGAATGACGAAAGGATTAAATTATATATCGTAACCATGCATGGACAGATTAAGTCAAACTACTTTGACAATCTTAATATTTGGGTGATCTTAACATGTTGCTAGACATTAATCTTGATTTATGATTATAAATTATTTAATTAGAAAAATAAAGATAAAATTAAAAGGAGTTTTAATTTATCTGATTCTAATTATGAGTTAGAATTAGAATTAAAATTTATGATCATTACTAATATATTAGGAACCTTATAGGTCACACATTAAAGAGTGGTTTGTGAAGAAAAAAAATCAATTTTAGTTAAGTTGAATTTAATTATAAAGTTTAAGAAACTTTAGGGATCAAATATAAGATATTTGATTTTATTAAAATTAAAACTTTAATTAAGGTATTTAATTTTAATAAAAATTTAAAAACCATGTTTTTTAAAAATAAATATGAATAAGTATCAGAGAGTTAGCACTTCTGTTTAATTCCTTTCAAGAGTTGAGAAGCTGCTCTATGGATATCGTTAGAGGCTTGACAAGTGAACAACTTGTGGTTGACAACTCGAAAATCTTTCAAAAGATTTCAACAGAAAAATTGAATCAAGTACGATTTTTATTTTACGATTTGTGTTTTTATTCTTCAAGTTATTTAATTATCGGGATTGGAATGGAAACCTTTAAAATGCTCATTTCCTACTGACCGTGATTCGATCACAGTTGATTTCCAATAATTTCATACTTTGCCACTGTCCTCAATAAGTCGCAACCTGTGTATCTCACTATCACCAGCTGTTGTCACCTCCCTCAACGACAACAATTGTGCCAACGATCGCTACAGTGGCCAATGATAAGTGGATAAAATTGTCTGTACCAAATGTTCTGTGCCAACTCTGTGTTAGAACATCTGGTTTACACATTTAAAGGGATGTGTAGACCACATTCTTTGACACAAGGTTGGCATAGAACATCTAGTATGGACGATCTCATCCAGATTATAAGAGTAAAATACAATGTGTGGACCAGATGTTCTGACACAAAGTTGGCATAGAGCATCTGGTACGGACAATCTCATGGCGATGATAAGAGTAAAGCCATTGTATATATTTGCCATCCAATTCACCAACAAACAATGTTGCCAATGGCATCAAATTCAACAACCTGATTCCCTTTTGTGACATGTTCAAGATTATACAAAGGCATAAATACTTCTATCTCTGGATCAAGAACAAGTTGCTGAAAGATGTAGGAAATGATAGACAAGCCTCCAATTCCCAAAGGCATGGGCAAATTGAACATATACATAACCACGGTGCTCCATATGCCGCCCCTCTTCTACGAAACATCCAATGAAAGAATAGAAAATATCTGGATGGATTGTTTAGGAATTTGGTTTTTGAAGCAGTAACACTTGAAGGGAGATTGACAAGAGGGACGAAGAGTCTTTGAATATTCGTACGTGATCAACGATTGATAATAATCCCCGGAAAGCGTTAACTAGTTGCTCTCAACACTTGCGTTTTTTTCCTGGCTAAGTCGACCTTTCTTCATTTGATTAGGAGCCTTATTCAGGTGTCATGTTATTAATATAAACTTTTATTTTAAATGCAAAACAAAACACCTTAGCCTAGTTATTTGTTTCCCCCATCACCATCCTTATCTTTAGTGTCAACTTAGATTTGGGCAAAACCCAAACAGAAGAACTTGTGATTGACCCTTATTCTTAGCTACAAAAGCTAAAAACTTGTGATCATTTGTATTTGGTGGACTACAATCTGGCATCATCCCTTGTCAGATAACGGTAGCCAATGATAGAGGCTTGCTAATTATTGTTTTAAACATGCCCGTTTGGTGAGATTTAAACCTCTATAGCCGAGGGCAGAAGTCTAAGGGAAACTTCAGGGCGACAAGTAACCCTGAGGTGCTATTGGCCACTGGTCAAGACTCGAGATAGTGCGTTTGAACTTGGAAGTAGCCTGATAAGCTTTGAAAGAGTGTCTACGCAACAAAAATGGGTAATGGAATTTACCATGTCACTTTGTAAATAAAATAGTGATTTGATAAGTAAGAACTCTAGGGATAAATTTGGCTGATAAACAACGGCTTCTTATCCCATGGCCACGCCAAAAACAGCTGGATAACATGCGTCACCAAAGGTAGGAAGGAGTAGTCTGAAATAGTAACTTCCAACAAATATGTTAAAACCACTACAGAATTCATGTCTTCGGTGCCCTTATGGATTCAACAAATCCATGTAATTGGTAACAAAAGAATTAACTTACTAATCATTATTCTGTATTTCATCACAAAACTATCAGGGTTTAATCTGGTGACAAGAGAAATAAGAGCATTTTCCCATTTATCAAGATACAAGCTGACTGACAAGGTTCAAAAGTATTTCGAGGTTTAGTATACTGAAAATAGATTAGAGCATAATAGTTTAAAGGCTTTTTGCCATAATTGGCAAGTAATGTTGATCATAATTGATCAGCTTTATTGTTATTTAACAATATACTACAAATTATTTTAATTTGATCTCTTTCTCTTGTCCCTGAAGCAATTCCAAATCTTCTTTTGGGCTGGCATACACAAATAGGCACCAAAATGGTGAGCACGAGATTGGACAAAACCTGAAGAACTGTTTAGAGATTGGACAAAACCTGAAGAACTGTCTACTTACTAGCATTTGATGAATAACAACCTGCGCTGATTGGTCATCCCATTATATAGGTGATCAACTCTGCAAGGTGCTAGAAGGTCAAATCCGCTCCATTTCAGCTGATGGATTCCATCCAGGAGGCTTGATGTTTGGCCAATCACCACGGCATCCTAACCTTATATAAAGGCTCTTTCTATCTGAAAAATGCAGAGGAAAGATGGGAGGAGAATATGTGGTTCATTTTAAGCAGTCTACTACATTTTCCGTAAGAAACTCATTAATTAGGTACTCTTGATTATCACTAAGATCCATAATTAAAAAAACATTTGGATATTGACAGCTCGAACTCATCATCAGATATCCAGCAAAAAATGAGCATATCACTTGTTTTATTTTCTAGCAACTAAAGAAGCAACCAAGAACTGCTACATATTATGGATAGTTTACCTGGAAGTTTTTTGTCCGACAGAATCAACTGTTTCAGCGCACTCAAGGATGCCTGTGCTACACTTTTGGCATAATCAGCATCCCAACCTTGGAGCTTTACAACCACATCTGCATTTGAGTAAGCTACGTTGCCATCTCGAACATGCCTTCTAGCCTCCTCCTTTGCAGAATCCTCATCTGGATAAAAAGATTTTTGAGTTGTCTGGATTCTTTCAACATGCATAGGCAAACTGAAAAGTAATTAACTGAATTCCTCAACCATTGAATTCTCATATACATCCCGACGAAAAGAATATTGGGTGACTTGTGTCTAAGGTTACACTGTGTATGAGGTAGTATCCTCCAAGGTTAAGGATTCAGCTCGACATTTCAAAAAGTATATGAACTTGTTCCAGTACTACGTCCTAAATTTAGTTTGAGAAATGTAAATTGATTCTGGAGACTATGAAACAGACACGAAATGGCAATTGATATATGAAATCTAAAATTAAACAACTATTATGCAGAGTAACCTATGGCCTCAGTCTGTGATAGCCAGACACTAAGTCCTGCATATAGATGCTGCCATTTATCAGACCTTCCAGCAGCTCCATGCTTCCCTCCTAGAGTAGAAACAACAGCACGAGCATGACTGCAAAACCAACCAAGCTAAGGAAGTGTAATAACGTAGAACATCACAGCATAAACATTGCCAGAAAAATCATATGAAGTAAAGTACCATACCTGCTTAGGCTTTCCAATACAGAACTTTCTGCTTCAGCGACAGAATCAAAGCCTTCTTCTAGTACCCCTGGAATTAAATGCACTTGTTAATAGACTGCAAAAGGGTTATCATATTCACTTAAGGCATTTGCTAAAAGGTTAATTAGTCATTTGACCAGTTAGAAAGTGAGATATAAGATACTCTTATCCCATCCTAGTTCCATTAAACAAAAGATGGGCCTGAAACCAAGACTTGCCAAGAAGCAGCTAGCAAAGATTGCAGTAACAATTATAACGAACAATTAACAATATGATTTTGGTTACCATATTTCTTTATAAACAAATAATCTAGGATAGATTCTATCAGAAAGATTTGCACCATAGTTGAGTGGAAAACATTATATCAAAAGATGAGTCAAAGTAACAGTTTTTGATGGATTTTCAAGCCAATTATTTTGTACAGCCCAAACAAAAATCTCCAGAGAATGCAGTCCTTTATGCTCCTAACATAGAATTAAAGGGCACTATCACATTATAGTTATGCACATCTCCAGTTGAGCTGTAAACTAGACAGGTAACCTTGTCTAGAATTATAATACATACTGCACTCACATGAATCGATTTTCTGCTTGGCAAATGTTTCTAGCAACCCCTGGGTGTCAAGGGGAGTATACCTGCATCTTAGATACATCCAATAAGACATTTTTTTTTAGAAACACCTGCCTGTAGTATATGCTACCTTGTATAAAAAATTTGTGCTACTATGAATTGCCTAACCAAAATATGAACCAGTAACGCATAAATTGGCATTTAATTAAACCTCAAAATAAAGCAACCGAAGCACAATATACAATGCACTCATGCAGGGCTCAACTGGTTCATATGAACCATAGCTACCAAAAAACAAAGCTTTGGTTGTCTTATTGCAAGATCAATTCAACCAGAAACTTGTGTTGCTTAGGAAGAATAGAACATGAACAGTTTTGAAACATAATAAGAACAGATGAAGCAGAATCAAGAAACCATGCAAACAACAAGAAAACATTAAAATATAGGGATACTGGTAAAGTCCTTTCATCATATTATAACATAGAAAACAAGATTTCATACCCAAGACCAACTGCAAGTTCTTGAGCAACTTTTTGGTTAATTTCAGTTGAATCACCAACAATATAGATTGATGTTCCTTTCAGAAGTTGCATTGATCCAGCTGTTAGGGATTCCCATGACTCTACAATGTCAGGCCATTTCAAATCTGGATCCTGCTTCTTTAAGTTGATAACAAGTTCGTCGTCATCAATATACCTGCTCATAACATTAACTCTCACATCAAATAGTTACGACTCCAAATAGCTACCACAGTGTAACATATGCGATAACTCTTACAAACCATATAGTTTCTGAAGGCTTTATTTGCTCAAAAAGATTATTTGTTTCTATTAGCGTGTTGAATGATCCATCACGTTGCACTCTGACTATTAAGGAGGTCCCATCTGCATCCACAGATACATTTCTGGCAGTTTGAATATCTTGGTTACCGAGTGGTAGTCTCAATTCAACATCTGACGGACCATCATAAAACTGCATAGGGTTTACATCTTTATCATGAAATTAGCCAAACCAAAAATATGGTAATAGAATCACAGTGGTCAAATTTAAACATTTACTAACAAAAACTTAAGAACTAAAACCTAGCTAATTCAGAATTACAACTGACAGATCTCTGATTGTTCCTAGTTCTTGAAAAACGGTGATACAAATTTCAAGACAATGCTGATCTTTACAGCTACTACTTATCATTCGCATTCATTTTCTTTTAACATCAGCAGTACTTGCATCCACCAAATTACTATCCCAAAGTACACTCTTACACATTTCCATCACTTGTGATCACTTCCCTTCCCCAATCTCACTTTCTCAATAATGGATAAGCTATATTGCCATTTAAATTGCTTGGAGATAGATAACACGCTGAAGCATCTTTTTCTCGCAACTAAAACAACTGAAGCGATTGTCACAAAAAAAATTGCAAATTTGAACCTTCCATCAAGAAAAGTACCCATAAAGTTGGTATATTTTCATTAAAATTTTCTCTTAAATCAAGTAAACACATGCAAAATGACAAATTAATAGAGAGTTAGAAGTGGGAACCTCGTAGTTTGTATTCGTGGTGGCAGTTGAAATGCTGCTATTGCAACAGAGGCGACCGTATCTCTTGGAAAAGCTCACAACGGTTAATTTAAAGCTGGAAATTGAGAGAGAAGGCAAACTAGAGGAAGTGAAACTGGAAAGAAAGCATTTTTTTGAACAAAAATGCTGGGTTTTGAATTTGAAGAGGTGTTGGGATACGTAGCAGAGACCAGCCGCTGAATTGGTGCCAGTGACCCACGACATGTCTGAGACTCGGAAGAAATAGAAAACGGACTATTCATTATAGATTAGATTAATGTTTTAAAATTATTATTTTTACAAAGTAGTCATTGGACTATACTGGGCCAACCAGGCCCAACAGTCAACTTCACTTCGATTGCAGGTGCAAGCTTGGAACTTAGAACTCGTAAGTGTAACTGAAGAGTAAATTATATTTAATATTAAATAAATTTATAAATTATATTAATTATTATTAACTCCATTATTATGGGTTTTTTCCACAGTCGAAGCCTTCTCAGACTGATTGTGGGATTAAGAGGTGTTCAATTAAGTGGAATTCTCCACTGAGTCGGGTCTTGTCATCGGGTTGGCCTATCTCAGGCTGTGAAAAATGAACATGATCAGTGTAAAGAGTGGAGCTTGTTGCTTTTGATTTGTTGGCAGTTGATAGAACTAAAGGGGCGTTTGGTTTGAGTACGAGGTTGGTTATAAATATGGGTATAATAATAAATTTTGGGTAATATTTCATTATTATCTTGTAAGGCCTTATGGGGTAGCTCAGTAGTATCAGAACCACCAGGTTGCAGCCTGGGTTTGCCTCACGTCGCATGTTCGAATCCCAGAAACTCAATATGGGAAAGGGACCACTGTGCCAGACACCACTTGTAGAGTGGGGGCTTGTGAGGCCTATTGAGAGTGAGATATATTTGGGTAATGTTTCACCGTTACCTTGTAAGGCTTTATGAGGTAGCTCAGTGATGTTTGGTTTGTAACTTAGATTTCTGTATTAATACCAATAATATTGTTTAGTTTGTAGCATTAATGGAAATGAAAGATAATATAATATCATTTTTACCCTCAATAAAAATGAAAATAATTTGCCCTTCATATATTTATTGGGGCTATCTCTATATGTTTATAAAAAAACCAAATAATTTTCATCAATGAGAATGAAAATTGTGATTGTGATCAAGGGATTTTATCGCAATTTTCGAGCATTAGATGAGGATAAGGAAGTAAGGAGATCGTAAGGAATTGAGAGGTGTCAAGGAAATAAAAAGGATGGTAGGACAAAGGTTGGAGATAAAAGAGTAAAAAAATAAATGTGATAAAAACTTAGATTGGAATGAAAACTCAATACCCACCTCCCTTGGTTGGTTTAGTAAATTCTCATATTTAATGGAATAAATCAATTCTCTTAGAATTGAAAATTCCAAAGCAAACATTATTTTTTACAATTATTCCATTCCTTCATTTCCAAACTCTCAAATCAAACGCCTCCTAACTTTTGTCGGAATAATATGGAGCATTAAGAGGGTTTGGAGATACCTGAGGTTGTCGGGTTTGAGCACGAACATGTTGAAATCAAGATCGAGTTGTGGATGAAAGATGGCGAGAGATGATAATTGTGTTTGCCCATAGCTTCTTCGAAGCCTGTGAGGAGGACCAGTGTTACCAGCTTGGTGTGATATGATTGCTTTAGCTGCGGCAATGGAAAAAGAGAACGAAGGAACCACAATAATTTAGCAAGAAACGCATACAGTCATAAACATATTAAAATAATAATAATTAAAAATAAAATAAAAAAGTAGCGTTTTTTTAATTTCTTCTTTTTTTTTTAATATAAAAAGAACTAGAGGAGTCTACTAAAAGAAAATGGAAAATGGGAAATTAATTAGGTATGGGCACCCACAGTCCCCCTTCTTTGTTCTTTCCCTTGATTTCCACCATTTCTAAGAGTAATTAGGTGAGGTTTAGTGGACCAACTCTTGACCTGTAATCATTTGGTCCTTTTTATAACGAGGAGAATACTTGATTTACCATTATTGGTTTTGTGGAAAGTGATGCCACGAAATAAGAACGGAACAATGGGCTCTTGTCAAATTCTACAAATTCTATACCCCAAGATTTGTAGGCCACTTATCAAAGCTTCCCTTGCTCCAAGTCATTGAAAAAGATTCAAAATGTCTCCCACTTCTTATTTCCAGTGTATGGGAAAGGGGTCGAATTTTACCAGTTTTAGTCTTGTTAGCTAGATAGATTTGAATAGAGGTTATGCCTTGATTTGGGTTTCTTGTCAAGCAAAATAGAAACTCCATTCATCTTCTTTTAAGGCATTAATTCAAAAGTTGCAAATATTTTGGGAATATTTACGTGTCCTTCAAGAACAATAATTTATATCCCCCAATTACTAAATTCCGTATGGATTTTATAACCATTAAAAGTGAAGTTTCACGTCAATGTCCTTATTAGAACATCGCTCACGTTATGCAGCTTTGCCAAATACAATGGAAATCACTCAAAATTAGATGCTCTAATCACTGGCTGCTCGAGCAAAATTAGAGATTCCATGACCCATATATATGTTTCTATAGGAATTGTTAAATTCACTTCATGTATCAAAGTAAAAATTTCAAAGGCTAAACTGACACAAAATTTCCAACTATATAGACGATTAGATCATGAAAGACGAAATCCCAATCATTCAATTGCTTTTACTAGAGTTGTGGAGGACCAGCAACCTCTTTTTGTGCTGAAAATGAAACGATACGTTTAAAGCTGTTATCACCAAAAAATAGAGCAACTGACCATCAACTTGTGAACAAAGGAAGACCAAAACCCCATCTAAGTGTTCAATTTTAGAGCCAAGAAGCCATCCTACTCTTTAGCAGCCAATGTTAAACTTGTTAGAAGTGCCTAACTCATCCCTAAAAGTTAGCTTAAGAGGAGGAGGTTTACACATTATTATAAATTGTTAAATGCTCTTATATTTGTTCGATGTGGGATTCCTGACACACCCTCCTCAGTCCAGAGCAGGATTGAACATCTGATGGACATATTGGATAAAGGGACATAATCGAACACCGCCTCAAACCATTGAGACAAATTAATTCGGCTCTGATATTATGTTAGAAGTGCCTAACTCACCCTCAAAAGCTAGCTCAAAAGAAGGAGATTTATACATTATTATAAATTGTTGAATGCTCTTATACTTGTTCGATGTGAAATTCCTGACAAAACTTATTTTCAGAGTTTCTTCTTCTTCTTCCAACCTTCCGCTACTACTGTATACATTTTCCATGATTCAAGCGTGATATTAAGGAAGGAAATTAATTGTTTCTCCTTTTTATCTCCCTATCACCAAAGGGGTTGTAAATTGTACGCCCATCCTCCAATTTTTTTTAAATCTATTTGTATGTATGTACCTTCGGAACTCGGAAGTACCAACGCAATTTTTTTTTTTATAAAAAAACACTAATAAATCATATATATCAAATGATGGTATTGAGTATGGCTTTAGTTATTGCTTTGAACCGGCAGCCTTATCCCATAAGGGAAAAAAGGAAGAAATATATGGAAAAACATAGAGAAGAAATGAAGATAGTATCAATATTTGTCTTCAACACTCAAAACACATACTTCTCACAATCTGGGCGACCCATGTATTTTAAGTTTTGCATGTGCATATATATAGCATCTAGCTAGCTTTTCTGTCACACCATAATGACCCAATGGGAAGTAAGGAAACATGATGACCCATATGCATTTAAGAATATGACTTAACAAATACCGTGTATTTAAACAGTGACATGTTATGTCGGTATGAGACTTTCTTATTCTCCATGATTCATTTGAACTATTGTTCTCCACAGTTGTGTCGCATTGGTCCTTGTCAATTCATCACATTCTGTGTATATAATAAACTAAATCACGCCATCTTCTTCTTATGTTTTCTTTCTTATTACTGTTTTTCCTTTCTTGTTCATTGAATTAATTCTACATCTTACTGGAACTTCTTTACTCTACCTAATTAGTTTCAATTAATTAATCATTTTTTTTAAAAGGAGAAAATTTTCATTAATAAGGCGTGGCTGATCATTTCTTCCATCTTTACTGCAATAATTTGATGTGATTAACAACCAGAAATTGCATGTCCAACCAACCGTTTTTATTGTCCTTCACTTAGTAATAAACAAGTCGTACGAATGATGAAAGCATTAAAGATAATTTCTTTTTTCTCCAAGATCAACTTAATATACAAAACAATTCAATCATTAAGCCGCAGGTCAAGCTCACTCTAGCTTTAACTACACATCAATTAGATCCACATTCGTATAACTTATAAAATCAATCAGAAACTGTAATAGGACAAACAAAGTTAAAGCTTCGAATAGCTTATGATTTAAAAATGTTGGAGTATTAATGCAAGATTCCCTTCTTGACCGTTCTAATTAAATCACTAGCTAGTTGGCCCAGGAAAACCGATGCCTAGATTATTAGAAGATACTATTAGTTCAAGATCTTGAACTGAGAAATTTATACGGTTCTACAAATTTAAAGAATCCCTGAAGACACGGCAATATATAGAAACCTCAAATTCTTGTTACCGAGGAATAGTTTGACAATGATCTCATTACATGATTATAATAAACCCACCTTAATTGTGTGCTACAAAGTCTGTCGATACAGAAAACAAGGTGGCAGTATTCTATTTCTGTTCTTGGATGGTCACAAGTCTCAGAATTTAATGTCAGAAACATGCACCCTAGCATACACAAAGGTCAAACATTGAAAAGTCATCTTCTTTCCAAAGCTGTCGGGAACCCTAGGAAAGATCAATTCATAGTTTAATAATACAACTTGTTACTAGATGGATTGTATAAAAGATCACATAAGTAACATGTACGGTTCAAATACAAGTTTGAACTTTGGAAATTGGATATTTTTCTCTTTACATAGTGGGGGATATATAGACAATCTGATGCAAACCCTGGGTCAGCATAGTTCAAATGGATGAGAAAGGAATAACTTATGAGGTTGATTATATCGAGCGACCTCCCCTTTTATGGTTACCCTCATCTTCCCCACCCACCCCAAAAAACATTGAAAGGACAAGGCAGAATGAAAACTAATGGGAACTATTAAAGCAAGTATATATTTAGTGAGGTAATGTGGCAACAAGAGTAGACAATCTGAATAACTCCACCAAAAAAGAATAAAAAAATAAAATGTGATTTTGGTATAGTACTGTACCATTATCAAATGAGACCAATGTTATGAATAATATCGGACTTGGTACTGAATTGGATTCTGGTATAGTACTGTATCATTACCGGTTAATACCAGGTACCGTTTCGGATACTTTTTTAAATTTATGAAATAATCCTTAAATTTTTTAAAAAATTATAAAATAGTCTATTGTCATATTGTGTAGTTGTACTATATATTTTAACTTTGTCTTCAAAAATTATAACAATAAATAATAATCACAATTTTATTTTAATTTATAAAATTAATTTAATAATTATTAATAAATATAATTACATTTAAAATATATAAAATTCAAATAAATT
>JANIPM010000005.1:18276875-18288806 GCA_027478405.1 Erythroxylum cassinoides
AAATTTCCAATTTGGTTTAATTTTGGAATAAACGAGAGTACTTTTTTTAACTTCGAGTAAATTGAATTCACACTTTACGCTTCATCATCATCATTATCATTACACCCAATCTGAAGTCCTGCAGCGAAGCAGGATCTGGGGAGATCTTATGGTACGCAGCCTTACCCTTACATAGTAGAGAGGCTGTTTCTCGATAGACCCACATGCAGATGTTGATAGGAAAATAATGATGCAAGTTAACAAAATAAATACCGTAAAAAAATCACCAATAATAATAATAATACGACAAACTTAATACAAATAATACATATACAAATACAAAATACTAATAATAACCTAACCTAGGGAGCAAAAACCTAACCTAAGGAGCAAAAATTAGAACTTTATCTTTATCTCTATCTCTCTTTCTGTGTTCTCTCCTCTCTTATAATTTGTAATAACTTTTTGGCGCAATCGTCTTTTCATTCATTAATTTTGCAGCCGTTGGAGTATAACACTTCGAATAAGAGCGTTTTCAAAAACAGCAGATTGAGTTCAATTCGATAACTCGATCAATTGATTACCAAACATGATTATTAGCGGTTTAACATGGTCAAACAATCAAATATCTCTCATTCTATAAATAACTGATCAGTCATTTATCAAACAAGGCCAAACAGAGACGAGACTTAGGTAATTTGGACATATTAAAAAGAAACACTCTAATACTTCAATGAGAAGATTTGAGAAAATAATACTTAGAAACTGTAAGAAGAAAAAAGAGAGGTGTAAGAAGAACTGAGATAAGTGATTAAGAATGATATGACTTTGTTGGAATTTACTGAGAACATGACCCTCAATAGAAAACTTTAGTGTACTAGAATAAAAATAAAGGATTTTCAAGTAGAGGTCTTTTTCGTTCTCTTAAGTCCTCTAAATGGACTTTTTCTTCGAGTCATTCGTTTTATAGATCACCTTAATAATTTGATTAAGAAGTACTTCTCTCCTAGTTTTCCTTTTGCCTAAGTAGTTTCTTACCTAATCTATTTACTTTATTGTAATGACTAGTGTGATTTATTCTAGTACTTATCACTTTTTGTCCTAGATTTTGTATTTATTTACGTATTTTATCTTATATTATTAATTTTTACTATGTTTTACATGTACTGAATTACATAATTTCATAAGCTTACTTGTTGTTGTTCTTTTAATACATGTATAATTCAGTTTGTATTTTCTTCAAACAAACATACAGTACAAGATTCAGGTTAACCTGAATTCTTTATGACCTCTTCTTCCACAATTTCTTTTATTTGCTTCTTCAAGTTGAGGGAACTTTCTGAAGAGATGCTAATCGACTTTTCTATAATACCATACCCTCCATCTTTTGCAATATACAAGTGGACCAATGATCACTACCAACCCGAAAATGTATCCCATTCCAATACTCATAATGATACAATTTCCAAAGTCGATTTTAGAGCTCAAATGGGTGTCCTCAACTTCATCGTCTGTGCAACTTTACGAAAAGGGAGGTCAACATAGATTATTGAATTTTTTAATATGGGCAGAGTGTAGAGTCCACTTACAAGAATCGGGCTTGGGTCAACTATTATCCAAATAACTAGAACTAGTTGTTTGGATAGTTGACCTTTACCACTTATAAACCCTTTACCATTTTCATGTTTAATCAATATGGGACATTCTAACAAAGGCAAGCTTAAAAATATCTGAAATTTTATATTTTCCGTACTATTTAATAAAACTATAGTTTTACATTTTGAATAGTTCTATTTATAAAAAGAAAATGAGAATAAACTTATATGCTCTATCTGACATATTAATTCTAGAGTTCTATTGCTTAAAATAACCAATAGGTGACTATGAAATTAAATAGTTGATGTGACATTACAAGTAGGAAAAAAAAGAGAGAGAGACCATTTTTAATAAGCCGAAGATACATAAATAAAATGGTATGTGTCTTACGGTTGCTAGCTTATACGGCATTCCTTTTAATTAAAGTTGCAAGTTGTAAAGTGGATGCTTTCATCTCTTGATACGGTAATTGGGACAAATTCAAATTTCCTTTTAAAAAGATCAGAAAAGAAGAATCAAAATATTTGTAATAAAGAGAGAAGGGCCACTAAAAAGTATTTATTTGAAATACTTCAATAAACATCATAAGATGAGAAATAAGTAATTCATTACTTAAAAGAGTAGATTACAAGTAGTTAACGAAAGAATATAATAAACTCGGTGTATTTGTACTCCACGAGTCTTCCCAAATGGAAAGTGCATCTACAAATTTTGTATTAGAACTAGAAATGGTACGCCATTTTTTTTTTATGTACATGCTGTTTTCCCAAAGGGCAATTTTGTCAATGTCTCTGAAGTTGAACTAATATTAATTGCGATTTTGGTTTTTAAATAAATTACCGGTTAAGTTACGCCATTTGATCTAGATAAAGATAATAAAGTGACCCAATAAATGATCTAGATTAATAGGTCGAAGTTCGGGTGAAAAATGGGTCCCGATCAGTGTGGACCGAGTCCATATCGGCCTTGTGATGGGGAAGCTTGATATGGAAGCTATATAAAAGTTAGGTCTCCTGCAGTTACTTATAAACAAAAGGAGAACGTTCACAAGCATAAGGTTCCTGACCCGTTAAGGAAGCTCAGAACGCTGAGGAAACTGTAGAAAGGCCTAACCCGTGAGTCGGTGAGCGCTTTCTACTAAAGGGCCCGAGAGATTCCGAGAGATTCACGTGATCCTGAGGTACGTAATAAGGTCTCCTCTACGTATTAACACATGCAGATCTCTTAATATACTGACATGCAGTATGTATTATTTTTCTTAGGAAGAAGTGGAAATTAGAGATCCCGAACAATTATTACATATATTTATGATGGTTTGTGGCTAATAATGATTTATACACATAACAACTCAATTTCCTTTGAAATTTTATTGTATCCACCTTAATTAAATATTATATGGACCTTAATTAGTTATTGTTAATCTATACCAGCCACAAAAGTTTTCTCGAGGGATAACCAACAACAAACTGGTTCATTAAATTTCTGTTTAACTTGCTTATGTAAAAACAGAAGTTTGCATTTGTACAAAGTTATTGGTTTTTGAAATGGAGCTAGCTATGGCCAGGAAAGCAGATGAATGAAGCTGGTTTGGTAAAAGTCTGCAATTATCCCATAGAAGCAAATAACAACATCTGAACATCCTCCTACGTTGCTGCTCTTCTTAATTCAGAAGGACATTTTGTCCGACTCCACAGGAGTAGGATTTAATAAGCCTACAACGTAACGTACACTGAATTTACTCACATCATTTTGTATGCATACATATATGACTGCTAATTAAGCTTTTGGTAGAATTAAGTTGTGTCTCGTGTTCTTTCCTTTTAAGTTGATTTAATCCCCATTAACCTTTTGTTATCTGGGAGACATGTGAGCGGTGATCAGTGTGTGCTTTAGATTACTGAATCCCCAGATTGAAAGGACCTATTTGCCATTATGTCTCCACATTTGCTCTGGTTTATAGGAATTAGGGTTACATTAATCAGTAATAGGGGAAGTGGTAAAAAGTGAGCAATCATATATGTGTATGGAATTTTAGGGTTTCGTAAAAGGTAAAGCAGCAACCGTAGGTTTCAGTCCAAAACAAGAGTTAGAAAGGAAAGTAGGAGTTGCTGAGAGACAAATGCACACGTTAAAGTTCACATTGAAATTGAAAACTTCCTTTTCTTCTCCAAAGAAAACAAAAGGGCTTTAAAAAGACTTGTAGCAAAAAGTAATCAATTAATCCGAAACTAATTTTCCTTTTTTTTTAAAAACTTTTACACCCTAATAGTAATAGTAATACCATACCCCCACGACCACAAAAGAAAATAAAAACCTCGCTCGCTCTGTCCTATTCCAATAGCCCCTCAAGTGTCATTTTCTCACATATACTTCACACGAAAGAAACAACCGTTCACTTCAGACCTTGTCATGTCGTCTCTCTCTCCTCCACTCATTCTCAGGTCTCTGCAACTACTCACCTCAAATTGATCCAAACTCCTTCTCAAGGAACAGACTAGGAAAATCTAGCCTGGAGATTTCTCAACCCTGCCCTTTGATCGAAATTAAATCCCCTCACAACCTTTTTCTCTGCAGCCTACGTACTATCTCTTGATTCTTGTTCACCTTATGTTTTATACCTACTCCTGTTGCACTATCAACAGAAGGGTAAACAGAAAGTAAGGGGAGAAGGTAAGGAAGTAAGAAACCTATTTGGAAAAGGGTTTCTTTGGTTGCTCATAGATGGAGCTTTTCCCTGCACAACCAGATTTGTCCCTTCAAATAAGCCTACCAAACAGCAAACCCACAACATGGAGGAGAACAGAAGAAGACGTGGATTTGGGGTTTTGGAAGAGAGCTTTGGACTCCAGAAATTCCATGTCTTCAATGGCTAAACCTGGCACCAGCTGCTTTGAGCTCTCTCTATCCAATCCAAGAGTTCCAGAGTCCAACTCAAACCATTTACACCTCCTTCGAAACCCCACCAATTGTAACGGTAACAATTACGTCAATTCCTTCCATCAAAACCAGTACTCACTCCATCATCACCAACAAAACTATCTTCGTAATCACCATCCACTCTTTCAACAGCCACATCAACAACAAGGGTTAAGCTCAGAGCTCGGTTTCTTGAGACCCATCAGAGGGATTCCTGTTTACCAAAATCCTGCTTCTTCTACTTTTCCTTTCTCTCATCAACAGCCCTTGGATAATACTTGCTCTCCAGCTACTTCTTTAGCTAACACTAACGCAAGTCCCACAAGTTTAGGTACTTATCAGTCTCAAGGTTTGATAAGATCAAGATTTCTGTCAAGGTTCCCTGCTAAACGCACCATGAGAGCACCAAGGATGCGGTGGACTACCACTCTTCATGCTCGCTTTGTTCATGCTGTTGAGCTATTGGGTGGCCATGAGAGTATTGTTCCTTATGTTTTCGTTAGACTATGTTTTATGAACTTTCCCCCTTTTCTTTCCCCTAAAAACTCTTTCTTTCTTCTTCTTAATGCACTGTTCTTGCTGATATTCACTCTTAAATAAAACGGAGAGAAAGGAAAAATGAAAAGTCTATTTGACTGAAGCACTCCTTCTCTTTTTGTTGCATAGGGGCTACTCCTAAGTCAGTTCTTGAGCTTATGGATGTTAAAGATCTCACTTTGGCCCACGTTAAGTCTCATTTACAGGTATAAACTTCTTCTTGTCTATATTCTTGCAGGCATCCAATCTCTTCTTAGTGAATCCAAGCAATGTTGAAGCAGCCTTGTGTTTTAATTCCTCTTTGGTCCCCCTTCTACTTTCTACTCGAAATAGATGATCCTTGAGCTATGGTCTTAAATTCATGCAGCGTTAATAGTGCAGCTGTAAGCTGAATTTGCCTTTTAATTGCTACATTAGAGGTAAGTTTTAATACATAGATTACAAATTCCAAAGTTTCCTTGCAGAGGGTCTCCCAAATCCTCAGTACTTCTTTTTCTACTAGATCTGATGGTCCTGCTAGCTAATAGACAGCTTTTTGCTTGGAAGAATGAACCGGCCCGAGTAAAAAGAACATATCAACAGCATGGAGAGAGAGTGTCAGAGAGAGAGAGAGAGAGAGAGAGTAGAGATATCATCGATTTCAGAAATCAAGTAAGACAAAGCCTCAGGAAAGGAATTCAAATTGAGCCATAGACTCGTAGGCAAGCGAAGACAAGTTCACACTCGCTCCATCGTTTTTCCCTTATTATAAATAACTTTCTTTCCCTAAGATTGAATAGAAAAATGGAAAAATTATATAAGTACAAGCATCATCATTTCTCAATGATGTCTTTCTCAGCATCAGATATGGGGCTCATCAACCACATTTCCCTTTAACCATGGTTAATCCCACAAAATTCATACTTTGCCCTTACTTATCTAAACCATGGTTAATCCCACAAAATTCTTAATTTGCCTTTACTTATGTAACATACATTATATAATATACTAGGTGCATTAATGTGACCATAAATGCTTCAGTTCGCAGTTAACATTTATCTCTTTCCCTCTCAGTCTCTCACTTTTTACAGTTCGTACTTGCACTACATTAGACAAATTCTGCAGTATCCCTGAACAGTAGAGTGGTCTTCTTTTACTCTTTTATCTTTATCAGCCCCAATTTCTCTGCATTTTCTTAATGTTAATCAACTATGTGCCCACTGATTGTAATGCATAGTCATCTAAAGAAAATGCTTTTGTATTTGCAGATGTATCGAACGGTAAAGACCACTGACAGAGCAGCTGCCTCTTCAGGTTCGTGCCACTATTTAATTAATTAAATCGTGGTCAATGTATGCTCTTAATTGTGTTTCTAATGAGAAACCATCTGCACTATATTGGTAACAAAAAAATTTATCTGCATTTTTTAACGCAGGACAATCTGATGTATTCAACAATGGATCATCAGGGGATAATTCTGAAGATCTTATGTTTGACATACAAAGTCCAAGGAGGTCTGACCAATCAACCCACCAGGGAAGACCAAGTATTCACCAGGACAAGGACTACCATGGTCTGTGGAGCAACTCTTCTAGGTGAAGAAGCTGTACTACTTTTGCATGTTTTGAAGCATCTTCTTTGTCCTTCATCTGTCTTGTGTGTTGGTTACTGCTTTTCCGGATAATCAAAAGGACAATGAAAGGAAACAAAAAAAAACGGAATCTGTTGTAACCGTATCTATAGTTTTATATACATACCTGACATATTCATCATCAACTTTTTTTAAATTTCACTGGTCCTTTAGGAACTTGGGGAGTAATTGTTTTGTACCTCAGTATAGACACTGAACCTCCATATATGCACTTGCGTTCAGTCACCCACATGCTAAAACGTGTTTTAGTGTACTTTTGTTTATTTTTATCTCCTAATTAAGCTGCTGAGTTTATTGTTGTTCATCTTTTTGCTCTTGGACATTGTTTACTATCGATGCATATTATTGTGTTTCAAATTATTACGTCAAACATGCACGAAAATATAGTTTTCTTACACTCCTTTGAGCATAGCTTTTCTAAGAGTATATAGCACAAGGAGAAACTCACTTTTTTCTTTTTCTCTCTCGCCGCCCAAATACAAACATAGTTACAAGCAAGAAACCCAAAAGGAAGAAGGAAATGATTTCCCTGCAATTGTCCTGTCTGTCCACTACGATCATGAAGACTGAACTTCCATGATGGAGCAATTATATTATGCTATTCTAGTAGTGGGTGAAAAGGAAGTAGAAAAAAAAAACAATCCACAGCCACTCTCTCCTGCCATTCCAATGCATGACAGTATCCACCTTAAAAGAAATAGAAATGGAGATATCTCTTTCCTTTGGATTTTGTGGGCTCAGATGGGAGAGCTATTGAGTGGGACCTACAACTCAGAAAACTTAGCTTCAAAGATAAAACCCATGGTGGCCCCATTTGTAGAAGTCTTGGTGCTAAAGATAATGCATACCCTCTGAAACTAGGTTGCATAAACTTTGATATGGGTAATGGGCTATCACATGGGGTGGTGAGATGAGAGAGTAAGTTCATCAACTTTATCTCTCAATATCTCACTATGTATGAACAATATGTAAAGTGTAAGGGAGCTGCAAAACAAGATAGTAAAAGATAGCTTTCTTTTTTCTTCCTTCTGCATGGCTTTCACTAATAGGAAATATTCTCTCTATATGTTGGTTTGTAGCAGGGAAGCTTGGTTGCACGGGAAGATAAAGGATTCTGCTGGAAACCTTCAGGTACCTTCAAATTTCAAAAGTATCCTTAGTTCTGGAAGAGAAATATTTCCAGCATTCGTAGGTCACTTGAGGAAAAGCAGATGGGCTATTTCTTTCTTCTTTTAGGTCGTTTGCAAACATGAAAGAAGAAAGGCAGAAAGATTTTTCAAAAAAACTCAAATTTGAAGGGGGTCAATGTTGTAATTTACGTGGCCCTAAGTATGATAGTAAAGAATTAACGTGAACGTTTGTTGCCTTTTCTTTTCCACTTTTTCTTAGGGCATTATAAACCAAGAATCGTAGAACTAAAGAGCAAAAAGAAGCAAGAACTTTTGATGAAATTGATATTAAGGCATAAGCATGCATTGCGGATATAATATAACATTCATAGTGAATAATGCTATTTGGAGTAGTATCCATGCAGTAGGTTAGGGCACACTTTAGCAGGCTTTCAAAACGTACCCTAGCAAAGTTTCTTTTTGCATGAAAAATAGTCTATTATTCCGTGAGTCAAAGTGTCCTTTTGATTCCCAGCTCCACACACTTCCCTCGTGCTGCCCTTCCATCCTGATCATATAAATGTAGCAAAATGCATAATCCTATTCTCTTTTCCTCTTTTCAGTGATTCCTTATTCAGATGTTTTGTATTCTTCCCCTTCTACTTTTACCACAGAAGGAAATGGATCCAAAGTGCTTGAGCTATGAAAGAATATCAGACGTGAACTCATCAACCCTCTCGGAGTCTAGCCCCAAGAAGCCTAATTTGGAGTTCACATTGGGGAGGCCACTTTGATCTTTTACGTATATGTCTAAATATATATACATATATATATTTGAAATGATTGTATTCTATGAGGGGTGCTGGTGGGGAGAATCGAGTACTCAGCCTGGAAAAATCAGATAAGGAAAGGAAAAGAAAAGCAAAGAAAAAGAGAGCCAAAGAAAGACAAGGAGACAAGAAAGACAGAAAGCAACAAAAGGGGAGAAGAGTGGAAAAGGCATGTCCTTCCCTTTCAAGCTGTGAGTTTGAGAGATCCAAATCAAACATATATATTCCATTCCTACGTAAATATGAAATCTAATTGATTTTAGATGTGCTGTCATATTCTCTTGGAGAGATAGAGAGAGAAAAGAAGAAGAAAAAAGAGAGAGAAAGAGACAGCTTTAAGTTTAACCCTAATCTTTCAAGTGATCCTTGGTAATTGTAATAGAACACTTCTTCTTTATTTTTTTCATTTCATTTAAACCCACCCTTTCTCACATGCTTACACTTTATGGACAAAAGGGAAAAGGAAGACTTTCAGAATTTGAGCAGCACCAATTTATGTTATATGAAAGGAAAATTGAACAGAAGCAAACAAAGAGAATACTATCCTTATTTTATGTTTGCCGCAGACTTTGTCAGTGCAGAATATTACGCCTTGCTTCCATATATTATAATTTCCTCTCCAATATTCAAACATAAAAGTCTTATCAGATGAGATTACACTCATACATATTTGTATGGAACGTGTATAGTCTTAATTTCAAAGTTTTGAACCTTAAAGAAAACTGTAAGGTACATCAAAAACTAAATTATACGGAAAAACAAAAGAATTCAACTGAGAAATTTACATGAGAATGTTAATTAGATAGACAGAGGCACTTTTTTTGTTTGTATTCAAACTAATTTTTTTTTAACGTTTTACCTATTTACAGAAAAAAGATGATTTCTTATAAGATAAATGTATATATCATACAAAAACTACATCTCTTAGCAAATGAACAGAAGTAGCATATATAAAATGTCTTTTATTTTACATTTTTAAGCACAAGTCTGTCTGCAGAGTACATGATCATAAGCTGTCTTTTTTCATTCCTTACTTGTCACTTTCTTCCCGTGCCAACTAATCAAGCACTCCTTTAAATTTGCAGTCCACCTTAAATTAACTTTTCTAGCTTGCATTGGTGAGAGAAATTTTAGGTCAACCAGTTTTGATGTTTGTTATTGCTAGAACTTCGATTAATAAAGGGCATGAATTGATCAAAATGGTAACTTAACTCTCTCCTCTAAGTAGCCTTTGGGTCTAAAACAAGAAAATTGCGAATGAGGAGTCAGACACGAAATTCTTGTCAGTTGGAATTTTGTAATCACAATAGGGTCAAATTCAGTGTGTTTCCCTTTTGTTTCTTTTATTTGAATCCCTATCTTCAAGGCATTGGCTTTATAGCTCGACAATCTATGCTCCTTAGCATGAATGGCTTTGTTGTCATTCTAGGAATTTAGCAGTTGCAATGATTAACTTTATCATTGCACTTTATATTTAGTATGGATAAAGGTTAAAGCTTTACAAAAAGAAGATTGCACCTTTAAATTTGTGAAATTCCCATTACGTGACACAAGGGGAAGCTTCTCCGAAAGTGGTAGAAATTTAGATAATTCCCAAATCAATCTGAGTGCAAGCTCAACAAGCTTTTGAAGCTTTAAGACTTAACAGTTCCATCCTAGAGAAGCTGAAGTTAAAAGTCCCAAAGTGATGCGTTAAGTAACTATTAATTTTACTAGGATCATGTTTTGGATTGAATTTAGGTTATTTAGTATTGCAAACATTTCTTTTAACTTAGCTAAAATATTGTTTTATTCATAAATTAGTGCGAATGTTGGATTTGAAATTGTGACTATAATCTAAGTTGTCATGTTGACAATATTTATAAAGTTAGATACTATAAATTGGCACCTGACTATACCATAAGCACCCAAAATGACAGTAATCATGGTTAAGTTGTTGGCGCTCTTTAGACTAGCTAGATTATCGAAAGATAAGTCCATGTATGGCTCAAATGTTAAGGACCCCACACTTTCTTGCCTGAAAGAATTCAAAGAAAATGATTGAAAAGAGCCCCGGAAAACTCCAAATAGAAAGTATAAAGTATGAAAGAACAAATAATTTTCCTGCGTACACAGTAAGATTCCTACTAAATTTTTGTTCTGTAGTTAGATGTTTCATTCAATGAGTATAACATGAGTCGCCATACAAATGAAGAAAAATCACCAATGATTAGAGCGCCACAATGGGAAGAAATTAAGTAGAGATGGAGTCCAAAACTCAGTTTTCTGCGGATGCTCAGCTGCACAAACAAAGTTGAGAACTGAAGAAATTTGATGTGTGACATGTTTATACATTGTGAAAAATGAAAATTAAGCAGTGGAACTACAATTAAGACGTAATACGATTGCGTTCGAATCTATTACCGTAATTTATTATATGTACTTATATTTTCTGAATGTGGTCATAAATCACATACTTTATAACCCACAATCTAAAACTTTAAACTCTAGCATCTAGCTTTTATCTTTTTAGATGTATAAATTACGGAAATTGGAAAGGGTTATGCACTTCAACGTCTTTAAAACGTTTGATATTGCAAATGTCAAATGTCAAATGTCTTTGCATTTGCTTATTAAAGGGTTCTTTTTGACATACAAATATTGTATTTTAAGACTAGTAGTTTTATATGTGACAGGTGACGACGTCACCTTAGACTGGGATGGAAATTTTAAAAAGCTATGCCCACACTTTCATGTAAGAGAGAAACTATGGCCCAACAAAGTGAATTGTACAATGATGACATTCTCTTTTGCTGAAACGATATAAATATTTGCCAACTCAAAGGCATATCATTCACGGGATTTTTATCAGGCAAAGAACGCTATGTGCATATATGCAAAGTTACTTGGGTTCTTCCTGCTTCCTTTATTTCATCACCATTGCTAAAGGGTCCTTGTAAATTTAGCATTTGTTGGACTTTTCTTTTTGTCTCGTTACAAGAAAACAAGCCCTTTTCTGTCGTTTTAAAAACGTTACAAAAGGTCTTAAAACTGTCGCAGAAGAGCATTTGTGACGTTTTAAAAAACGTTACAAAAAATGTCGCGGAATGTGGTGTAGGTAAATATTTTTCGCGATGTTTTGTGAAAAACGTCGTGGAAAACACTCACATTCTGCGACGTTTTGCAAAATGTCACAAAAAAGTTGGACAATCCGTGACGTTTTCCTTGTTATAGTTTCCGCGACGTTTTTAAAACGTCACAAAATGTGAAGGAATCCGCGACGTTTATTTTTAAACGTCGTTGATTGTCTTCCATGACGTTTTTAAAAACGTCGCAAAATGTCTTCCGCGACGTT
>JANIPM010000005.1:18432187-18457318 GCA_027478405.1 Erythroxylum cassinoides
TTGTTAATTTTTTAACTAATACAAATCATTCGTAATAAAATTATCAATGAATTACATATTTCTAATCATATTAAGGATCAGGGGCATTTTCGTCATTAGCACAATTTTTTCGTTCTGTCCACTGCAACCAAACACATTATGTCATCAAGACGAAGACAGTTTTTTCTATTCTGTTCACCACAACCAAACACCTCATTGTCTCTAGTTTTTGTTCCGTTCTATCTCTAAATTTCTGTTCCATTCCGTCTCCAGGTACCGGAGACAACAACCATACGCAACGTAAAGGACCGTAAAATAGAATGACTACAACAGAAGCAAGACACTAGGGAGAACATCCCTAGAACAGTACTTATTCCTTAGAACGGTACGTTCCTGTCATTGGTAGGATACTTATTTGCTTTCCAAATCCCAAAATTACCCAAATTCAACTCATTTTTAATCAGTGTCCAAACTCCAAACTCCCATCCAGACATATCGCTGCATTTGCTTTGAAGATTTTTTGAAATTATGATACCGCAGAAGTTAACTGAGTTTAAGCTTCAACTGTAGTTTTGAGAAATACATCTATATACGTAGTAATGTGATGTATGTGTTAGTATATTAAAACGTTGAGAGATATCATCAATTGTCCTTGACTAGTTAAGCTGAGCCCAACATTTTAGGTAGACCAATAATCTTTTGTTTGGTAACCGGCTGGCGCTGCTTAAACTTTTAGAAAATGAAAACATAGAATATATGCCTAGCCTAGGTAAAGGTGCTTTTGTTATGACTTGCGCAAAGTCTTTCTCTGTTTTTCCAAACACAACCTTTTTATGACGTTTTCCAAAAGAAAACTTTATTGACTTAATGCACCTCCGTAACAAAACCTTTTTGCTTTTAAAGTGAGTGTACGAGGGATTAAAAAATGGGTCCGTTAGGCAAGCCCTAGAAGCTGGAAAGTCGTAAATTGGCATCAAAGACAATAATGCAAACAAACGAATCAACCAGTACAGTTACAAACTTACAGTGGTGCAGAAGCAAGCGGCAAATTTGACCCATTGAATGTGCGATTTGGATTCGGAATAGTTCCCCAACACCTGAGCGGAAGGGCCTCTAAGCTAATGCTTTCCCCCATGTGTGTCTACTACTTACTTGCAGGCCCATTTTAAGTCTCATTTGGCACCTGGAAATACTCAGGCAGTGATGCAAGTTGCATCCATAACCAAAACCAGAATGCCAATGTCATGTCACCGCAACCATACTAACCCGACTTGCTCTAAGGTTTTCTCAACATATCTGACATAATGATTGCATATTTCAGGTGACAATGAATTTACAGAGTTCTCTGATCAATCTTGATAACTTCAGTCAAGTCCCGACATTGGGAAAATCTAACGTTTTGGAGATAAAGTTTATTGTCAAATATTTGGTTGAAAGGTCCAAACAAGACCATTGTAAAAAGAATATGTTGCCATAACTCGCTATCCCCTCCAACAGAGATTGTATCCGCCCTCCCAAGTTCTTCTCAGAACAAGAAAAGAGAAGGGCATTTCTTACATGTCAATCTTGGTATCCGATACCAATGAAACATAAGCAAAGAAACAAAATATGTTCGGATAAGAAATCGAGCAATATAAGCTGTAACGAGAGAGAGAAAGAAAGGCATTTCTCTGCATTTATTCTAGTAGTCTATCGCTACAAAAAAGAATAAAGAACCTAACAGGAAGCAGCAGACCAGCCTCGAGAAAAGGAGTGGTGGGGAATTCCCACTTCTAACAAGAATAGACTGACTGATAAGAAAACAAATTTACAGAAGTTACTACCCAAATTTTCTACTTTTCACTTGCAGGAAGGTTCTCCTGCCAAAGGCAGAAAACAACCTTGGCCCGAGAACCAGAAGAATAACATGTGCAAAGTGCTCCAATTTGAAGCCTGCACAAAGAATAAAAATTTGACCTAAACTTGGTTAACATCTGCTGCGCTCCCCGAATCAATCTTTTGGATGTCCAGTCAGTGTTGTTAGAACCCCATCAGAGAAAGAGTTAGTAAAATCAGGTATTAGATGATGCTTCAATGGCCGGAAAACCAATTTCTTGTCAGTTCAAGTGATCCAAAGTCAATCTAACCTGCTCTCTAACAAAGGGCCTCTGACTTTTAAGGCGTTTTGGCCCAATCTCTATTGAGGGCGGTTCCCTCATACTCCTTCCAAATTCATGATGGAAGTTGCGCGTTCTCTGTTCTCGTTGTCTATTTAGAGTTTCCTCATTAGCCAGCCTCTTGGACTTAGTAGAGATGAGATTCGTACTTCGCTTGGAATCTGGAGCTTCTTTATGGTCTGAAGAGGATGTCAAAGTGCAATAAGCTTCATCATTCCTGCAGTATTCTGATGCCACCGTTTGCCCACATCTTCCTTCAGGTTGAATTTTCTTCAACCGTTTAAATCCCTATTCAACAAAATGGAGAGAGTTAAAAATTTCAAGCCAGTAAAGTTAAGAAATTTAAGATCAAGAAGGCCAAAGCAGCAAGGTTGACAATGAAAAGCAAGTTTTCCTAGACAGATTAAAGCAACATATAGATCAATCAAGTTAGAAAAAACTACTGCCCAAAGACATACTAAAGTGATCTAGGAACAACTACTCCAGTCAGCTGGTTTTGCAGCTTCAAAAAATTCAAAGTAAAGAACTAGCTAAAACAACAAATTATAACGAAGTACAAGATCTCAAGTTCTAAAAATATAATCGAGGGTTGAAGTGACAATATTTAAACTGTATGAGGATGCCCAAGAGGTCTCGCAATCTGAGCGTGCAATATAATTTCAAATATGCATTAAGTGCTCGAGATCAAGAGGTGCTGACACTTCTAACATCAATGTAGCTGATAATAAAAATTCAGATTCATCGAACAAACATTAAATGCTTGCTTCAAAGTTGACTTAGATTTTGAGTGGCTCAACCAGGTAAACATTTTTTGTTGGTATGTTCAGGCACTATATGGAGTGCATATATCGAGGAAATGTTTGCAAGAAGTTTCCAGTACTGTGGTGCAAGAAATTTTCAACAAATAAAAATAAACACCATCATTAACATACAATCCAGTGCTCCAGATCTTCATGTTAATGATGATCCAAAGATAATGGTAGGTGCAATTACTATGGACAATAACCAACAAAGGAGGTATTGAGATATTTAGATAACAGAGCAGCTACAAATATAATTCTACAATAAAATCAGATATTGAATGGAAGTCATTAGTAAAAGAAGCTCTCTTTCTGAGCATTTGGTTAAAGAATATTTCAGACGTGAACTGTTTTCTTCTCACCTGGAAAATTCCTTAAAGCAATATAATCCTAGAGTCAGATAATTGATAAGCTTCAACTATCTATAACACCCATAAAACCATAACTGATCAAACAACATTACAAAACAGATTCTCAGCATTGTCAACTTGACTAACCGGTTTCACACAATGAATCTTTGGTTTTAGTAGCAAAACTACCAAAAATTTTCATGTGGACAGAGAATTACAATTCCAAATATGATTTGAAAATTTCCTTAAAGCGATATAATCCTAGAGTCAGATAATTGATAAGCTTCAACTATCTACAACACCCATAAAACTATAACTGATCAAACAACATTACAAAACAGATTCTCAGCATTGTCAAGTTGACTAACCGATTTCACACAATGAATCTTTGGTTTTAGTAGCAAAACTACCAAAAATTTCCATGTGGACAGAGAATTACAATTCCAAATATGATTTGAAGTTCATACACAGGATGGACAGAATATAGGACTCAGTAATAATAAAGCTTACCAGATTTTCAATGTGCTTAGAAGATGCATCATTCACAACTCTCCTTTCCACCTTCACAAAAGACCGGCGCTTAACCCTAAATATCTCTGAATCAGAATCATCACTTTGCTGGTCCACATTAGGCCTAACATCTAATCTGCAAACATCAGTTTGCTGGATACTTCGGCATTGATCATGTGTCATAGACAAATGTGACAAGTCTTCAGTGGTTTCTGACACTCTTGGAAAACATTTTGAGCCAAAAGTCAATGCACCAAAGTCTGCCTGTTCTTTCATCTGACAAATATAACCAACAAAGGAACAGAACTTTTTAAATAAACTGTTACATTGAAATGCTGCTTTTCTAAATCTGTTATTGCACTTATGGTTCTCTAAATGTACCCATGAGACATATTCCAGAAGGACAACAAAGATAATGGCAGAATAAGAAAAAGGAGAAGAGAAGGCCCAATCTTACAATATTGCCTGCTGCCAAACTTTCAAGTGGCTCTCCAAAGGAGGAAGATGCAACGCAAGAAATAGAAGGCTCTGAAATTGCAGGTCTGGGATTTTCAAAGCCACCCATGCCCATAGACTGGCTAAGCTCTTGAGTCTGGTATAGAGTTGTGGCAGCAATCTGAGCATTAAACTCAAAGTTGATGTCACAATAAGGGGAGTATCCATCTACCACACCCTGGAAGGTATTTGATGATGGATATGAATATAAATCGTCATCACTTTTCGCGTGGCTTTGAATTTCCTCAGAAATTTCATCTTCCATCTCAAACTTTCTAGCTGCAGTTTCCATTTCCCAAATATCATCTCGCAGAAAAAGTGTATGATTCCTCCCACACGAGAAGTCAAGTGAATTAACATCTGGATAGTAAGATAATGATCACCATGAGCAATCAAGAAGAGAAACACAATGGTAATCAAAATGCTCTAATAAAGAAACAGTGTAGTGAAATTACCATGGCGAAGACACACGGGATGCAGATAACAACTGCAGTTAATGAAAGCTACATAGCAGTCCCGTTTGCATAAGGTGCAAAGAATAGTGCCATAGGAATTTGATGTAAGGCCAGAGCATGCCCCGGATTTCATAAGAAGCCAGCGTGCAAGATGCTGGAAACGTATCAATTTCACAAATGCAATCTTGATGGAACGATGAGAGACCAAGTCTGCAAAAGAATAGTCTGAATCTTCAAGTTCTAGACTAGTGTCAAGGATCATAGCTTCTTTGCAGAGAAGTTCTTCATGAGGAAGTAAAGGCATCCTCTTGAGAAGAGAATAACGCCGACTAGCCACAGCCCCCAGAGGGAACCAATCACCAATTGCAAAATTCACAGCCTCACCACAATTGAAACCTATA
This sequence comes from Erythroxylum cassinoides, assembly GCA_027478405.1. Taxonomy (NCBI): domain Eukaryota; kingdom Viridiplantae; phylum Streptophyta; class Magnoliopsida; order Malpighiales; family Erythroxylaceae; genus Erythroxylum; species Erythroxylum cassinoides. The sequence goes on from JANIPM010000005.1 coordinate 18,437,334, forward strand.
AATTCACCAACAATGAGTATAATTGTAATGATTACTTGCATAAAATAAAATCATCAGGAACCTTAGCAGATGAAACATTGTACCATGGCTAAATCCAGCATGATATGCTCTAGGGAAGGTTATTATGAATTCTCCAGGTTTTTGCACAGCTTTGTATACTGGAACATCATGTTCTAACAAAACATTTGGAGGAAACAAAGTTGTCTTTCCCAAAAGAACATCAAATGCTCCATCCTCCCCCTCAGTTGACAAAATATCATGAGCATAAACATGTTCCTTGACCACCTTTTCAAACTTTAAAGCTGCGTGACCAGGAATTCCATACCATGTTTTTGATGCCCCACAATGATGGTAATTGATACTGATATAAAAAGAAGAACGTTAACCATAAGAATTTATGACCATAATTTCATCAAAGTTGCAAAATGGATGGTTAATCTATGTACCTGTACAAATAATGATCCTCAACGTGCCAAGCAAAAACACTAAACAGCATTCCAATGTAAAGCATGGGATCAGTTACGCCCTGAAAGAATTGAATGCAAGCCAAGAGGGTTAATAATTAAGAGAATAATTACTATAGAAGAAATAGTTCCTCAGCTACTTACAGGAATTGCTGTTTCAAGAAGTCGCAAGATGGACTTTGGCAACCGTGAAAGTTTCTGAATCAACAAACGGGCGGAATTATTGATTGATCTATATGCAGCATTCATAATATAATAAAACATAAATTTCCAAGACTCAAAAAACAGAAAGCTGCTCTTTCTTGTTAGAGTTTCTACTTGCAAAGAGGTAAATCAATGCCCAGGAAAGTGAAAATGAATAAACAATGAGAACTTTGAAAGAGACAGACATCTCAGATAAAAAACTAACTGACACTATCTCGCAAAAACATTTTCCCCTCATATCACATAAATGAAATTACATCCGGAAACCTGTATCGGGACAAAATTTAGAAATTAGAAAAGGAGCTAATCAACACCTTTAAATTCCATTTGCTAGTTCCAAGCGGATCAGTGGGAGAAGATGAAAAGGCACTGCCATCAACATCACATGCATATTCAACTGTTTCTGTTTTTCCACATGCAATTTCACGCCAAAACTCTTTCTCCAAATATGTTTCAGGAAGACAGCCTGCACTACAATATCTACGGGCAAAAAGCTTGTTTGCCATTTTCTCGAAATCACGAAATGTATAATTTCTGAAAAGGAAACTCATATTACAAACCGGATAGGACATTATACTCTAAAAATGCAGTTCATTATATGAGAAAAAATACTCACCTTCCACTCATGAAAAAGGTGACTTTGTCATCAGTATCCCATTCAGCAAGACGAAGAGGTTGTACTCTGGTTGTGAACTTAAAACCTACTTGCTCCCTCATCAATACAACCCCAGCAGGAACAGAAACACTCAGAGGAGAAACAATTTTGCATATACCTGAATAGTGTGTTTGAGAACAGAATTAAGTGTAACTTTTAATGTAAGTTATCCATAAAATAATTTCCCACTAAAATAAATTTTGCAACATATAGAATGATCATACCATATTTTGAAGCTTCTGGTGCTATTTTTTGTAAGAATATCAATGGATCCTCAAACTCTTCCTTTGTTGGTCGGTATACAGGACATTCTGGAATATTTTCAGTCCATTCCAGATCACTTGTATTGAACTTATCCACCTTAGGCTTCAAAAAGGCATCCTTCCCACTGGAAGCACTAAATCGAGAAAATGAATCAACAGTAGCTTGTAACCTAACACCACATGACGCTGAAGCCCTTAGAGCATCCCCTCCACTTCTACTCATCATTTTAGTGACGTTTACAGCCCCTGTTGAAGACTCTAGCTTCAACCGTTCAAGCCTCTTACGCTTCAAATACTCTAACCCATTTCTAACCTCTCTGGAAAAACATGATCTTCCTTCCACCTGGTGAAAGCCCAAAGCCATACGGCAGATTCAGATATCAACGTAACTATAGATGTAGAAACAGGACCAAAGCACAAAGTAGGTAGAGAATGAGCCAATTATTTCCCAAGTAAAACAATTAACTGACTAGTATAATCTTGTCAGAAAGTTGGCATTCAGGTCATATTAAACAGCAAACGACCAATTAATGAGTTGCCCACAAGGATTAGTAACCAACTGAAAAGGCATCTACACACCATGTTTCCAATGCAGAGTTACCCGCAACGATTCATTAAGTCAAGGTTATAAGGCGGAGTTTCACCCCATGAGACAGATAACATCATGAACGCTAATAACCTAATATCTAAATTCTTGTCTATTTTAATAAGAGATGCCCGATACAAGAATTTGAACTTCTAGATATTCGGTAATGGACCATAGTGAATTACCATATTACGTGTGATAAACCTACAAGAAGCCACGGCAGTTAAAGAAAAAGCTTCTTAGGAAAAAACAAAACTGCATGAACTTTTGACTAATCCCCTATGGTAAGCTCCTCAAACCAAATATTCCGTTTAAATATTTGCACCAGACGGAATCGCTTACCAAGTCAATCACATGTGACCAACATGGAATTAATCATTTATCATAATAGCCAAGAGCAGAAGAGTTGCTAACTGGACCCATGTTGAACTGAGAGTCAAAGAAGCATAAACTCTCGGCACGGACATTTCAAACACAAGTAATTTGACCTGACTAGGTCCAAGACCGTTTCAACCATCTAGCATTTACAATGATCTTTTCACCTTCCAAGGTTAAATCTCATCCAGAAATTCCTTTTAAACATGGTCAACCTTAATATTCAAGGAACGCCTGCGTCAATTTTTACTGCCTCAAACATCAACTGTAACTCAAAATCAATAGAAACCAGAAATAAAATAAAAACATCGAATTGTTCACCTTCCCAACAAAATCATAGCTAATCGCAACTTCAAATTAAAATCCAAACCAAAAGAATAGAGATTAAAAGACAATGAAGCACGACTTCATGAAATTCCTTCTGCAAAATAAAATTATAATTCCTAAAAAAAATACAAAACGAAAAGAAAAATGAGACGAAGAAGCTCTAGTAGAACATGCACCATAATAACCCGAAGTGGGAAATTAAACCAATTAAAAAGAATTTCTATAAACAGACACGCAAAATAAAGGAAACAATTCCAAAATTTGAATAGGCTTTTGCAAAACAGAACAATGTCTCTAAGATCTGAACAAGAAAAATAAATTCCACAACCACTGAACGAAATTATCGAGAAACGTCCGTAAATTGTGAATATAATAACAAAACAACAATACAAGCACGTATATGTGATTCACTAACCATTTCATGCCGCGAACGCTCTCTATGCGCCTCCGTTTTTCTGCGAACTGTTAGGAAACAAAACGAGAACGAGAAAGATCGGAAAACCCGAAACCCGAACCCTAGATCACGATCTTCAACGGTAAAACTTCAAAGCAATGCGTTAAAAAGGAACCAAACAGCCCACATTCTCACAAAACGCGTAAAACACGGAGATACAGAGCCGGGTGGGGAGATCCGAAACCGTCGTCGAACAGGGTCCCGAAAACGTAGCTGAACGAGCGGGAGGAACCTCAATTTGAAGAAAATAGGTTGTTTTCCGTCGGAAAAGCCAGAGGAGTCGCCGGAATTGGAACCGGTTTTCCGGCGAAGCAAAGGAGTCTTCCGGTGGAAGGTAGAGAAGATAAAAGAGGAGAGAGAAACAAACAGTGGACGATACAGAGAGCTGGTGGGTAATGGCTTAGAAAACCGAAAAAGAGCCAAAAAGAAGATAATATATAGTTTTATAGCGCGGAAAGGAAACATAAAATGGTGATATTTTATTTTTGTTATTGTTAATTATTTTAATATTTATGAGAAAATGAACCGAGTGAAAAAGAGGGATAGAGTTGTGGAAGAAAGTGGTGGTTGTTAGGTGGTTCAACCAAACGACCTCGCCGGCCAAAACGCGTTTTATTTTGTGGTTGGGTTCATTCGGGTCACGTTTTGCTTCTTTCGGACGCATTTCCGTTTCCATTGTTTTTTACCAATTTAGCCCCCAAAAACCTAATTTTTTATTTTTTTTAACAGAAAGAAAATAATATTCTTTGGGGAAAGATGGGAATTTTAAGTGAGGGCGTTTTGGTCAATGTAGGCGACGGTTTTCTAGAAGTTTTATGGCCCCTGCCGCGGTCAGAGAAAAGAAAGAGCCTGGAAGGACGAAATTATCACGTGCTTTAGAGAACTGTTTGGCGGATAATGAAGCGAGCAAATCCAACCGTGCATCCACCGAGATGGAAAAAAAAAATTGTACGGGAGTCGAAAGAGCCAACGTAGAAGATCTGAAATCAAAGCCGCATGTACTTTTTCCTTCGTCCAGCCGACTTTGCACAGAATCATTTCCACCAACCTTCTAATTAGTTAGACTACGTTTTCAGATGACACTTGTGTCCTTGTCTGGTAAAACAATTGCTCTCACAAAGCCCAAGGGCAGAATGGGAATTGAGAACTGGCTAAGGCTTCCGTAATTTGGGTTGAACTAATCCTGAAAGGCTGACCGAGCGTGACTCCAAGCACGACGACAACTCGACGCGTGGAGAGATCTGGGTTCAGAGAAGTACAAGTGGCGCATAGACAAGCACCGGGTCTTTTACGGATTATGCGTTGTGTAACTGTGGGTAGTGCTGGATTTAGCTGGCGGTTACAGACCCATAGGTGACCGGTCCCAGCTTTTGTGCTCAAACCACTATTCACAATTTATCGTAACCATAATTTAATAAATAAAAAATGTTGATATCAAATTCAAATCATATCATACTCTTGATAATTAATTTTGCATTTTAAAAAGCAAAAGTGGAATGGGTTTCTCTCTCTGAAGGGGATTGGATGACAAGGGTTCTTTAAAAAGTGAGGCTGGAGGTTGGTCTAATGATTAGTTTTCCACAGTCAGCGAATACGAGGGCATTCAGCATTGAAAGCAAGGAGTTAATAAGTTATTCTTTCGGCATTTCATTTGGCGGCTCGGCTTGTTTCACACCCCACCCAGTCAATGCTTTTCTCACGCTCATTGGCTGGGCTCGGCTGCCTCTGCTCCATTCGTGGCTTCCTCCTTCGTCTTCTATCATTAATTATACAACTAAGATGCCCCATTTTATTATGTCAAATTTTTCTTAAAGACCGAATGACACTGTGTCAATCAAGAAATATAATCCTTTTCACTCTCTCATAGAGATTCGCTAAATATTATATTGCGACTGAGCTGGCCTCTTTGAAATATTGTTGCATGCTTGTAGTTTTATCAAAAGAAATTTGAGATAAAATTACATATATATGTAAGTGGAGAAATATAAAACAGAAAGAGGACAGTCCCATTGGATTGGAATATGAAATGAGTTGGCACTGAACTTTTGGATGTTAAAAAGGTTGTACAATTTTCTAGATTGTAAGCGTCTTTTTGTTTTTCTTTTGTGCTTACTATGTTCAGTCATCAGCCCCAAATGTCACAATAATCACTTATGGGAAATGAAATGCGTGACAACGAGCTGTGCTAGATATGGAAAGCCATGAATTAGGAATAAATGGGAGATTGGGAAGCTGACAAAAGAACCCTTTTTTCTTGTTTGAACTGAAGTAACTACGATGGTGTTGCATTTCCATCCATGTAAACTTTTACACTACAACGAATACGGAAAAACAATTACGACGAAACCGTACTTATAGCACAAGGCGATGATTTCCTGAAAGCGATATATCTACTTATCATTTTTTTATTATATTTTAAATTCAGAAGTTTTATTAAAATTTATAATATTAATTAAAAGTATAAAAATAATAATTAAATATTAACATTTTTAATTTGTTATAAATATAATTCACAATAATAACCTTTCCCACTCCTTCCAAACTCTCTCCCACCCAACAGTGTTAAAGTCGTGGGGATTAGGGTAGTTTGCAGTTTCCGGAATTGTTAATGTAGGCGTTACATTTCTGGTAGTGCCCCATTTATCATAGTAGCCACCGGCAAGCAGAAACGGACAGAACCTCAATAAAAGGATACCAACTTCATTAAATGTTGTGAAACAACCCAAGTGGTCAATGTAGTAAATATGAAACAGAATGTTAAATTATACCCTCACGTTTAAAAAAAGATTAAATAAAACAAGTAAAAAGAGATTAGGTCTGGAAAGTAGAAACTTAAAAAAAGAACGTATAGAAAACAATTGGGGTTGGCCACTAGCACCTCGCTCGCGTTTTGTATAAGCATGTAACTAGATATACAGTCTGTTTCCGGTGGCCTAGTTAGAGATCTTGCCGGCTTTTCAGTTTTCCTTTTATTATTCTCTTTTAAATAACTAAATTCATAGATTTACAAGAAAAGATGTCCTGAGATGATGTTGCAAAGATCAGTTCTCCGGACACTGTACCGTGCAAACTCTTCTTCTAGTATAATTTTTGTATGAATTTCAGCATTTTTTGTTCCAAAAGGTTGATCCCCAACCTCAAGGGCCCCCAGTCGCAGGCCCGACTATCGTTGGGGGATTGAATCACAATTTAACCTTGGTCAGCCCTCTAATAGAGCGGTCCACTACTTCCCGATGTTGCTAGGAGTCGAACCTAAGATCTTGTTCTAATTGACCATGTTAGTTTGCCAACCAAGCTACCGGTTGGGGCATGAATTTCAGCATTTCTAAAATTAGGGAAGGGCTATCTGAGCGCTATTATACAGTTCACAAAAACCATTTTATCTTCTTTCAAAACTACAATTACTTATAATGAAAGCCAAAAGTGATCATTAATACCACGTTGATCCACATAGTGATTTCGAATAAACAGACTGCCCTTTTTGGGATCCTTCAACCCAAAAGACTTTCCTTTAAATTCAACCAAAGAGATTCTTCTTTATAACGACGTTTTGGCATCAAAATTATATGACTTCTCTTTTTTATATATTGTTCTGAGTGACCGATTTTCCCAGGAATATTACGCCATAACAAGACAAGAGCCGATTTCAGTTGCAATGGACCAAAGATAAAATTTTACTATTCAATAATGAAGCCTTTTAACTATACCTCTCACCAACTATTCCTTTTCTATCCAATTAGCTCCACCACCTTACCAACAGCACTCGGGAATAGTTTTTGGAATCTTGGTGGCATTAGGTACCTCAATGCAATAAACATATGTATAGTATGGTCTTTTCTTTTCTAATAGGTTAGCTTAATATTATTATATAGTACAAGTCGTGGCCCTTTGGTGTACTCAACCCAATTAGGTTCTCACCAAATGGAAAGCTGACTAAACAAAGAAAAAAAATACAAGTTGGGTCACCATTTGTGCATTTAATTATCCCAATTACAAATAGTAATGTTACTGCTAAATGTGCTTAATGAAGTCCTAATCAGTCGTGTCTAAGACGCGGACAGAAGTTAATGTCCACGAGTTGCATGGTGTGGAATCATCATCATCATCTAAATCAGGTTAGCTGTATATAGTAGTTATGTCGGTTTTTCTACCGCTAGATTCACGAGTTATTTGGGTATGAATGATCAGAAATAGTAGGATCAGAATTTCACTTTTTTCTTCATTGCATTATTTATTAGAAAATAATGCCTACAGAAGATGCTTAATTCTAATTCCAATGCTCCGTAGGATCTTGGACTCGTTTTCCAGTAGACGGAGAAAAAATATAAGAAAGTTTAATATCTTAACGGATCAAGAATTCCCAAGATGGCTTGACGGCATATTCTCGTCACAATGAGCGCAGGACTGAAGAGTCAAGAGTCAAAAATGGGAAAAAAAAAAAGAAATATTTAATTTTGAATCATTAATTTGTAATTATGCACTTGCAGGTTTGATCTGCAGTTTTAGACCAATTTGTTTGGCGCGGCACTAGTTGTCGACTAAATAACACTGCACGTGGTCAAACGCACCTCGAGATGTGGAATGTTCCACAAAAGAGAAAAGCATATGAATATAAGTATAACCAAGTCCAAAACCTGGAGTACAAGGATTCAGAAGCTGACTGGTTTTACAAGACACTCTCAAACAAAGGTTGCCGACCCCTTAGCGAAAAGCTTTACGCAATTGTCCACAACGTGTCACACGTTACCGATGTATGATTTGTTCAAGAAGTTTTTACATGGAAACGGTCAAGGACTAGGAAAAGCGTTTCTGACCAAATCTTTGAAATTCTTTTCTTTTTTGTTTCCGGTTCCAGCGAATTGACACACACGACTTTCAATGTATACGTCTAAAGATAAAAAATGATTTTTTTCATCTTCTTTTTGTCAATTCCCTTTGGCTATCTCTTTACCGAAAACCACCTTGCTACAAAAAGTTTGGTTCTTGGAAAAGGCTTGGGTTTATGGCATGGAAGCTACCACGTAGTAGCCACCCACAGAGGAAAAGGGAAACCCAACTTTAGAATTTGTTCACATGAGGGGTGTTAAAACGCCAAGCTTTCACATTAGCATAAGCTTATGATTCAGTGCCACATCTAGAAAGTTTGTAGGTTACATCCGCCTGGTGGGTTACTTTTATTTCCTTGGAAGTACTTCTTTTAACATGTTGTTGGGTTTGTACCTCTCTTTTCTGTTCCTTTATATATATATATATATTCTATTGTTAGGAGGTACGAAATGAGAAGGCCAATTCTAGGTGTCGAGGGATTGTGCAAGGTTCCATAGAAAACCATAAGATTCTTTCCAATTGTCATCTTTGTCTGGTTGTGCCTCTTGTTTTATTCTATTTCTTTACTTTCAGAACTTTCGTGAGTTGTACCGGTGAAGTGGAGGATTCCCATGGCACGTCAAACTGTCCTCTCCATTTCTTTGCACCTGTAAACTTATCTGTCTTTCTGTTGGTGAGCAGTTGCATTTTCTGATGGACTGTCCTAGATATGGCAATGGAATCAATGCACCTACTCCAGACCAAGGATTGGATCTACATGGGCTTATTTTACTAGGAGTCTATGCCACTTTTAACCTAGATTCTCCATAATTAGAATTATATTGTGGGGAAAATAATGCTTAGAAACAAGAGAGTTATTATAAGATTAGGTTAGGTATAATATCCTTTAGTTTGAAATTAAAATTTATTATTAGAAGAAGAGCATTCACTGGTCGTGTATCAAAACACAGTCAAATAAATAAGTTGAAAATGAGGTATAAATACAATCTTTTGATTTCGTGTAGAAAATGTCAAATCAAAGGAAAATGTTAAGTTCATGTAAATTAAATAAAAGAAAAAAAACGGGAAGAAGAGGAGAATTAATGAGACGTAGACCTCTTTCTTTCCTTCCTTGTGTCAAACGATAAAATCAATCTTTTATTCTATTTCTCTTGCGTATTGTACTTTCAAGTGTCAAGTCCTCAAACGTCCAGTTGCTTACGCTTCGTGGCATCCCATTTCCTGAAATTATATAAAGTTTATTTTTTTAACAATTAACCTTTTTAACAACCCCGTGATCTTATAAGGACAAGGCATATATCTGCTTTAGTTAAATTTATAGTTGGATAAGGTCACCAGAAGTGTTTACACCAGGCTAATAGAGTCCAGATCTTCTGTCCAATATTATGATATTTTATTGTGTTTAATGAATCTCAGTTATTTATTTATGTGGGTCTCATGTAAGTCCTGCGTGGACCTCTTGTGAGTCTCGTAAAATAAATGACTGAAATTTTATGAAATAAAATAAGACATAGTAATATTAGACAGAGAATCTTGTCCCAGGCCAATAACCTGTAGTTCAGTTAGCATTCAATACTCGATTTAGCATTTCCTAAAAAAAATTAATTTAGTCTTTGAAAGTGAAAGCACCTTATGCCCACAAGCCAATATTGTAAAAGCCAGAGTATTTGTAACTAGATGCCTGTTGTGGCTGGCCGAGTTAGCATTAGGAACGCTAGCTAGGGGCAGCCCAATTAATTTAAACGCATACCCTTTTCTTCAATTACTGAATTATTTTTGTTATCCAGTTGTTGCCCCCTAAAGCCAATTAGGCCATCTAACGATGTAACCTAATCTTGAAGTACATGCCTGTCTCTGTCAACTAGAATACTTGTCCAAAGCTAAGAAAAAATAGTTTCCTGGTTTTTCTCCGGAATCGCTAGACAATGGCTATACATAATACTGACCCATCTCAAGCTGACTGGCGTTTTGGAAAGATGGTGATTGTTGTTAGGCAAAGACCAATGACTGGCCTCAATTATTCTTACCTTTTCGGCTTGGAATGTGCGAGAATCAGAAAACAACAGTTCGCTACGATTGTTAAGCCCCTCTGCTGTGAATGGATTGTTGTACACCTCAAGGCTATTAATAACTAACTTCCTTTTCCTAGGCTGGCCAAGTAAAAGGGGTTGAAGATAGCTTCTTTTATTTCAGTTTCAAGACCAAATGGCGTCAGATAAAAGTCCTGTTGTTCAATGCTAACCCCACATGTCTTACTCAAATGTCTAAAGATATTTGTGATATAGCTTTCTTCATTTTCTACTTTTGGTTCAAATGTAAATGCCTTCCTAGTAAAAGGCAATTGGTTAGATGCTATTGGAAAATTGGCGGTTTCCCTGGCCGTTGCAATCATTCATTAACATGATTGGACACCCTCCAAAAGCACCGCATCATGTATTTCACTTCTCAAGTAGATAAGGTAGGTGGGAGGGGATTAAAGGAAGGAGAATTCAACCCTAGGTCTCCAATATAAGGAAAGAAAGTAGCTCCTAGGCACCTAATTCATCAAAGACGATCAAGTGACACAGTGACACTCATGATCAACCATTTATGGTAATTATTACGAGGTCTCTCATCCAATATTTTACCGAAGTACTATCACTTAGAACCATATTATACCCATGAAGGTGTGCGAAAGTGGGAATAACTTTTAATCTAATATGATCTAATCCTTTAAATAAAGTTATTCAGATATATCTAATTTAATCTAATGTGATCTAATCCTTTAATTTAAAGGATTTGAATATATTCTATATTAACTATATACAACTTATTTATATCTCAATATAATCTAGATGTAACTGTATAATATCTGTAAAAAAATATCACCAACATAGGACTTTCATACTCATCTGCTTTTAGTTCCAGGAATGAGATGGAAGGTGTAATATACTGACTTGCAACTTCTTTGTATGGAAATGTTTTCAAGTAGGGATTGGTATGTCCAATGCCGGCGTTTTAAATTTGGTCTAAAGTTTGGTTAGGTTTGAACTATGCTTTGATAAAAATAACATTGATGTCGACTTGAATTTATTAAAATTACATATTCAAATAATGTTATTATTATAAGCAATCAAAATTATTTTGAAGGAGGAAATAAGAATTATCATTCCTTTTAAATTAGATTTCAACCTTAATTTTAGTCTATTAAAATCTAATCTATTAACTTTTATGTTAGATTGAACTGAGTTTTATACTTCAAAAATAGCTCTACTTGTGATTCAATGTAAGTACACATATGTCAAGAAGAAGCCTATACGATTAATGTCAAGTTACAACATAACTGCAAATATAGTTGCATTGCACGTTATCTTAGATTCTTAGGACTAAAAGGGAACATTTCGTTGTGAAGAAACAATATAAAAGCGATAAGGTGCTTTTGTGCAACAACAGAACTAATTATGAAACTTGAGTGAAACACTAGCAGTGACAAAGTTGATTAACAAACCATTAACAACCTCTAACGTAATCGTTATGATTTTTTTCTCCTACGTTAATTATTGATAAAAACATGGAAAGGAGTTATAAGAAATGGTCAACCATTAATATGCAGGCATAAAATTTGGATGTAGTTATAAACTTGAGACCTTGTCGCTTATTGTGTTCAAGAATAAAGCAAAATATGACCATGTCATGAGAATAATGTGCCCAAAATCTTGCATCCGAATTTTAACATTATTTAAAAGCAAAATGTGTTGAACAGTGACATCTTTCATTGATAGCCCGTCATCCCGGTGCAGTACTTTTTTAATTTACAAATTAATTCAGTTTCTACTTTGTAATCTGATTATGGAAAAGTAATTTTCCTTAGCCAATTGTATCTTTTTTGCATGCCCAAAATATGCTGAAGGATAAGATCAGATTAGATGGGGAAAGTGACTTTTAACTTCTATTGCCAGTGAATGACACGATAGTAGAATGTTGAAATTATAAAGGACAACTGACCTCAGATTTGAGGAGTTTTGTTTCCTTTGCTTTTAGGAGTTTTAAGGAGACAGACTTGGCCCACGACCTTTTAGCTCTGTCACTATCTCTCCCCTAAAAGGGAATGACTTTTATTAGCTAAAAGTGTTGAGATTAACTTGATAGATCATTATGTGTAAAAGACAGGCCGTTTGATGATTGCTATGAAATAGGTCTTACAAGCATTGAAGCATGACAGTGCATAATTAGATTGAACAAGTATTTGCATTTTTAAAGTTGTTTTTCATAACTCAAGTACAAGGCATGTCGAAAGGGAAAAAGCATATTAAATTAAGAATTATATTTTTACCTTGTATTATAACTAACGCATAAGAGAAACCTATCGAAAATAATCCTTAAAAAGTTAGTTTGTTCACGTAAAATCTTTATATTGGATGTTCCTTGTGCTCAATTGTAAATTACAGCCTCAAAACAGATTGGACAGCTCAAAAATATATTTAATCTCTGAGTTATTTATGCTTTAGACTAAGATTAATACAGCGCCCTCTAAACTTGATAAGGTTCACAGCTTTCCATTTCCATTTAGGGCACAGAAAGCCCATTCAGTACTCCTTTCCGTGAAATACAAACCCAAAGCCCAACACAAGTGCTGGACTTTCTTGTAAGTTTCATCAAAAGTTACTACTTTACAAACGCCAGCGGCGCCAGTTGCTAAGTTTTGAGTGGGGTTAGCACTGCCCTACCAGACCGTCGGAATAGTAGATCTTAGGCCTGGGATCAAGAAAGCCCGATCAGACATTAGGGTCAGAAGCCCATATTTTTTTAAATGGATTGTTTAAAATATGTTTTAAAATTTTTTATATATTAAGTGTCCACAAAATTGTGAAATAAATAAGTTCAAAATAAATTTATTTTAACAGAAAGCGAACAAAAAATAGTATATATAAAATTCCACATTCATTTAATTAAAATTAATTATTAAAATATTTATAAAGTTAACTATATTAAACTATAATTTAGTTTAACCCTATTTCAACCTAGATAAATTGAGGAAAAGAAAAAAGTTGTGAGGTGTATTAAATCGTAATAAACACTATTTGAAAGAGTTTCTTCAAACAACTACGTGTAATTGATGTATTCTTGAACAAGAAAAACCCCAAATCGTTCCAAAATCTACTAACGTGCTCTCTTGAGGCTAATGGCATAGTATTAGTTGAGATGGTAAAGATCCAGAACCCCATCGCTATGACATTTCAGAGCAAACAACATGTGGGCTCCAACAAAGACGGCAGTGCTTGTGAGGAGGAGTCCTATAAGAGTAAAAGTACTATGGGGATTTTCTAACTTCAACTTGTTTGGACATCATGAAATGTGGGATCACTGCCAACGATGATAGGGAGAGGTTCTCGCCCGTACGAGTAGGTCAACTGGTTATTACAAAAAAACGTTGAGTGTAAGCTTTTAAATTCGACTTTTGACAGTAATAATACGAGAGTTCATTTAATATGATGACTTTTTATACGCACAAAAAAAAAAGTTGCCTTTTTAATAATTTAAGTGAGATTAAATCGTAATTTACCTCTCTCACAATTCTGTCAAGCTGAAATGTGGGGTGTCTAGGATTGGCGATTCTACCTTTTGAATACAAGGGAGAGGCTCTTGGGATGTTAGGTAAATTTTGCTGATATTTAATTAATTGAGTTAATTATTTTAATATATTTTTAATTTTATAAAATATTTTAATCTCCCGCATACAGCTCAGAGAGGATTTGATCCCCACTTCTGCTCTGCACCACACTTCCTTGAGATTTTGCTTTGCTTGGATTTGAGCATACGCATGCAGGCCGATTCTAGGCTTGAAATGAATGGCTGGGATTATTTGTGGCACAGGACACAGCATAGGTGGAACAGAAGACCATTTGATGAATCTTGGCCTGTGCCCCAAACAATCCAAGCTGTCACATCAAATAAATATATTAATTTAAATAAAAATACAATTTTATTCGCGATAAAAATCATCTTTAATTTCAAAGGATTTTAATTTTATTTTGCAGTTTGTAATCACAATATAAATTCTTGACCAATTAATTGGGCATACACCACGCACTCTACTGTAGTCTCTTCTTATGGCGCTTCTCACCACCTCACCCTACTCTTCTCCCTTCTCCATTTATCAAACCTCTCAACGCTCTGTCTCCAAACCACCTCCGCGTGTTCCCTTCTCCGCCAACACCCTGAAAGTTGGACCCTTCATCACTTCAAATGCCAGACCCAAGTTTCCCCCCTTCCTCTCTTTCGCCGCCGCCGAGAACGATTTCTCCTCCGACCCCGATCAGGATTCACCAAGACCTATCAGCATAACCGATGAGTGGGGAGAAAGGACCGAACCCGAGCCCGAATACCCCACTGTTCCGGATGCGGATCCTCCCAAGGACGAGGACGAGTGGCAGCAGGATTTCGGCAACGGCAGTGCCGGCACACAAGCAAAGGACGATAAAGTTGAAGACTTGAAGAGGTGTTTGGTGGATACGGTTTACGGGACCGATTTTGGGTATCGGGCCAGCAACGAGGTTCGGGCCGAGGTTTCAGAGCTTGTTAATCAGTTGGAGGCTTTGAACCCGACCGCAGCTCCTGTGGACTCAAAAGAGCTGCTTGATGGCAACTGGTTCTTGTTGTAAGTTTGTTTTGACTTCCTGGACTTGGTTTTCGATAGATTTTCGTTTACAGTTATCTTAGTTGTGTTAATGATAGCTTTTGAGATTTAGTTGAAATGATGAGTTATCACATTTAAAGGCTTGAATTACTGTCTTGAGTTTTGTGACAGTGTAAAATGCAAAATTTGCCGATGATGGGAGTCAACACTTTGGATTGAATGCCTTCATTTAGTATGATAAAAAGTTAGAACCCAACAGCGGACTCGTAGCTAAATGAGAACATTTGCTTTTGAATCGCAAGGAATTTCTTTTTCTTTCTTTTGATTGTAACAAACAATGATGACTTCTATTTCTAAAACTTGGATTCTCAGTTAACTGCAAATTCAGCCGTAAAATAATTTGTTTGCGTTAGTAGATTTTGCCCATTTTGTTAATCTATAAGTTTGGACATTTTTAACATATGGATGCTAGTGCATGATAGATTTCTTTTTTTTTTTTTCCTTTTTGGTTGCTTTTGCTGGTCCTTAAATTTGTATGATATATGCACATTGTGCAATTTTCTCGGGACATTACCTTTTCTCATATAATATTTTTGTCATATGAGTGGTAACCATTTTGGTCAATTGAACCCAAGGTGATTTAGAACTTGAGCGTATGGTGGAAAATGTCTCTGATAATGATACCAAGTAAAAGAAAAACCATCACAGAGCTTATGTATTGTCTGTTTGTGATTGACGGGAGAGGAAAAGGATCAAGTAAGGCATTTTTCAATTGCTTTCTTGACTTCTTCTGTTATTGTTTTAGTTCTTTTTTTTTTAATATATGTATATATGAGAGCTACCCTTTTCCCCCAAAATATGTGTTTTGGTCTGTTTATAAGCCCCTTTAAGCATATTTTGTCTAGTCAAATAGGCAGAATTCGTTTGTCAAAAGTCAAGAAGCAATGCAAAACAATGAAGTATGTTCCCTGCAGACTTTGATTGCACTGGCTTGACTCCTATAGTAAAGGAGTTTTGGCATCATTTTCCTGATTTTCGCAAATCCTTCCAAATAGTCACTTGATGAGCCTAATGCGAGGGCATTAAGTAACCAAAAAGTAGGGATTCCAAATAAATGTCAAAGGCTAGGTGGCTTTAGTTTCAATATATTCTTAATAACTCCTGGTCAAAGCTGCAGACAGCTTTTACAAACATTCCCAAGTCTACACGGAGCTAGCATACTACATTCGGCTCTTTTTAGTGTTTTCTCTCTATCTCTTCTAAATAGTTGTCAGGGTGGTAAATATCTCTGTTTCTACATGTGCCACTGTTAATGTTTAGTTAACTTGTTCTTGATAAATGAATATCTTTGTGTTTTTATTTTATTATTATTTTTCTTTGGGTGCTTTACCATTACAATTGAGAAGTATTTAGAGTAATTATGACATAATGGAACATGCAACTAAGACGGTGGTGGGTGCATGAGTCCTGCCTTGAGTATGTATGAGACCTATCATTTTGTATTATTTGTGAACAATAAGTGAGCACCTTTTCAATGACAAGCACTGGATTATAATTGTGCTTTGTCTTGTTTGTCTCACAAATTTTCTTTACTGCTCACAGGTACACTGCATTTTCTGAGCTGTTGCCACTTCTGGCAGTGGGTACGTTACCCTTGGTGAAAGTGGAAAATATATCCCAGGCAATTGAAAGTAGCAATCTTTCTATTGTGAATTCTACCACGTTGTCCAGCCCTTTTGCAACTTTCTCCTTCAGTGCATCTGCCACTTTTGAGGTCCGAAGTCCATCGAGAATACAGGTACTTCCTAAGAAATGCAAGGTGTTCTAGGTTTGAAAAGAGAAAGAAAACAGCATAAATGTTCATATCTTGTGTAAAGTAATTTTATAATTTCAACTTTGAGCTTGCAGTTCATGAAGGAACTTTAAAATGAAATCTGCTATCTTGACATTCAATGCCTACAGATTTGGCTAAGATCTAGCAACATTAAACTAATTTTATTACTGAATGATTTGATGGTACCATGTTATCAAGTGCTGAGTTCTACATCATGAATTTCAATAATTTCAGGTTGAATTTAAGGAAGGGACCTTGAAGCCTCCAGAGATAAAGTCCAATGTTGATCTGCCTGAAAACGTGGATATCTTCGGCCAAAATATCAATTTGTCACCTTTGCAGCAAGCTCTCAATCCTCTGCAGGATGCAGTTGCAAATATTTCAAGAACCATCTCTGGACAGTCACCAGTTAGGGTCCCTATTCCTGGGAATCGATCCAGGTCCTGGCTTCTCATCACCTACCTTGACGAGGATCTTCGCATTTCAAGAGGAGATGGTGGTCTTTTTGTTCTTGTTAGAGAAGGAAGTCCTCTTCTAAATCAGTAACGAGGTATTCTTGGGCACTTTCTGTAACGTCTGCTTCATGAAGGATTAAGATTTAAACGGATGGTGAAAGGTGCAGGATTTAGTGAGATGGATTGCTTCTGATCGGTATGTATCTTCTTGGAAACCGATTACATGACTTCGTATAGTAGCAGAACTTTGTTAGCATGTACTCACAAATAGTGGCAGGAGATGATGTCTGGCAAAATACATACCGGACCCAGGTTTTGAGGTCCCTAGTTTAGGCCTCTCCTTTATTCTTGTACTTCTTTTTACATTGTAATGTTGTTTTTCAATAGGTAAAATGTGTTGAGACTTTGTTAATGTTTTTAAATTATTTTTGACAATATCTTGAAATTGAAAGAGTTTAATCTTTGGAACGACAAGGAAGTTTTTATTACCATGTGAGTACACTTCATTTCAGAAAGTGTAAGGCACCACCAGAATTTAGACTCTACATGAGACTCTAAAAAATACGCGACTTTGATGGAAGAAGAGAAGGCCTTTGATTGCAAAACAGTGGCCTACTTAATGTTTGTCCTACTTTCCATTTCTTATTGTGATAACTCAGTCCCCTAATCCCTTCACTTCTATTGCTGGATTTTTTTCAGGTCTCAAAGATGTCTGCTTTTTCCAGGTTTTCTGACAACTGTATTCCTTAAAAGTAATAATAAAATGAATTGAAATTGCATTTATTGATATGCAATAATCATTTAATTTTCCACCACCTAGGTAATTGAAGTGTCACTTAAAATCTTTTTAACCGATAGAAGAGAATGCAAAGTACTTCACAAATTTTCTTAGTCCAAAAATATGATATAGTTGACACTAGTTAAATCAGCCAGCCAACAAGGGATACGCCAATCGCCGAACTCTTGGCTGTCTGAGTCTCATTTTCTGTTGTTTGACATCACCTCTAATAACCATAGTCATGTCTGTATCCTTTCTGTCCAAATTGGTGATGGTTCTTGTAAACTACGTAGAAGAATCGACCCTATTATCCGCCCATGTATGCAGTATGTTAAAAAGACAGAAGGCGTCACCAATATAAATTGAGTTTCATATGCCGATTTGAATCGGAGAGGATATCAGTAAATGTGGGATTTGGGAGGGCAACCTTCAAAATATAGAACTCAAGCGGTTATAACTCTTGGTTAGATATGGGGAGAGTATTAGAGGTATAGGTTGAAAGATCATAATATTTTTCTTGTTAACATGAGCGACAAACAACCTGTCAAGTTGGATGATGAGCAGATAGCAGAACTGCGTGAAATATTCCGCTCTTTTGATCGAAACAAAGATGGAAGCCTAACCCAACGGGAGTTAGGTTCACTCATCCAGTCCCTAGGTCTAAAACCTAGTCCTAACCAGCTTGAAACCCTCATCCAGAAGGCTGATAAAAATAACAATGGCCTAGTGGAGTTCTCTGAATTTGTAGCTCTTGTGGCACCACAGCTGCTGCCGAAGAAATCGCCATACGGCGACAAGCAGCTCAAGCATTTGTTCAAGATGTTTGACAGAGATGGAAATGGGTTCCTCACAGCGGCTGAGTTGGCGCAATCTATGGCAAAGTTAGGTCATGCACTCACCGCCCAGGAGTTGACAGGGATGATCAAGGGGGCGGACTCCGATGGGGATGGTAGAATAAGTTTTGAGGAGTTTTCTCAGGCGATCTCATTAGCTGCTTTTGATAATTCTTGGGCTTGAATCAGTTGAAGAGTCTGTTTCTGGCATGGTTAGTTATGCATGCTTCTGGTTTCAGATTATCGCTGGCACAATCTGGTGCATTAAGAAGTGTTGATTGCTATTTGTGAAAAGAAAAACATAATCTTTCAGTTTGTCATAGGAAATTTGGTGAAACTTTTAGTCAATGAATATGGGGGTGGAGTCATGAAGGCTCAAACTTTTGCGGCTTCATGGACGTTTACAAATGGCTGCCATACAACACATATTATTATTTTGATGCAACAGGGGCAGTCGTCTACGCCGATTCTAAACTAACTCAAACAAAAAATATATCGGAACAAAAGAAGTTATTTGTCTCTAAAATAATATGATTGTGTTGGGTTTTAACCCCTTAAAGTCTGTATCTGTTTGTATCAAATCATCAAGAATTAAATAAAAGTGGAAATATATCTGAGTCTAAAATATGTACTGAAATTTTTGATTTATCTTCTAAATTAAAACATAGGCTTTTTTCAAGAGTTTTTTAAATTATCTGTTTTCTCTCTTAGATATCAGAAGGAATTGCGTGTACGTTTAATTTAAGGACCATAATCACTTTTATTAAGGTAAACCATAATCTAATTTTTAGTTTGATCCATCCTAAAACTTGAAATTATAAATTCGGTCTCTATACATATAAAGCTCGTACTTAAAATAGATGCATAAAGCTCCAAATACTATAACCATATTAGACCACTTTAATTAACAGAGCTCAATTTTATATGATAACCTTTATACACAATTACATGTATAAGCCTACATGTTTGATTAAAAAATCCTCACAATCTCCTACTTGGAAACTTTATATCCTGAAAAGATGGAACACTCATATGAGCAATGTGCTCATGAAAAACCTTAGGTGGCACTCCTTTAGTAAGAGGATCCGCAATCAGAGAGTTTGATCTAATGTGTTGATAGATAACTGTCCACTTTGAACTCTCTCTTTAATAATTAGGAACATAATGTGTAACGTCGGACTTTCGGAACTCTTTTGTGTTGTACTGTATTTGGAGATATTACTGAATATTGATATACACATATGGTTGTATATGAGTTCAAAGATGTATTTAAGTCATTTGGGTGTATATGTTAATGATTTATAATGTTATATG
>JANIPM010000005.1:18485437-18499799 GCA_027478405.1 Erythroxylum cassinoides
CCTCACGTGATTCTTACTCGACGACCCCGGGCGGTCGCCTCGGGAGGGGAAACGAGACCCAGGCCCAACAATAATATAAAGATGAGTGGCCGCTAAAGGATGGGTTGATATTGATACTCTTTTGAGGAAAGGTTTACCTCCACATTAATACTATGGTTGTATTAATATACAAATGAAAAAATATTAAGTAAAATGATATAAAAATAGACGAATTGGTATAGCAAAAAGAAAAGAATGTACTCTCAATACGTTCATCGTCTAACCAATTTGGGCACAGATAAGGGCTTCCGTAGTATGAGGATGAAGTCGAACACAATGAGGACTAATAACCTAACCACTAATGCCAAATACAGACTCTGAAGTAATCTTGGACGATGGAATTGCTAATAAGTCTCGTGCCATTACTTGCATGATCAAAAAATTATTTCCACAACTCGTACACCACAATAATACATTAAACTTCACACCTTCAACTTCGACTACACAATTTTTCATCAAATATTTATCTAATTCCATCATATTGTATGAAGTCCTAGTCCTTTTTTCTTTCATAAATTTTGAAAGTAAAAATAACAAACTGCTCTTAGAAGATAAACTTGATCCTAAAATGAAAGCTAGAGTTGAACAACTTAAACTACTGTGATCCCGATCATGAATTGTATCCATTCTGAGTTGATAATCATTAAACAATTAATACCATAAGTGTTTAATGACATCTACGTGCTCTTGGGCTTGATCACCTTGCAACACATTATAAATAAAAGTAACCCCTCTATCTTATGTCCCAGGTCTAGCACGGATAAGACTACAACAATATGTCCAACCATAGACCAATAAGTAGTCAACTTCTCCATCATCTGCTTTGCCATAACCCAAATAACCTCATTGGAATAAAAAATCCAATAAGATAAAGCATTATTTATCTTACACATAGTACTAAAGCAACAATATGAAGTTGAATAGAAGCAAAAACCCCCTTGATTAATAATTGCTTTTGCAAATTAACTGGAAGATAAGTAAATATTGGATAAATTTAGGATGAAAGTAATTTGCAGCTTTGGCTTATCATTCATATTTTCCAATTTAAAGGTAGCAATGAGGTTGGTGACTAATGGTGTTTGTTAGTTTCTAACTCTAATAACAACATAAAGGAGATGTTATATATGCATAACTATTTTTCTGAGACATTGAATGAATATATTACCTTGTAAGGATACAATGAAAGAATCCAGGAAAACCAAGTAAAGAAATTGGCTAATTCATGTAACATTTAAATCAATTTCCATTAAACAAACAATTAACTAAGAACCCCGAAGCTTAGCTACCATATGAAACTTTCATTAACGTTAAGTAATTAAATTAGATAAAATGTTAAACATAGAGAATAATGAAACAATACATCGATTTCGGGAGAAGGGGAAGAATATAGCAAGATGAAAGGCAGTAGACCTTCTGTGTCTCGACTCAAGACTCGATGCTAAACTAGGTCTTAGCAACAATCTTATCATTGAAATTTAAGGTTGACAGTTTGGGTTTTTAAAAATAACATGTCATGACCACTGATTAACTAGTTCCTTTTGGAAAAAAAGGATGTCACCTTCAGTAAATCGAATGAAACATGACACTTCCTTCCAAATTTTTATATTTCCGTCCCAAACTTCACTCTACACCTTCCTAAACTTTTAAACCCTATATAAATTATTAAAAGGAGGCAAAATGCAACAACTAAGAGAAAAAAATTATGCATATATTATGGTCGTATGTGACATCTTATATAGGAGATGAATATAAAATTGTGTATCAAAAAGGAAATGAGTTATTATTCAACTCCTAGTCAATTATTTTTAAACGTGTGGTTCTTTTATGACCAAATTAAGAGTTATGGTTGGACTTGTGACGTTACAAATAAAATCAAAATAAACATCTACTAATATGATGTGGGATTAGGAGGAGTAGTGTTAATATTAGGGGCGTTAATAACTAGTGACTCGTTCAAACTTTTAGTCCAATTTTACGTTAAAAAAAAGAAAGGGATCTTAAATTGTGAATTTATTCTTGATAAAGACATCAAAATCAAAGAGGGAAAATTATGACTTTTCATATAAAAAGTATTATTAAAGAGATTTGAAATTTACACCTAGTTTACTATTAATTAATTTTGAACTTTTTATTACTCATATCCCAATTAAAATTATTGTTAGATTTAAATTGAAAATAGTTTAATTACCTTTTTACTATGACACTGGAGATGTGAATTTCACACCTAATTTACTTACCGTTACGAAAGATTTAGTGCACTTCTCATCTTTCCAAGATTATAGATTTTAGCATCTTAAAATGTTCCCTAGTACGAAACAATCACAAAGGACTTTCATTTGTGGAAAAGATGAAGACATAACACGCCTACAGGTCTGTGGATTTACAGCATATTTATTAATCCGCAAGCGTTAACTACTTATCAGATAAGACACTAAACAGTTGAGATAATGGTTTAGACAGTTTAAATGAAACTGTCCAATAATTAAACGACATATTAAATCCAACACATCATGCTGCGTTGTAGCACCAAACACATTTCCAGGTAGCCAATCAAAGCTCAAGGCTGTCCACCAACGCAACTCCCTTTTCCAACGTACCTTAAATAATTTCAGCCTACATAATATATGGTTTGTGACTACATATCATCAAAGGGACATTACAACTTGCCAAGTCACGCCACCATCATGTTACCAAAGTTGTGCAATATTGGTGTTTATCAAGTACCAAAAAAAGGTTTGTAACCTACCCAATTAAAAGAAATCTGTCCAACATGTTTAGCCATGGCTACTTGGTCCCAAAGCTGGCCTATTCAACACCTTTTGTCCTACAAAAGTCTATCAAAACATGTTAGGTAAATATATACCCAAATGACGCACCCTTGCATGCTGTTTAGTCAAGATTTTGTGGTGGCAGCCCCTGCTACCAATTTGTAAACTTCAATAGACAGCAAACCTATTTGCTACTGATGAAAAAACCAAAGATGGGACTACAAATCTGTTTGTAGCCTCTTATCACCACCGAATAAAGCTTATATGAGTCCTCTCTCGACTCCCTTTGATGTACAGTCATCATATTTACTCATCAAAGGTCCTAGAAGTCTCACTTCTGGGTGTCTTTTCCATCACTAATGGATTGATAATTGCTACTTCACTATTGTTCTCCTCCTCGGCCAGCAATGCGTTCAACTTCGTTTTCTTCAGACATTCTCTTGCTTAATACGATCGGCTGCATTATAAACAAGTAACATTTCGTTAAGCAGAATTTTGAATGGTTTTAACAGTTTTACCTTTCTCATTTTGCCCACGAACTTTTCTCCAATAGCTTTTCCATTCCCATAACCGTTGGAAACTTTTTTCTTGTCTTTATTCAATCGTAAATCCACCAATCAATCAGCAGCTACAATGGCACTTGAGAGGTCTTGAGCACCTTGCCTTCGTAATTCAATTTTTGCCCAAGAACGATAAATAGCTTATCTTCTACCAACATGTTGTGAATATCCAACCGAGGTTTGGCCCCAATTAGGCAATGTTCTCATCCCACAAAGGAAACTGATCGAGTAAAACGGTAAAGATACGACATACAACCATCAGTTCATCATGGAACTCTCTTGGGTTCATGCCGTACGTAAAATTTGTAAGAATGTGCTTCAAGGACTCGATTATACCATATCTATCACAGCCTGGGTGGTAGCATTATGAAGTATTGATATCAGAAAGATTTATGCCCTTAGTAGCTATAATTTGTGTCATTCATACACAAAAGTTTACAGGACAACTGTTTTCTAGACCGAATATCGTTAGTTGAGCGACTTGTTTGTCACAGCCGAAAAGATGGATCGATAAAGAGTACATAGCTAACTGGGGCAAAAAGGCCAGACAGAAACTCAACATTATGGAAATTACTTGGAGGGGTTCGCACCCAAAAAATTATGAGTACCACAATATCCACCAAAGTTGCTCATGGAAATTATCAAAAGCCAACCACAATGATGACAAGCGTTTACTAAAGATCAATAGCGGGAAGTTGATGATAATTTCCTTTGCATCCACCAAAACCATGAAAATTGGACAATAAGCACACAATTTAACTAACAAGTACTTTGTCCAATATCAGTTCTAGACTAGAATGAGGGAAATGGCTTTGCTCATATAACTTCAGCACACAGTACAATAAGGTATCTTGTTTATTCCAATGCATGAGAATTGTAAAAGACGGGAGCAATGATTTTGTAAACCGATATGATTGCCTTCCATTATAAAGAAGATCCCAAGAAACTCTTACATACATATGCATATATTGTTAAACCATGTCAAATTTGCAGAATCTTGTTCAGCTCAATTTTAGTTTGTTGCCTACATCTCTTTTCTATTGTACAATAAATTCAAGCTGCAAATATAATTTACCTTTAAATGATCCAAGGTTGAAGGGGAAGTTAATGTTCTGCAACTATATTAGAGAAGCGTGGGGAAATGAGTGAAATAAAAACAAAGAAATAAGAACTAATTAAGACATATTGGTTAGAATCTAATATCATTTACAAGATTCTTATACCAAAATCAAGTTTTAAAAGGTACAGAACCAATGACATAGATGACACAAACCGAAATAAAAATAATAAAATTTTCAATAAATTGATATAACCATGTGTGAAATGTATGGAGATGGAAAGCTATTATAGATTACGCCTTCTTCTTCTTGGATTTAAGCATTACATATCCAATAAACATGCACAGGAAGCAGAGTAGTGCCACACCAGCAAATACAGGTATGAATATGGCATATTCTTGTGGCAAAAAGAACTGATGGATGAAGTGATCAGTGTCTACGAAAGGCTGAAAATTACCACAATATAAAAAGATATAAGACGAAAGTTAATTGCATACATGAATTCAGTCTGATGGAAAGATACTAACCAGGATGATCACCCAAAAAGTGTAATAGGTGAAAATGGATAAGCTGATAAACGATAAAACAAATCCTACAGCTCTGTCTGCTAATTCCATGCCTCTTGTCTGGCAGTTATAAAGGCAATAGATCAATACTACCAAAATATTTCCTGGCATAAAATTCAAAGGAGGAACTTCATATGCACAAAGTAAATACAAGAGATGCAAGTCAAAAATAGAGAAAACAAAAAGGTGAAAGGAAATAGAAGAGACCATGGAGGGATGAGGAACAAACTCAAACACAAATTTACAGATTCCACGGGAACCTAAAAAGGGGGACTTGATGAGTAGGAGAAGTATACTGATAGACTCTACATATTCCAAAAATATTCTGGATATAGCCTCTGTTTCAATTTTCTCGTTATAAACAATGGTTCTTGCCTGATTTAAGGGCACACCATCAAATGTATTCAAGTCCATCACTAAACTAAAAACTTGTACAAATAATACAGCTACGAAACAAGGACATAACTTGAGCATTATTTTTATGATTATAAGCTCGAAATTTGTCCAAGAGCTAGTACAGATCATGTCTAGGCAGGGTCAAGGATATATTGCATAATGCAACGACTGCTGGTCGGCGAGAATTCATGGACTCCTTAAGCAGAAACTACAGTATGCAACTGTCCTTTTCATGACAAAAACATGAATGAGGGTTTCCATTGTTGCATTGAACAGAAAATTGGCATGAAAATTAACGACATGTAACTCGTTCCAGATCCGACATGGTATGCAATAGAAACACCGTCATAAAACTCAAAATAAAATTTCACCATGTCAATCTAATCTGAAATGAATAAAAAATAAGGAACATATCCTCATATCAAACTCCAAACATAATGTATCACCTACAAACTTTGATCTAAGAATTAATATGGAACTGATTCTGAGTCTATGATTACAGCAAACCCCAATCATAGAGACCGAAAACAAAGAATTGGTACCTTTTGCGAAGTGAGGATGAAAGTTGTTTACCCTCTCAAAATTTTCTTCTGCAGTTCTTGTTTGTGCGAGCCGTTACTATGGAGTTCTTAGGCGTAGCACTTAACAGGCGTTGATGGGCCTTACAATAACTACTAAATAATTGGGCTTCCCCAGCGAGACTGACCTTCACTTTCTTTTCTCGCTCCAACAATTTAAAATTTATTGTTACTATGATATTAACATTTATTTTCTTTTTTAAATTTAATCAAATACATTTAACTTTTAAAAAATATGTAATATAAATTTTAAATTGATGAAATCCTCTATAAGATTTTTAATTTAAACATATGTTATATTTTTAATATTTTATAAGTCCTTTAAAATTAATTTAAAATAAGAGATTTTAAACTAGTATTATGTCGATATAAATTAAATAAAACTTAAAAAAAAAAGGAAGAAAATAGAAATAAACGAAGCAGAAAAATAGCATACTGAATCCCAAGTCCCAACAAATAGACATTCCCTTTCTTATTAAACAAAGGAAAATGAACATTATTTACAATATATTCTTCCAGTGAGAAGAATATACAAAATATGACATTTATTATGCACATGGACCAGGATCAAAAAACCGGATATCAGCTCAAAAGTTGGCAGCATGCTACCATGAGCATATCAACTCTCAAACTGATTTCTTGAAAACTTGATCACAAAATCCAACTGTTTGCATTCACATGTAAAATGCAAACAGAAACCGTCTGTCTACTCAGTTTTGCAGAAGATATTGCATTATGTCCTTCCGAATAAATCCATTGAACCCACTTACTCCCCCAACTCCATAGTCAGGCCTCAAAATTTCAGGGCCCCAGAAGCTCAAGTGCCTGTACTGAGTAACAGAGCCAACTGGTCTAGGCGGCCGTATAATTGAAATGGTAGGGAGGGCCTTTCCCCACACATTTCTTGATGAGGTAAAAAGGTGCCTCTTACATTCTTGGTTCCCAGATCTCTGCATGCTCCCGGAATTTTTCAAATGGGAAGACTCTATCACCCGCTTTGTCGTGTTCATATTTGAGCTACCATTGTTTGATGAATTCAATGAAGTACCCCGTATATTAGCAGAAGGTTTCATACGGTCCAGCAATCGCAGAATCCAGTTCCCAACATTCCGCCCAACTTCTATATCTCTTTTTTGTATATTATGGTGAGCCTGAAGGGCAATATCAAAGACGGCCCTGGTTCGCCTACACAAAAGTAAGAAGCAAAAGATGTGTTTAGCTTTTTTTATGGCCATAAGAGTTCTTCAAATCTGCAACACCACAAGGAACAAATACTAAATACAAGCAACAAAAGTACTATTAGCAATTGATGAAAATCTATGCGCCATGACATATGAAGCTTCAATGCCTGGATAGACCACTGGCATAATGATAAAACCATGTCAGTAAAAAAGAAAACAATAACATTTAATCACCTATAATACTAAAATTTTCGATTAGAAATGCTACAATGAAGTCCAAGTAGAGACCTAAATCCACTGACATCATACTTGTATGATAACCACACTAATCAAGTTTAGAGAAAAATTACACTGCTGAAATAAGGCATCAGTCACTCCATACCCACTCAACTTTCATTCACGTCGTTGCCCAGCAGTGAGTAGTAATTACTAATTGCTAATTCTGTATTTTGGACAATAATAGTCAATTTAGTTGCCTTTGCCTTTCTATTCTGCAGATATATCAATGCAGAAGCTTTGGCAGCAATGCAAATAGTACATGTCATAGTGAAAAGCACTATAGGCAAAGTAGTACATATTGTCAATATTGACCCAACTGATCTTGTTCTCTCCTGTGAAGTCGGAAAACAAGTTCGTGCGCGAGTTAGTTAATATAGCACAAAAGATTCTGAAGCCTACATCAAATATAGTACTAAAAGGGGACCATCACAAATTTCATACAATGTCAAAGTCTGCTGCAGAGGTACATGATACTTCTCCATTTCAGCCCCAATTATCAGGCAAGCACATATATATTTATCAAACGCTTGGTCACTCTGACAAAATTCCAATTATGGAGCTATAGGGGCTTTGAGAAAAACAGTAAGGCTTTAAGTAATTACCCTTGTTGAATATTACAACCAATCTTCCCGTTTAAGTTTATCCCATCACTGTTACACACGCTAATCAGATACATAAGGAAAATGTGGATGACATCTAAAATTGCCGTTTTATATTTCTCAATTAGAACAATTGAAATCTGTGGAAGAACCACAGATATGGATTATGGAAACCCATCAAAAGTAACAACAAATGATATGGTGAAAAGGGGAAAACCTGCGAAGGAAGTTTTGGATCTTAGGGTGTTTTGGGCTGACGATCCTGCGCTGGAGCTTCAAAGCGAGTCTATAAGTGCGCTTCAGACCTAAGAAATAGGCCGTAGCCACCGTGATCTCCCATAGAACCATCCTCGACTTGACTTCTAATACAATCTCGTAGACGTGCTTATAAGGTGTTCGGTTTAATGTCACAACACAAGGGCTTACGAGGCCAGTGTCTCTTTATATTGAGGGTAAGCGAAAGAAATGGCATTTCGTTGGCGACAAGCAAGAAAAGTATTCTGGTTTTGGGGCCGCCAGTATATTCCAGACTAGTGCGGACCCGCTGTGTATATGTTTATGTTAGTTCTGAGCTCACCGATGGTTGGAGGCCATCGTCGCCATTGACTTCTCGCGTTTGAACGGTTACATCTGAGGCGTCGGCGAATTTGTATAAGCCCATTCTATTTGGCATTGGTTTGGGTTCTATCCGCTGCTGGGTCAGGCCAGGCCTAGTCTCTTGCCCTTGTCTTAGACTCTTAGCACCGGTGATGGGGCAATTATTCATCCACACGATCCCAGTAATTAAATTAACATTTCTATGCACCGGGATAATTTATTAAAACACATTTATCCCAGTAATTAGATTAACATACATATTGATCCAACTTTAAATGTGGGGTTAAATTGATAAAACAGATATATTAAATTTTAAATTTTATCTTATTTTATAAAACTAATTAGAATTATCAAAAACATGAATAAATGTTCAACTTGATAATTTGTTTCTTCTATTCTAAGGTTTCTTGCAGTTAAAATAATTATATTTTAATTAACATATAAATTGGTATTTTTACATATTAACTCACACATTATAATGAAATAATTACAATTATAATATTTTAAAATAAAAATAAAAACTCCAAAAGATAGTCATCCCATATGAAACTCAATGTAAACTTTTTGTTCTGTGCTTTTTTCTATCTTCCATTTTTTCCGTCAACTTAAGTATTTCAGCCCTTTAACTCTTTCCACGTTGGATTTTTTCTCTGCTTTAACTTTTTTTATAAAAATACTAAGAATGATAACAGTAATCTAACACAATGTTTGAAATTTAATCATGATTGAATCTGCAGAACAAAAATAATATTACAATTTTTTATCGAATTTTTTAATTAAATAACTTGAAAAATATTATTTATAAATAAAAAGTTGAATTTACATTATTCCAAATTCTACAAAAACTTTATTCTCAAGCTAGCAACTACAAGATGTTCATAAGAATTCATGAGATCAATTTATTTAAATAAATGTGCACTTGCATATTTATTTAAATATCTTCATACTTTAATTTATGAAATTAATTCATGATAATGAAATATAACATGTGCTAGTTTTAAAATTCTATCAATATCTCATCTTGACGAAAATTCAATTATGAATAATTTAGAAATAATATATAAATAAAAAGACAAATATCAAAATTATGATCTCATCATAATTTCAATTGCATAGTAATCATTTCATATATTTTTACCTTTAGTGTTACAATATCAAATATGATTAATATAATACATAAAGATAAAAGTACCATTATTAAATAAAATAATAGTATCATATATTAAATTATAAATAACTTCAATCAAAGACATAAACTTACAAAAAAACCTAGCAATAATCCACACTTTGGACTTGCTCTTCTTTTCCCCTTCATTTGGCCTGAGAGCACTACTAAAATGTGAAGCATGCGATAGTGGTGACGAGGATGGTGTGGAGTTAAAATAAACTATAGAACCTAGTAAATGCCCTTTTTGAAAAGTTGAATACATATTAGTATTAACATTACCAAAACTTACTAAACCTTGTAAATTAAATTTCAAATACTAAGAAACACACACAATTGGAGTTGATTTCACAAAAGAAATTTTGATTTTTAGGGACTTCTAGATGCTCTAATGTCTAATCGGGTAAATGGGTGGCAAAAAAGTTTGAAGTTCATAAGAAAGAAAGCCAAGCATAGGGGCGAGATAAGTATGATTAAATAACTGGTAATAATTCATAAACCAATTTTCCAAAATCTAATAAACCAAAACAAGTCTTTTGACATAAGGGTGCACTACGCTTCAAAATATTTGAAATTCTTCATATATAAGAACTCTTTTTTTTTTCTTGAGCTTTTACTTCTTAGTCTTAGTGTCACAATTTGAATACCACTTAGATTGGAAAGAATAACCCCATCATAAGGAATGCCAAGTATTGGAATGAATAAGAGCCCTAAGTATAGCCTTCGAGGAAAGCATCAAGGTCATTAATTGGTTCAGCAAAGATCTTAGGCTCTAATACACTTTTGGGACTTCAAGCAATAATTTTCACAAGATATTCAAGTTCACCCAACCAATAGCAAACTACTCACACAATAAAATTGACCTAAAAATTACAATCACATGATTTTAATGTAAATTGTTCTTCAGTGTAGAGGTAACAATTATAGGACAAACTAATATTAAAATGTACTAAATCAAATATCAGGATATAAATAATAAAGTTTTCAAGCTCTCGCACTCAAGAATATCTCACAAGATAACTATAACTAATATAGCTCTTTTAGCTTTCTCTAAAGCTCTCTCAAAATACCTTTTCTAACAACCTTTAGAATTGAGTACAAATTTATACACACACACACACACATAAACATATATACATATACACACATATCAATAATATGAAAGACAATTTATGGATCGATTTATTTTTGTCGTACCTGTATCCATGATAGTTTTGTAAGGATTGATTCCCTTTTTCTTTGCTTCCTTGATTTGTTTCTTCAATGGTTCAGAAACAACTTTGATAATTTTCTAAGAGACATCATACAACTAAGCTCATGTTATTTTTTTAAAAGAGAGAAGGAAAGGGCCTTGGACCTGAGATCAAGGCTTTAAGACCCAATAACCATTATCTTGGGCTCTGTTCATTGGATTTAAATCTATAAGTGACATGGGTCATTAAATAATCTAACAATATTCTACTTAGCTTATGTTACGACTTGGTGATTCAATAATACAACTTTAAGTGCACACAATATATGAAATCGATCAAGTCATCCTTAATTAAATTAAGATGATGGGATTATGGTGGTCACAAGTTATACAACACGATTCCTTCCATGTATTACATATTCAACTCAATTCATAAAACTTTAAGTGGATAATTATGTAATTATTATCTCACAAAAATAATTATTATCATTGTATACAACATAATATGGATAACAAGTAAGTGAGCAAAAATATGAATGTAATTGAATTCACAAATGTCATAACTATTTGAGCAAAACAATTATATGTATATATACATGTCAAAATGCTATGCTAACAAAGACTTATTTATAATGCCCATCCGTTCAACATCACTAATAAATATTTTGGGTGATATGCCTTTAGTTAACGGATCCGCTAACAT
The DNA here is from genome assembly GCA_027478405.1 of Erythroxylum cassinoides. Classification (NCBI taxonomy): domain Eukaryota; kingdom Viridiplantae; phylum Streptophyta; class Magnoliopsida; order Malpighiales; family Erythroxylaceae; genus Erythroxylum; species Erythroxylum cassinoides. The sequence goes on from JANIPM010000005.1 coordinate 18,497,119, forward strand.
GAGATCAATACCAATATGCTCAATTGACACTTTATGTTTTTACACTTCTTCTTTCACAGGCAAATACTTCAAATCTATATGTTTCACACCCTTTGAATACTTATCATTCTTAGAGAATAAAATAGCTACAGAATTATCACAATAAATTCTTAACGGTCTATTAATACTGTCGATAATGCTACGATCTAAGATAAAGTTCCGCAATCAAAATCCATGAATTGCGGCCTCAAAGCATGCCATAAATTTAGCTTCTATAGTGGAAGTAGTAATGACGAACTACTTTGCACTTTTTCACGAAACTGCTCCTCCAACTAATAGGAACATATAACCGAATGTAAATTTTCATGAGTCTACACAACTGACATAGTCTGAATCCGAGTAACCTATCACTTCGAGATGGGTTGATTTTCTATATGTGAGCATATAGTCATTTGTGTCTTGTAAATATCTAAGAACTTTCTTTGCAGTTTTCCAGTGGTCCATTCCAAGATTGCTTTGATATCGGCCAGTATTTTGACAACAAAACTGATATCTGGTTGAGTGCATGTTTGAGCATACATTAAACTCCCAACTACGGACACATAAGGAATAGATTCCATTTCCTTACGTTCTAAATCTTTTCGTGGACATTGTATTTGACTAAATTTGTTCCCTTTCTGAATTGAAACTATCCTTGTAGGGCACTTTTCTATTTTAAATCTTTCTAATATTTTCTAGATATAACTTTTCTGAGACAATCCCAACAAATAATTCAATTCCTATCACATAGGATGCCTGACCCATATCTTTCATTTCGAAAGTGTTAGAGAGAAAATTCTTTACATTATGTAACAAAACCATATTATTAGCAGCAAGAAGGATATCATCAATATATAGGATTAATATGATGAACTTGCTCCTAGCAATCTTCATATATATACACTGATCAATGGTGTTTTCAAAAAAATCATAAGACGTAATAGCTTATCTTCTTTACCTTATAGACCTTTGTAATGCTACTTCTTGTAGCATCACTGGATTATTTGTAACTTGAACATCGTTAGCTAGTTCTTCATTAATATGTTCAATTTGTAGAATTGGAACATTAATTTGTTATTCCGATAATTTGCATATCCGTGATGCAACAAGAAGAATAACAATTGGTGAGATCACATTTAATGTAGTAGTTTCTACTTGACTTGGAGTAATTTCTACTTGACTCTCTTAAATATCCACTTTTTGCAGTTCTCCACTCCCACTAATTAGACCATTCTCAATGAACCGACCGTTACTAGACTCAACTATTCTCATACTATGATTAGGATAACAAAATACATACCCTTTTAACTTTTTGGAATAGCCGATGAAATAACCACTAACAGTTCTTGCATCAAAGTTCTTTTCATATGGATTATATAGCCTTACTTCTGCCTGAAAACCCCAAATGTGAAGGTGTTATAAACTAGGTTTCTTTCCTATTTACAGTTCATAAAGTCTCTTAGGAACTACCTTACTAGGAATCCTATTAAGCAGATATGCAACAGTCTTTAATGCATGCATCCACAATGATGAAGGTACAGTACTATAACTTAATATACTCTTAACCATATCCATAAGAGTACGATTCTGTCTTTCAACTACACCATTTGTTGCGGTATATCAAGTATTGTGTATTGCGTAGATATGACTTGACTTACAAAAAACTTTGCAAATGGACCTGGACATTGTCCACTTTCATCAAAATTTTCATAATATTCACCACCTCTATCAAACGTCACTATCTTTACTTTTCTATCTAACTGCCTTTATATTTCATTGACGAATAGGATGTCTACAGACTGAGACTTCTCATGTAGCAGTAAATATAGCCATATCGTGAGAAGTCATCAATAAAGATAATAAAATATTTTTCACCACCCCATGAAGGAACATTGAAAGGACCACATATGTCAATGTGTATTAACTCAAGTAATTCGCTATTTCTTGTGGCTAGATTCCTTGATATATGTTTGGTTTGCTTATCTTCAATGCAATCCACACATATATCTCAGTCAGCAAAATCCAATTGAGGTAAGATTTCATTTTTTAGTAACTACTGCTCCCTTTCCCTAGATATATGATGTAATCTTTTATGCCATAAAAAAGCATAACATTCCTTATGTGCACTATGTTTATTTCCAATAATATGGTCAATATGAAACAGAGATTTAGCAAAATCAACATCAATGCCTCGACTTGTAAGAAACTTTGCAAATGGACCTAGACATTGTCCATGTTCATTAAAATTTTTATAATATTCACCACCTCTATCAGACCTTAATATCTTTACTTTTTTATCTAACTACCTTTCTATATCATTAACGAACACTTCTAGGAAGTCCACAGATTGAGACTTCTCATATAGCAGATAAATACAACCATATCGTGAAAAGTCATCAATAAAGGTAATGAAATATTTTTCGTCGTCCTAAGAAAGAACGTTGAAAGGATCACAGATGTTAGTGTATATTAATTCAAGTAATTCGCTACTTTTTGTGGTTGGATTCTTTGATATATGTTTGGTTTGCCTACCTTTAATGTAATCCACAAATACATCCTAGTCAGCAAAATCCGATTGAAGTAAGATTTCATTTTTTAATAGCCTCTGTACCCTTTCCTTGGATATATGACTTAATCTGTTATGCCACAAAAAGCATACCAAT
>JANIPM010000005.1:18531671-18548056 GCA_027478405.1 Erythroxylum cassinoides
TAGGCAATGTGCATATGTGTGTATGTATATGCTTGAATTGATAAATTGTGAATTGCTATGATGTGTTTTATGTTATGCTATGTATTGAAAGATGTATGACATTTTGATATAGTTAAATTGTGAGTATGATCATGTTATGCCATTAAATTGTGTCATGGAATTTTTGTATAAAGAAAGAGTATGAGACTATAAAATTGTGAATGATTAAATTGAGTATGAAAATTGATTGTGTTTGGGCAAGAGTGGAATTGTTTTGTAGTCATGTGCACGTCGACATAAAGCCTTCTCCTGGCTACTCGTTTGTGGTTCACGAGATCTGAAAAGTAGACTCATTTTGTTCACGGAGTAAACTTCGGTTTCTCTATTTTGTTCCATGGAACCCTCAAGCCAATTGTTTGTGCATATAAATTTTGATTTGTTAAGTTATGATGAGATTTTGAGTTTTATGCTTTGATGTGAATTACATCCAATATGTTCTATATAATGATGTAATGAATTGTGAGATGTGTATTGGAATTGTGAATGATGAGGTTACATTGTTGGATTAAGACAAAACAAGTATGCCTATATGGATTTCAAATATGTTTGATTGTGTGGCTCATTGCTAATGACTATAAATATATTAGCCACTGAGCTGTGTAGCGCAACCCACAATTTTCCCTCCTTAGATGCCGACCAAGAAGAGTAACGATCCTTGCAAGGCATTTGGAAACTCCAAGATAGCTAGGAATCTTTTGTACTAAGTTAGTAACACTTGGTTAGCTTTATAGGCATATCAAACATGAGCATCTTTTGTATTTTGTATTAAGTTTGATGTATATGTTAATATGTAAGTAAAGATTATGTAAACATTCATTGTGTTTAGAAATGAGAATGAAAATTTGAGAAGTTCTTTTTGTATGACTATGTTCTTTTACAAGTTTGAGAAGGACAGATGTGCTTATCCTTGGTTGAGATTTCCAATTGTTGCTAGTGTTAGAATAGCATGTTGGAGTGGGAAAGCTTGTGGTGATGAATTATTGGGGTTGAGATTCAAGAAATAATGAGATGTATTTAGTAGTTAAGTAGTTAAATGGATACGAATTGGTTTTGCACTAGAAGGGTGGATTGGGAGGAGATTATGAGAAAAGGGGATGTTAGAATGGATTTAAGATCCATTGGAGGGGTTTTGGAGGGAGAAAATTTTTGATGCTGAAAAATTGCCAGACCAGAAAGTCACATGGTCTGACTGTGTACATTTCACATGGTCCGTGCTTTATCAAAATGACAGAATTTCACCTTGGAGTCTTAATAAAAGTTGTATATCTAGAAGTCCTCTGTCAAACCGTTAAAAAATGATGTCAATCCGACTTTTGTACCAAAAGTTATGGCAATTGCGCCAATGCATGTACAAAATGAGTAAGGACATAAACATGTTGGATTCTTTTGGTCATAACTTCTTCGTCCGACCTCCAAATTAAGTGATTCTTAAACCGATAGATTCTTAACACATTTTTCTACCTTTGCACAAAAATTGATAGCCTTTGGTGTTGAATTCGAAAAAATTGATGGAAAGAAAATGAGGGTTCATTGAAATAACTCTACAAGGAAACCCGCTCACACTTTTTGACTTCGGATCGATAGTTGGGCTCCTAGAACGGGGTCTAATAAGTTGACCTTTGGAAATAACAAGTTCAGTAGGCAAAGAAAAATCAAGTTTCTTATGCTAAATAATGAGCTAAAATTCGATCTTTTGACCTATATCAACTTAAAATTTTTTACATTTTATAAAATTATTTATTGACGATGGATTGGCTTATTTGGATTTAAATTATCATTTCCTTAGAATAATTATTGTTTGGATAATTATTTTGGTTTTTTATTTGATTTTAGAGAATTTTATTCTTTAAGTCTCCCATAGACATAGGGTTTCAACATTTATTTCTATCTTATTTAAACAATGATTAATTAAGCCCAAAAACTTAGATTGGGCTTGTCAAGCTTTCTATATAAATAAAACAGTTAAATAGAAGAGAGGAAAAAAGAGGTTAGAAATTATTTAAAAACCTATTAATGCATTCATTCAAGATGATAAGTTTCTGTTACGAAAGATCAACACTCAAGTCTTATTTCTTAAGGAAGCAAAACTCTTGTCAAAGTTTGATTTAAAAGAAGGTTTTTGGCAATTGGGAATCGATCCACAAGAAAGTACAAGACAACTTTTTGCATCTCGAATGCTCAATATCAATGGACTGTCAACTTATTTGGAGTTAAGGTTGCTCCAGTACTATTCCAAAGGGCTATATCAAAGAATTATAAACCTTACTAGTTCCTTGGTCTACATTGATGACCTTCTATTATACTTAAAGCCCATAAAGATCATAAGGTACTACTTCAATCATTTTTGGGTCTTGCAAAGCAATATGAGATTATGCTTTCAACTAAGAAAAGCCACATTGAATAACCTAAATAGAACTTTTTAGAATGAACTTTCAGATGGATTTTATCAATTTAGCCCATACATAGCTAGTGTGTTATTACAATTTCCTAATTAAAATCTCAACACAAAGCAAATCCAACAATTCCTTGGCATTGTTAATTATATTAGAGATTTCATCTCACATGTCGTTGATTATACAAGATCCTTATCCAAATTTTTGAGAAAGAATCCACCACTATAGAATAAAGATCAAAACAAGGATGTACAGTACTTAAAGTAAACTTGGAATTGTTAATTATATTAGAGATTTCATCTCACTTGTGGTTGATTATACAAGATCCTTATCCAATTTTTTGAGAAAGAATCCACCACTATAGAGTAAATATCAAAACAAGGATGTACAGTACTTAAAATGATTGAAAATGCCAACACATCCTTTAAATAGATGCTAGTGACCATTATTAGGGTGTCATCTTAATTGAAGAGATTGATAGAACGCGACATTATTATGACCATGTTAATGGCCAGTTTAAGAAATAAAAAAGCCTATCATATCATCTATAAGGAAATCTTAGCGATGAAAAAGGTATTGAGAAATTTAATTTCCACCTCATCCCATGCCATTTTATGGTGGAAATGGATAACATATCCTTTCCAAAGATTCTTGAACCTAACAAGAAGATATTACTTGATAAACAATTGCTTCATTGGCAAAATTGGTTCTCTCATTATTAATTCCATCATATCAAAGGTCATTAAAACGTGCTTCCTGACTTTCTGTCTAGACCTAAAAAACCAATTCAATTCCTCTCTCTCATTTGAAGAAATCCAATCCCTCTACTCCCAATTATGTATTTTTCCCTTTATAATAGGATCAAAAAAATCCTTCCTTGCAATCTCTAGAAATCCTCCACAAACATTAGATGAAATTGCTTTTCTCCTCTGCAAAAGCCTTTTTTTTTACTACCTTCATCTTATTCTCACCACCCTCAAAATTACTCCTTATCCACATAATTTTGGTATTTTAACACCCTATTGTATCCTTTACCATAACTATGATACTTTTCCTAAGCCAACTATGTTACATCTCTGGGCTTTGTCTACCCTCTATGCCTGTCCAATTGCTTTATCTTCTTTGTATATTTATAAACATCTCGCTAATCCTGCTAATGAAAGTTTGCTTTTATGGTCATTCTTAGAGTAGTTCCGACCTTTAGCTAAATGACATATCCAACTAGGACAAATCCTCAACTGCTATCAACTATAGAGCATTTCCCTAGTCTGAACAAAAAGATCAATCTTTCTTCACAATCCACTATCCTTATAACCTGACTGATAATGGTTATGTCTACACCATCAACCATAAGGAAAACATAATGCGAGATCTATACTATATCATTTTTTAGATCATTTGAACCATCATCCTAAATTCACAAAGCTAACTACTTGTACATTTCTAGGTCCACACCTTAGTAACTTTGCCCTTCCAAAGCCTATTTCACTATTTGATGGATATTTGACTTCATTTGATCAATTTGCTCATATGAGATTTAGTGTCATAGCAGGTGAATTGCCATGTTCACCTAGCTTTGAGCCTAAGAAAAATTTTGAAATTAGAGAAAGCTCAACTGCTTAAAAGCCCAATGAAGAGCCCAAACATCCTAACTATTTTTAAGATACTTAAGATCCTTAGCCTCCAGTTTAGACTGATGCAGAATGATCCATTTCATAAAATAAATGGAAAAGATAGATGATGTTATGTCTACTTCTGATGATGACAGTAGACCTCAATCTTTCTCTACGCCATGTTGTTGAAAGATTTTATTTGATCTCTTAGGAATGTTATGGGCACCTAATGTTTCCCAATAATTTTTACTTTTACAATGTCCTTTTGTTTTTTTAGTTAACATTATTATACCATGTAGCGTTGCTTGTATCTTCATTTAAAAGCTGTTTATCTTGTTCTCCCTTGCTTAGTCTATAAAAGCAAGACTTCTCTTCTTTGTAGATACACTTGGTCCTATCAATAAGATGAAGAGTGTTTTTTATGTTATGACATCCTTCTAAGTCTTTCTCTCTCCTAAAAGCTTAAGTCTTGAATAATATACGCAGCAGTCAAGTACGTTCTACACTAATCTCTTCATAAAGATCTTGTGTCTTAAAAAGTCTTAAAATATAGATACTATTTGAGATCTAAGTTACGGGAAAAGATTGATCAGTTTAGAATTATCAAAAGCATGCTTTGAGAATAGTTGCTCTAAAAGAAAAAAAAAGTTTGTTTCTCATCTACCATATCTGAAATTTAAGTTGAACTGATCAATTTTCTTTTAAAATATTTTTTTATTAGGAAAAAATTTAACATCATTTTATCATTTTTTAAAATTTTAACTAGGGTGTGGGCCATCACTACAAATTTTTCTCTATTTCGAGTTTCAAGTCATATTTCTTTAACGTGTGAAAAGCTCGTTAAAGACAAGTAAAGGAGCAAGCAAAATCAATTGACTTTGATATCAAGTAATAAACCACACGAGCTTTTAATGTCAAGCTAACCATAGATTCGGCCAACACAATGGAGCTCTTATGTAACATTGACAAATATGGGATTGAATTGATCTTGACATGAACTTTTAACATTGAAATAGAACAAAGTAAAGATGAGAACTAAATTAACACATGCAACAAATTCGAAATAACTAAACTGAAATTTTATTAAAAGTTTAAGGGAAAATGTACATTAAACAAGAAAACAAGGTAAAACCAATAGCATCTAAGGACCGATCAGCAAAAATTCACTTTCTATCTTCAGTTATCACTGAATTAGTGACCTCCCAATTTAACAACCCCTACTGACCAACAAACCTGAGAAGTGAGAACCAAAGAAGAATCAGAAGGGACAAAGAATGATGAAAATAAAATATAATAGATTGAATTTTCCTTAGAAAATGTTGATCAACAGAGTCATCATCCATGCAACAAAGAACTTTTAATCAAAATCAACCAACCCTTCCATAGACCCACAACAGCTTCTGACAACAAAAGGGTGATTAAGTAACTCATCTATAGTTCCTCTGTTTCTCCAATCCTTTTCCAAACACCTCCTCACGAAACTCCTAAACTCTGACGATGAATTTTCCGGCATTTCCAATGTCTCTCCAAAGCATATTGCACACACCAACGCTGCCCAATCAGGTTTCTCTCCCATTCCAATCAACGGATAGTGACCCATCAGACACTCCAAAACCACCACTCCAAGTGACCATACGTCACCGGCGAACCCATCGGCGTTATGATCCCCACCCCACCTCTCAGGATCAAACCTTTCAGGGCTCATGTACGCACATGTTCCCATGAAACGATCGCACGAATCATGCTTGCCCGCCACAACTCTGCTCACCCCGAAATCTGCTATCTTCACGTCACCTCTTGCATTGATCAATAGATTCGAGGGCTTTATGTCGCCGTGAACTATCTGCATTCTGTGCAGGTACTGAAGTCCTAGAAGGACGCCACGTGCCACAGCAGAGACAACGTTCTCCGGCATCACTTTACGTAGAAGCAAAATATCGTGGAGCGAACCTCTCTCCATGTGCTCCATCGCAAAGCAAAGATCATCATCACTGTCGAACACTGCATGACACCGAACAATGTAAGGAGAGTCAACACGTTCAAGTATCTCCGCCTCCCGAACGGCCTGTTTCCGGAGGGTGACGGCGTTACGGTCGAACCGGAGAACTTTCAATGCAAAGATTGATGAGGTTCGCTTGTGACGTACTTTATAGACAGTTCCACCATTTCCATGCCCGAGAACAGTCAATTTCTCAAGGTCGGAGAGGTCATCAATATCTGGACAGCGTGGACTGGTGGTGGCAGGGAACACCGGAGGACAGTGTGAGGGCCGGTGGCGGAAGTCGGCTGGCGGAATGGGTGGTGGTAAGGAGAGCCGCAGTGCTTGTTGGTGTCTTCTCTCCTTCACCAATGTCATTGGCACACAGCAGGACACTACCTGAAACACGCTCAAAGGAATTGTAATTGTTAAGAACAAACAAACAACTAATTAAGCAGTCTTCTCTTTAAGAGAATTGTTTCCTTAATTAACTATATATCCTTAAAACTTAGAAAAGAAAACATTCATTTATGTTTGCGATGTGAAAAGAGTATAAAGTCATGTGTTTATACGGTTACATACAATTGGGGACGAGACCAAACACGTGCATGCATGGTAAGAGAACAGCCAACAAGTGGCTGTGTGACAAATGACAGTGCCCAAATCCACGGGGCAGGTGAGGTTTTCATGGTGACGTCAGCGCCAATCTCTGGCAAGTGAGTTGAGTTACGTTTGTAAATTCAATTTCCGAAACGACATCTGTCCTCTGGATTTAACTGTTTTTCTTTAATTTTCTGTTTTGGGACTAATAGTTTTAGTGGTTATCATTAAACATGTGATGTTATGTGAGATTAATAGGAGTAGGTTGTGCTGTATATGGACTGATTGTATGTTACACAGACAAACATGTTTGATTATTAACATGTATATTGATACGGACAATGAAACACATTTTAACCCCTTTTGTTGCCTGTAAGATTGTGCCGGCGAGATCTTGATAATTCAGATAATTAAGGATCCAAAGTCCGAAATGGAAGGTGAAGCCATGCAACCGCCGGTTTTTATTTTAACTAATTATTTTACATACAATTACGTTTGCTTTGCTTAGCTAGCTATTTTCCTGCGCCTGAAAACCCTATTTTTAGCTCATGATCTTTCTTTTTCACGATCAGTAACAGATCTCATTCCTCAGGCGGAGTGCTTAGATCAACCTAATTAAAGGTTTTAGCCTTGATTTTTCACATTTATATTATTATAAATTTAGCTTTACTTTTAATCGTTAAGCAGAAGTAGTTACTTGTCTGAGATTCAATCGAGCCACCTCAACGACATAATGTGCATATATACCACCGAGTTGGACTCGTTATGTGTTGCTCTTCAGAACCCTCATAAGTTCAAACTAATAATCATTGTTTAGTAAGATGCCATATAAAGCAAACTTATCATTGATATATAAAACTGAAGAAATCTAGGATCAATGCTGACCGCTGACTATGAATTGTCTATGGCTTCTATATGTATATCTATTTTACTTAGCTAATCATATGCAAATATGACTCTAATTCATCAAACCTGAGACCTATATATAGACTAAAAGCCAGCTGCAATAATTAATAGATGTTGGCGTCAACTGGAGCCCTTGAAAGTAATAGATAGGTTCCTAAGTGTTTCAATCCTACTAATAACCTCACAATGGGAATCGACTGATCCTATATCAGCTTTAGAAGTATTGAAAAAATTCCAACATGTTGAAGTCCCTCTAAAGTTAAAATTGTGTACCAAATTAGCTTGAATCTTATTTTGGTTTAATCCTAATTGTTGGAAGTTACACAAGAAGTAACTTCCGACAGTTATCGTCCTCATATAAAAGAAGGATAGGATGATTACATTGATACAATACGAGAAAATCTCTCCCTACATTCTTAAACTCTCTCCATTCTCTTTCACGTAAAGCAATCATCAAAGGCTTAGAGTTTGGAACGTGAATTAATCGGTGACTCTAGTAGCCAACTGTAAAACGAAGCAAATCGATCCGGTACTTCCTCATTAAGGTAAGTCCTTATAAATCTACACTAATCAATTTAGTTCTTTTGCTTATACCTATATGTGATAAAGATATATGTTCATTGCAAATAAAATTATGAGATTCATATTTTATTTATATATTATCCTTAACATTATTCTTAATTATTAGTTTTTTTAGATTAGACATTATTACTAGATAGAAAAAATAGCATATGTCACATTTTTTTCTTATGAAGGAAATAGTTGTAGTTGATCTTATAGATTAAAGTGTAGAGATAATTAAACAAATAAATGTGTGCTAGTTAAATAATAAATTTACTAATAAACTATCCTTATATGAAAAATTCATTTAAAATATTATTTATATATCCATAAAAATTTTTATTTAAAAAATTGTATAAATGATTCTTTGATTTAAAATCTTCAAAGTAATGTCATATAAGTATATTCTTTCATCCCACTAGTCTTTTGCATGCCATTGAAAATAGTTCGTTGGGTAGGCATATATGAAAAAGTGGAATTTACCCACCTTAATTGATGGATCATACAGGTACTAGTATTTCAATTTATCAGTTCAGTAAGTAAAAGTAAAGTTCGCAAAATGTTATCTTAAACGAATTACAATGAAAGAGGAGAAGAGAATCCATAATTGAGAAACAATTAGAGGGGGAGATAATGAATAACCAGTCAGGTAAAGTAAAGGAATTAACATGGAAGAGACACAACAAGGGCCACTGAAGCAGGGAGTTTGCTCTTCCTATGAGAGAACAAGAAATCGTTGGGCTTATGGGAATTGAGAGAGAGAGAGAGATATTTTAGTTTTTCTTTTTCTGTTTTGGGTTTCAACTTGAAGATCATTTCTTCTTCTTCTTAAGGCTTACCCCATACATATATTCATATTATCATACAGTTAACAATAATATTCAACGACGACTCTCTCTTGTTGTACGTAGTTGTCAAAATCTTGTTTTTCTCCTTTTCTAACAATTTGGTAGGTGGATTTTGACTTTGCCTTATCACATTAATTAAAACCTAATGTTCTCCAGAGTACATATCTTGTCCATTCTTTTTCTTAAATTAAGAAAATTAACGAGTGTCCCTCCTGAATGGACGGACGGTCTTGAGGATTCCTCCTTCAACGTTAAACATCTTCATTATTTGGAATTGGTTCGGCTTTCCTAATTAATTCCTATACTTTAATAAATCATTATTCCCAGGTTATTGTTAACTACTAGCTACCTCAGACCTCTAACTCTAACAGCCAGGCAGTTACTGTCATCTTTTCTCTATGGTATACCAAGCCCATTTTGGATCGTTGATACTTGATAGAACTGTGTGAAGACTTAATAATTTTTATTATGCTGCAATTCTAACTCTTTCATAATTAAATAAGAAAAGGCATTAAAAATTATTGGCAATTGTGAATTTACTGGTTCTCTCTCCTTTTTCTTATTAGTTTGACAAAGACACATACAGCTAAAATCGAGAATATCAAAGATTAAGCACATTTCAAATTTAAAAATTTTATATTTTATAATGTTAAAAACATGGGGAAAATATATATGCCAAGATAGACAGATAATTAGATATGTTTTAAAGAGAATTGCTTCTCCTTTCTCTTCTCATCAAAAAATTTTTTCTTGGAGGTTTTTGAGTTCTCTTAGTTATGTCTTTTAGGCTTTAATTCTTCTTTGTTTTCTTGTAGTATTTGTTGTCTTGTTTCTGTTTTGTTTTGTGTTCTTTGAATTTGGTTCATTTACATGTCTCGTTTTGTTCATACACTTGATGTACCATAAATATTGTAACTAATACAATTTTTTTTTCGATTTTAACATACTTCATTCTTAATAATATTGTATCATAGTTTGGTTGGGCATAATATTTACTCTTCTTATATTGAAGGATTTGTTACAATCAGTCAACGAATTGCATTATCTAGTATAATACAAAACTTGGTATGTCAAATTTGATTTACCATTATATTATTTACAACTTAAATTATATTCACTAATTTAGTAAATGACTTATAATTGTGTAGCTACGAAGACAAAAGTTGGATGACTCATGAAAAATAGTTCAGTTAATACATAGAAGAAGTGAAGATATTCATAAAATTTGTAAAACACGAAATGGATTCAGAATGTGAATTTCATTGTCCATGCATAAATTGTTTAAATTTTAACAATCAAAGTCAAGATGTGGTACATAATCACTTGCTAATCCGAGGCATAAATAATTTCTATACTCAATGGATTTATCATTACGAAGTTAGTAATGGTACAAGTTTGATCTAGATCTAGGTAATGATAGTGATAGTAATACTGATGTAGAAGATGGTGATAACAATGCCGACATAGATGATGGAATTTAACAAATGTTGGAGGATGTGGGGAATTATAGAGAGACTATAGATGATAATACTATGTCTAATACATTTGGTAGAATTACACAAGATAATTTTGAGAAGCTATTAAAATAAGCTCAGGATGAATTATATCTAGGTGCTTTAATCTCTCATAACTATATTTTGTTATGAAGTTGTTGCACTTAAAGATACATAATAAGTGGAGATAAAAATATTTTGACATGTTGATTAACTTGCTCAAAGATGCATCACCAATTGGTCACAAATTGCCCAAATCTTACTATAAAATGAAAAAATTTTAGGACTTAGAATTATGATATATACCAATACATGGTTGTAAGTATGATTGTGCTATCTTTTTGAAAGAGTTTAAAGAACTTCAAGAATATCCAATTTATGGTACATTAAGGTGGAAAATGGATGATGAAAATGAAAAAAGATACCCTATAAATTCTAGCTATTAAAGCACGACTACAAAAGTTGTTTATATCAATGAAAACAACTATAGATATGAGGTGGTATTAACAAAAACGTATTAATCATAATTTCATAGTGATCTAGCAGACTTAAAGGCATAGAAAGAATTTGATGGAAAGTCTTTACAATTTGCAAATAATTGTTGTAATGTTCAACTTGGGTTAGCCTCTGATGGATTTAATCCATTTGGTAATATGAGTACTTCTTATTGTTTGTGACTAATAATTCTTGTTTCATACAATTTAGTAGTATGGAAGTGTACGAAGGAACCCTTTTTCTTATTTTTTTTACTTATTTTAGGGCCAACAGCTCTTGATAAAGACATTGATGTATATATGCAGCTATGAATTAATGATTTAAAAGATCTTTAGGAAGTTAGTTTAGAAACTTATGATGCTATAAAAGGTGAAAAATTTAAAGTGCATAGGATTGTTTTGTGGAATATAAATGAATTTTCAGCCTATGGCAATTTATTTGGATGGAGTACTAAACAATATATGGCATGCCCTATGTGTAACTATCAAACTCATTTTATGAGGTTACAAAGAAAAACAGATCATATGGTGCATCTTATAACTTAACACATGGGTATAGATAGCAGAGAAGCAAATTGCTCGATAATAATGTAGAATATAGTGAAGCTCGTTTACACTTGTTAGGAGATGATGTGTTAGATCAATTATCATATTTGGAAGAGTTTATACTTACCAAACACCCAAGTAATAGAAATTAAAAGCAAACTTTGTTGACCTCAATTGGAATAAAAAAGAAACATAATTTTAGATTTCCTTTGTTGGAAGGGTTCGTTATTAAGGCATAATCTTAATGTTATGCATATTGAAAAAAAAATACTTATGAAAATATTTTTAGCACTTTGATGGGTATTGATGGCAAATCAAAACACATGATTAATGCTAGAATTGATATAGAAGATATCAATATAAGAAACGATTTGCATTTGAAAAGGATAGATAATGGGTCATACATGATTTCACTTATTTGTTACGTTATGTCAAAAATGAGAAATAAAATTTTTATCAGTTTCTTAAATCAATTAAGATTTTTAATGGGTATCTGTTATATCAATGCAAATGAGGAAAAAGTTTTGGTCTTCAAGAGCTATGTTTGTCATATGTTTCTACAATGATTCCTTCTGGTTAGAATACATAGGTGCTTGTCGAAGGATGTGTCAACTTTTAGGAGAATTGGGTAATTTTTTAGCAATTATGATGTAAGCAACTAAAGTTAAAACAACTTGAATACATGGAAAAAGAAATTTCTTTCATTCTTTTTTAGATTAAAGTAGTTTTTTTTTGCCATCATTCTTTGATATTATGGTGTATTTAACAATTAACTTACACACGAGGTAAAAGTTTATGGCCTGATTCAATTTTGATATGGATTCCCGATTGAAACATATTTATTTTTAGTTGCATATTTATTATATTTTGCTATTATTTAGTAGCAAATGCTAATCTTGTATACTTCTTTTAGGTTTTTGGGCTCCCTTAACAGTTACTATGTAATAGAGCCCGACTTAAAGGCTCTATTATCGAGACTTATTTGTCAAATAATTGTTTGACATTTTATTCTATGTATTTACATGGCGTTAATTTAATAGAGAAAAATGTAACTTTGATTTTGATTAAGATGTTGGTTTGTCAATTTTCTCCTAAAAAGTTAAGACCACTTAGATTAGGAAAATATATCGAGTTAACTAAATATGAACTTGAAATTAGAGGTTGGGATATTTTGAACAATTGTGAGGAAGTCGACTTGTAATAGAGTATGTATATTACTTCTCATACATTAGTTCATATTATAATTTAATATTCAATCTCTCTTTTCTTCAATTTACAATTTAATTAGAGAGCACAAAAGTGGTATTAAAAGCAAATGTAAAGTTAATATTGAAGAAAGATATAAGATAAACTTCGCGTCATGGTTTAGAAACTGAGTAAGTTACAGTTAACAAAAATATTAATTTTTTTATTTTTACACATATAACTTACTTAGATTCTAAACCATGATGTGAAGTTTATTGCAATATTAACTTTTAGTGAATTTTCTCTACAGGTGATATGGTTACATAACTGTAAATTGTTAAAAGCAATAGAATCATTATATGCTTTGGTATATGGGCCTCATATGTATGATAAAAAATATATATGTTATATTGTTAATGAAGTTAGATTTCATAGAAAAGAATGTGGCAGTCGCCTTAAAAGCCAAAATTATGGGATTGTTGTTGAGGGACAACATAAGGATGACTTTATTGACTTTTATGGTGTAATTATCTATTAAACAATTGAGTTAGATTACACCAAAGGATTGAAAGGTTGTTCTATTTAAGTGAAAATGGTTTAATATTAATTATAAAAGGATGAAAAAAAAGTGAAAGACAATATTACTAGCATCTATGTTAATTAAACTTAGTATGTTCATTTGTGTTCGCTAGTCAAGTAAAGCAAGTTTTCTATTTCAATGACACTATATTGGGCAATGGTTGGAAAGTTGTGCAGAAGTTTGAACACCAAAATATTATTGATATCTATGAAAGGGAAAATGGTGAAATGGGTTAAGATAGTGATGAAGTATATCAAGATATTGAATTGTAGTGGAATAATGTAGCACTCAAAATTGAAGATGAAAATATATCATCATTTCATAGAAAAGATGTTGATTCAAATATATTAGAAGCAACTAAAGTACTAGACAATCTTGTTATAGAAAAGGATGAAGACTACCTTGAGGACAAATTACGTCAAGATGACGATACTTTGGTTAGGTGTAATAATAATAAAGAGTCAAATCCTAATGTGATTAATGATGATGATTTTGAAGATCTTGATTATAATTATTGAATGTATCTTGAAAGTGCTTTTTCTTTTCTTTTATTGTAATATTGGTAACATTTTTCTCATAAATGCGATTAATGATGATAATTTTGAAGATCTTGATTCTACTGATTGAATGTATCTTAAAAGTGCTCTTTCTATTATTTTATTAAAACATTGGTAACATTTATCTTATTAATGCATGCTAATTTTGATGATCTTGATTATGATGATTGAATGTATCTTAGTTATGATGATTGATAATGATTGGATGGATCTTGAAGTACTCTTTCTATTATCTTCTAGTAATATTAGTAATATTTATCTTAATAATGTGATTAATAATTGTGATTATTAAAGATCTTGATTATGATGATTGAATGTACTTTCATTATGATGATTGAATGTTAGTTTTTCTTTATTATATTTTGTACATGTTATATCTCCTTTTTTTATGTGATGTCAAATATAACATTATGACACCTGGTAGAAACAAAGAGAAGAAGGTGGCCATTATAAAAATTCTATAATGCAACAATAGGCAACTTCAACTAGATCAGTTTGATACTAAAAAAATCAATTCCTTGCCAACAACAACATTTTACTTTAGACAACAATGAAACTAGTAATGCAATTTTGAAATTTCTCTATGCCTATAAGTATACATATACACTAATATATATCTTCACAGTTTAAATATTTTTCTTATCAAGGCCTTTTGTTGTTGTAGAAGATATAGTATTTTCTAGTATAGTGCCACAGCTTAGTGTTCAAGTCGTACATTATAACAACATTCTCCTTTAAACAACAATGAAGCTAATAGTGTAAGTTTGTGATTTTTTATGCCTTCAAGTATACTTATGCTTTAATATATATTTTCATAGTTTGAAGATTTTCTTATCATATCCATTTGTTATTAGATTTTAATGCTAGTACTAGAAAAAGAGGTAGAGGTAAATCTAGAGGTTGTGAATTGCAACAAAAAAAATGTTACAATGAATTGTAAGTTATCAATATATATTAATGCTCAGCAAGGTCATCCTGTAGATAAGATCTAATCTGCAAAATTTTCAAGTGAGTTGGAACTATTGCAAGAATAGAACCACCTTATCTGAAGCATATTAAGGACTTGAAAGAGGACAAGTTGCATGAAAATACATTAAAAATAGTTTCCATAATTACTCAAAATCTTTAACTTCATATACCATTGTTTTAACAAATTTCAGATTGATTACTTTTGTACTTATTTCTTAAAGTTGAAATTGAATTTTGTGGATGTTAAAAACATAAATATTTCAAATTGTGTTACATCATTATTAAAAGAAAGGAACGAGAATCATCATTTCAAGTTGCATAAGTACTATAAGTCTTTAGCTTATGATGTGGAGGCATGAGGACATATACCATAATGAATAACTGAACAAAATTGGAACAATTTATGTGATTATTCGTCTAATCTGAAAGTTTGGTTTTGATTTTTGCCTTCATATTTGCTTACATTAATCTTGTTAGACGAATTAACAACTAAGCTATACTTTTTCTTAAATTTAGAAAAATTATGAGAAGGCAAGGATAAACATAACATAAATAAAAACACCTCATAATCAAGGGTCCAAATCATTTGTATTTGATGAAAAAGAATATGAAAGATCTACATTTGCAAATTTTACTTTAATGAATTATCATTAACTTATTTGTTATGCCCTGATTTTTTTATTTCATAAAATAGAGTGAGAAGGAACTAGATGGAACAAAGTGTAATAGGACCATATTATATAGACTTACTCACTATAAGGAAGGTAAAGGATGACTGTCACAAGAAGAAAAAAATGTAAGTATAAAAGTTTGCTCAATATTTTTGTTCATCTATTAATATAATACTAACACGTTGATTAAATTTTGGTTTTTTTTTCATAATAAGATGCAAGAGATATGAGAGAAGTCTTAATCTAAAGGTAATGAGCTCAGTGCAAATGAGAATTGTGATATAGTACTTGGTACTTATTCAAATTATGTTAAAGGTCTTAACTACGATCTTAAGCTAAATGTTTTAACCTTTACGTATAATACAATAATTGAACAAATTCAAAATGGAAACAACAAGCTTAAGTCTGCATTAAATGCTGAAGTAATCAACGGAGAAAAAACTCAAGTTAAATTAGCAAAACATGATATATTATTCAAAAGGTCACTCGGCTCGAATGAAGAGGAAAGTGAAGGGAATTGATTCTAATTCCTAGCTTTGTTCTATCACTTTCTATATATATTATAATTTAATTTTAATACTTTCTTCTCTAATTATATAATGGATGAAGATGTAACTCAAGAATGATCATTTTGTGAATGGTAAAGTTATGTGTTGTTTGCTTTAATTTAAATTGATTAATTAGTTATCAGCTTTTGCATAATAATTTTAGTTGTTTTTAACTAACCTTGTTATTTGTTACAAGTTTATGGACTTGGACAATACTTAGTTTATAGACTTGGACAACACTTAGTACTTGCTCTATTTATGCTTATACTTTTTCCTAATTTGAGCATCTTTGGTTTTATGTTTAGACATATTCAAATATGTGAAGTTTTTTTTCTTAGTATTGTTTCATTTATAATAAATGCTCAAATTATTATTAATATTTTGTATAGAAACAAAAGATAAAC
>JANIPM010000005.1:18558174-18572656 GCA_027478405.1 Erythroxylum cassinoides
ATTAAATGCTGGAACAATCATGAATGCATGTCACTAAGTATATGCATGTGCAATTTACTCATCTATCACTGATGCAGGGGCAAAAATACACGTGAAATTCAATTATGAATGCACCCCACTAATCCATCCAAATTACCGATATGCCCTTCACATCTGTAACGGGATGTTACATAATCGTTAAACAATAGAATTTACCTTTAAGCTTTAGTGGTATTTTCTTGCCATATAAAACTCCTTATGCATTTCTCCATTTAAGCCACCCTGATTTGATAAGGTGAACTATATCTTCATTGAACTCTACATTGCTTTAGATGATAATTTTTAGATACCTAAAACACTTCTTCTATAGTGTAACTTCTATACCAATCTTTACCTCCATATCGGAAGCCACATTATGACCTAAAAAGTTACACTTGAAGTGCTCAAATTTATTCTTTCTCAATTTAAAGCCCTTAAACTCTAACATATCCCTCCAAGTTCTAACTTAATGTTCATACCCTCTCTTGTCTCATGCACTAAAACAATGTTATCAGCAAATAACATACGCCAAGGCACATTCCCTTAAATATTCTTCGAGAGCTCATCCATCACAACTGCAAATAAAAAAGGGGCTTAATGCGGAGTCTTGGTGTAGCCTAATATCAATAGAAAAATAATCTGTATCTCGTCTTATCATCCTCACTCTAGTCTTTACACCTTCATACATATCGTTAATAACCTGTATATAGGTCATAAAAACTTTCTTACTTCTAGATACCTCTATATGATTTTCTTAACGCCTTCTATAAGTCAATAAAAATCACGTGTAGGTTGCATTGTCGTTCCCTGCAATATTCCATTAATCTTCTAAGTAGATGTAAAGCTTCCATCATAAACCTTCTTTGCATAAAGCCAAACTGGTTCTACGAGTAAGTGCATCTTTTCTCACTCTCTTTTCAATTATTATCTCTTATAACTTCATGATGTGACTAAGTATATTAATGCCTCTATAGTTGTTACAACTTTGGATATCCCTTTTGTTCTTGTATAGAGGAATTATCATGCTAAGTCTCTACATATCTGATATTTTGTAAGACTTATGGATCACATTAAAAAAGCTTGGCTAGCCAAGTAAGAACCCCTTTACCTACTCTTACATAACTCTATAGGTATCTTATTGGGTCCTATCCTATTATCCTTCCGCTTTTCATCTCCCTAAAAGTACTTTTAATTTCTTTCCTTATAAAATATTAGTAACAAGTAAAGCTATAATACCTCTCGAATGTGCTAAAATCACCTAAAGTGAGGCTCTATTCTTTCATTAAAAAGGATATATATGTATCTCTGCCATCTTCTCTTAACGTCATTTTTAGCCATGAGCATCCACCTAATTAATCTCTTACATAACGAACTTGATATAAGTCTCTCACTTTTTATTCCCTAGCTTTCGCTAACTTAAATATATCATTTTATCCATCTCTATTTTCCAATTGTTAGTATAATTTATTGTAAGCTATGCTTTTAGTTTATAAGATTATCTTCTTTTCCTCTTTCTTTGCTAGTTTATAGCTTTCTTTATTAACTACTTTCTCTAACTTTGTGGTGCTATCCAATATAGCTTTATAGGCACCCTTTTTTATCTTAACCTTTTTTGATATCTTCATTCCACCACTAAGAATCCATCTTACTATCCTTAGGCCCTTTAGAAATACCAATATCTATTTAATCGTATTCCTTAAAAAAGTTACTACTGTCTTCCACATCTAGTTAGCATCTCCTTTCAATTTCTATTTATCTTCATATATTACTCTATCCCTAAGTTGTTTCTTCATATCTCCTTTCATATTCCACCATCTAACTTTGGTACACCTCCGGGAACTTATCCAATAATCTATCTTGAGTTGACAAGCAAGAGTTAGGAATCACCTTGCAATCCTTGTAACTAGGTCGATCTCTTTGCTTTATAAAGAAGTGGTCAATTTGAGTTTTCATGGTTTTACTTTTAAAAGTCACCAAGTGCTCCTCATTTTTCTTGAACACCTTAAATACTAAAGTTTGAACTTATTAATCTCTTTTGTTTAGCCCCTATCCACTTTGTCTTCTGGATGCATGTTATATGAATCTTATATTTGTTTAAAATCTCCACTAATTCCAAATACCTCCCCATAAAGGTCTAGATATTCCAAGAACCTATCCATAATCTATCAACATCTCTTTTCTCCTAGACCTAAAACTCACTGAAGAACTAGCCCTTGATCTATCATGAAAAGTCAAAGTCATTACTCCTATCCTAAAGCCTAACATAAGTAATATTACGCAAGAAAGGAAATATGGATTGATATTAAATCCCAAAATGAGCACTGTAATAAACAGATATGAAAATCACAAGTACATACGAGCACAAGCAAATCAAAATTAGATGGTCCAAAAATTAAACCTATAACAGCAACTAAGTTTTTACAAAATGCTAAAACATAGTACTGTACGGTTAAAAAGGAACAAACAAAATATTGAAAACTATAAACAAAAAAGAACTTAAAACTTTTAATTGTTCGATGAACACCGAAAACTGAAATCCCAACACCCAAAGAGGAATGAATTAATCATAAGAAAACACAATTAGTTTTGTATAATCTTGTTGTAATTAGCATCATTCACCACAAATTTCTTTATTATTCGACTCACTCAAGATCTACAAAAGAAGAAAACAAAGCACAAGGTTTTCCAAAAGCCAAACAAGGAAACGTATGGAAGGGGACTAAAAATCGGCCTAGTAAAACCTAAGCTATTGTAGATTATGGTTAAAATAATGAAACAAAAGAAGTTAAATAAAGGTAATAAAGTAGTGATACTAGTGGATCAGGACAAAATGGGTCAATGGGTTTGGGCTTTTAGAATGAAAAGGGTTCAAATATACTTATAAATAAGAAAAAAATCCTAATCATCAAAGACCCCAATTTCACAAATTAATTTGTCTCCTTGATTCGATTGAAATTATTTAACAAAAATAGAGGAATTTTATAAACTCTAGATAGAGGTGTGTGAGGGAAAGATTATTATTTGCACACCTAATTACTGTTTTATTGAGATTGAAACACTTTATTTTTATTCCTTATGAGGGAAATAGTCAATATAATAGACTAAAGAATGAAGACACTTAAACAAACATATAAGTGCAAAGTAGAGAACAAGTGTACAAAATTGGCCTATATGAAAAAGCTATTTGCATCTTTACTTGAATGTCTACGAAAATTTTAATTATGATGATTATATAAGCAATTCTTTAACTTAAAATCTTCAAAGTATCTCATATAGGGATTGTTATGTTTGATAATGCTTAATAACATTTTATAGTCAAGAGTAGCTTAATTGGTAGTCACAAAATATAATATAAACTATATAGAGGCAGTTGAGTGATCAATGTAGGATTCATTAACCTAAAGTAATAAGAAAAAATCTTTTATTGTTCTTTATTAGTATTGATTTAGGGTATGACACTTTAAAAATAATTTTTAAATGTAATTAATGGAATCAATTGATAATGGTGAAGAACTAACATGATATGACTTAAATAGAGTAGATATTAATTACATGCTCTTTATCTAATTGGAATATTGTGTAATGAAAAAATTGAATTATAAAAAAATCATGCATGAAAAAGTTAGTCAAAACCACTTTGGTATTCATAAATATTTGGATGATTATGATGTGTTGCTATAAGTTAATCTTGATCTGTAGATATAAATTATTAATCAAATAATTAAAGATAAATTAAAGGACTATAATTTGTCTAATCTTAAATATGATTTAAAACTATAATTTATATTTATTGTTAACATGTTTGAGAACTTAATAGGTTATACACAAAAAATGAGCTAACTTGATTGTAAAGTTTAAGAACTTTAAAATTAAGTATGTGATATCTAATAAATAAGGAACAATTTGAGATATCATATCTTATTTAAGACTAATTAATATTTAATTAAAATTAATTGTGATTCTAATTAAAATTTAATTTTAATTAAATTACTAAAATTTCCAAATCTGTTATAAATATACCTAGATTCTAAAAGAGGTCAAACTTTTTATCGAACCCTCTCTACATCAATTATAGAGTTCTTTCAATATATTATATGAATACCATTAAAAGTAAGACATATGTGCAGTTGTAACGATTAAGATGAGTTGATTTCATAAACAATTCAAGAAAAATGATAAGAAAAAGGTCATGATTCACAATAAAGTAGAAATTACAATTCATATTTTATTATATTTTGTGAAATAATCATATTATAGATTTTAAAATGATCTTGACTTTCTAGAAATCAAATGAAAAGATTTTGTATTTATTTTCTTATACGCAAGATTAGATCCTGTCCTGATTTTGTAACATCTTGTTATTTATTATTCTCTAGATAGGGCATAAGCCAAAAGATATGGTCTGCATGTGGTAGATTAGGGAAAGTAATTGAGAGAAATCAAGCTTGTATGTAATCTACCAATGACTAACCAAACGACAGACAACAGTTGTTGCTTATTAGTTAAGTGCTTATATGATAGAAAAACTTTATAGTGACAATAGTTTTTTAATGAAAAAGTAAAATGTATAAGTATATTAATAGCAAAAGTGATTACAGCTTACTATAGAACTCCTTGGATAAGAATGCTAAGAGCTAGCAAAGCACTACCAAAAGAGCATGACAGCAAATCAATAATAAAAATTAGCTTAAAATGTATGTTCAGTCATGCTAACAATCAACTGTAACTAGATGATATTCAAGAACAAGAAGCAGTTTTAAAGCAAGACTGGAGAGAATGAAATGCTGATTGTGGAGAAGTTGGAATCAGTTTCAAGGAAAATTTCAGGATCCTGTAAGCTGCCTGCTGCACCCATTATGCACTTCGTGGAGGATTAGTTGCGTTCTAATTTACTCCTTAATCTCCTGTATGACTAATTCCTTCATGGTTGTTTAGTCTTGAACACTACCAATCAACTTCTTCCTGGAAGTTTCTGACAGCTCCATTCAACAATGTTCTTTGGGATTTGGATTCAACTTCTTCCTGGAAGTTTTTCTGACAGCTCCATTCAACAATGTTCTTTGGGATTGGGATTGGTACAGCGAGCGAGGTGTCTCCCTATTTAACAAAAGAAGTGGTCAATATAACTCGAACCCCTAATCTTCATTTTACACAAAACCTATGTGATCACCAAAACTCCACTTAATTGGTGTCTATTAATTAAGCCTCAACACCCTTTACACATGTACACCGCCCACTGAATTTCTACATGTTGGACATTAAGGACCGAATTATTCTAAGCACCAGTATATCCCACAGCCATATACACGCACAAAATGTATACATCTACTACGACATTGCAAAAATTATGTATCTACTACCACTAAGAGAGAAGCAACAGTCTTAGAAAGGGACCACACTTAAGAAATATCGAAAAACAAAAAGGGCATGTCTTGTAAGCTACTGCCAACTGTGCAAGGAATAAGGGCATTCTCGAGAATGAAACTCAAAATGAAAAAGTAACGGCACGTAGAAGCTTTCAACGTTGTATCAAGTTGCTCCAAATTTTTATCAAGGCAGAGCAGGGGCATTTTCAAATAGATCTTAGGAAGAGAAATTTGATATTTTGTCTTCATATATGCAAAAACAAGACCAGAGAAAAGCCATCCCTTTTTTCCTAGGGGCTAAAGATGATGACCATACTGATGTAAATTCTACAAGGATAATTATCTAGGAGTTTTTACATGAGATGATGCGATACAAATGTACATTTGGAGAACAGGCTTAAAGTCTCTTGGTTTCAGAGGAAAGAAACTCCATTTGTTCTGTAAGCTGATCCATATGCTGACCTTTGTCCCACCCATTTTCCATTTGCTGCACTTCACTTCCCATAGGTCTACCATCCATGGAGCTTGATTCAATATCCTCCAGTACTGGGCTTTGAACAAGAAGATCATTCCAGAAGCCAGGATCATCAAGCAATGCATCAATATCAGGATCAGGGGGAATGCTATCAATATCTAAGGGTATTGTCCCATTCACTCCCATAGATGGATCCATAAAACCAGCTTCAGGCTCCATGAAATCTTCGCCAGGAAACTCAGTACAAGTATCTGGAATCATTTCTGATATCTGAGAAAGCTGAGGAATTGTTACGTCTTCCTGGGGAACAGAAATGGACGGTGAATCTTGTGTTCCTACCAGCATGCTAACATCAGGATATCGGGAATCTGAGACCTTTTCAGAATTAGCAATGCTGGAAGACTGTATTTCAGTCATGGCAGGTGCAGGGTCATGACCTGACATCCCTGAATCTGCCTTTACATAATTCAATGGCTTTGAAATAGGTGGAACCTCTTGGAGAGTCACTCCAGATGTACGGGCTGAAGAGCTACCAGTGTCCATAGCATTAGATGAAGACGAGCCATTGCCCATGATAAAACCATCAAGATTATTATTATAAGATTCCAACCTGGAAGAAGTGCTCATTTTCATAATCTGCCTGAGCATGTTTTTAGCTGCCTCATTCATCAGAGGCTGATACTTGACAATTTGTCCACCAGAAGCACCAGATATCTCACTCTCAGAAACACCATCCTGTTTGAGCCTCCTTTTCTTGTTGGCTTCTGTAATGCGCCTATTGCTTTCATTTTGCTGCTGTACAAACTGAGCCAAGAAGCCAGGGCTTTGCATAGCCTTTGCTAAAAATGACATCATTTGTTGCTGCCGCTGTTCCATCCCTTGAAGTCGCTGCACCATAGCTTGCAACTGAGTATCAGTAGTCTGTTGCTGCTGTCTCAACCGAACAAGTTCCTGCATTAGAACATTCTTGTCTCGTTTAAGTCTCTCAACTTCTTCCTCCAAACCAAATTTTCCAACCTCAACACAGGCCCCCACCGATGAGCTCTGCCCATGTAAGTGTTGTGGCAGTTGATGGCCATGACCATGGGCGGGCTTCCGACGACTTATGCTCTTAAGTAAGTGTTTTTGACCCCTTAAAAAACCCTCATTGGCAAATTCCCAGCGATCTGGATCAACCTTTCGGAAACCCTGTTTAATATATTAGACAACATAAAAAGTTGTGGGGAAGAGGGGAAACATCACAATTAATTAAGACAAAATACGCAATTAAAAAATATTACCCACTGTAGAAAGTGAATACAAAAAATAATGTTGAATAATCAACAGTTATTGATATAAGAAACATTCATCAAACAAGATGTTAACCACATAGATTATCATGCCTTAATATAAATCATCAAAGGTGTGATGTTTTTTTCTGAAGAGTGATTCTTAGTCCCTAGAATTTAAATTTGTTAGGAACCCTTTAATGCTTAGCCTAAGCATGAATTTGGTAAATCTTCAATGGACCTAGGGAGCTTTTCTCCAAAAGAAGGCACTGTTAAGGTGCACCAAGGTAAGAGCCTCACCAAGGGTGACTTGCCTAAGAGTCTAAAAGCTGCTGAGGCATTCTATCAGCTCACCTCTGCATCCAGGTAAGTGCTCTGGTGACTTTGTATTCTTTGCATAAGACATCAATGTGATTACAAGCTGAAGAAAAACTAAAACTCAATTATGGAACAAAAGCACAACCTTAAGTTATTTAGACACACATAATCAGAAACAAGAAATGGTTCTTGTAATACTAGTATCTGAAAAGTCAGAAACAAGGAATGGTTCTTGTAATACCAGTATCTGAAGAGTCAGAAACAAGAAATGTTCTTGTAATACTAGTCTGTGAAGACTTACATCTATAGGGTGCCCGTGGATTGAAAATTAAGTAGCAAGAACAGAAGCAAGCATTCAATAGTGGACTTCTTTCTACAACGTTTTGAAATTTCAACCACTATCCAGTTCAGGACTCCTGTTCATTGGTTCTCCCTCAAATATGCAAGAAAACATGTTTTGCAACAAGAAAATGATATACAAACTTGATAATCTTGGAATTAACATCAGAACTGCATAGAAAGTACAGTAGACACTTTAGCATCATAAAGTTGGCATCAGAAGAAAAGCATAAAAGACTGATTGCAACCAAACCAAGTGGATATGGAAAATATTACTTGTAATTGTGATATAACGATCCATTCTCTCTCCTATTTCATCACTCATTTCTTTTCCATGTACAGAGTTTGTTTTACAACTCTCAAGCATCCAGAGTTTCTGGAAATGCATATATAATAAACAATTGGTTCTGCTGAATGTTTCCTTGTAACTTCAGCCATTAACAACCGTGACAACTGATGTTAATAGTTTTTGTGGTTACAGGGAAAAAAAAAACTCAAGTCAATAATTCCAAAAAATGAAGAAAAAAACAGATAAGCAACCATTCAGGGAAAAAGTTGCAAACTGAAGTATCAAATTTAGACAATGTCTATCATAAGCAAGTTACAATTGAATGGCACCAATCCAAATGTATTTTATACAGCAAACCAGCAATAATTTAAATGAATACAGAAAAGTGGTTGCTCAAGCCTTTATAGAATTTCAATACTTATTTCACCTAGCTCGCCAGCAGCACTCTTATCAATCTTTGCATACTATCCACTAGAATGTCCAGAATCACTTTACAGAGAAGGTCAACATGACATTGAAGTCCTCCCTAATCTAAACAAAATGATGCATGCATCAATCAAGTATAACTTAAAACAAATGGCATCAAAGAGATAGAAAAGTTTACTCTTGCAAAACTTTTACAAACTGCAGTAGGAGGAAATGTGCTACCCTCTCTAACCAGTAATTTGTATATGCTTCTGAGTCCAATTAGATCTAAGCTACAATGGACTAAAATTCAAAAACCAAATCACCAATTAACCTTGTGATCAGGTTGTGATCAACCTAAGCCATGCTTTCTTATCATTTTCCAATTCTGCTCCATTTGGTTGCTGAGAAAATGCCAGAAGAATTAATATCAGAACTTTAAACTTGAAGAAATCCAAGGGTTAAGAAGGAAAAATAAAAAGACACGTGTTCCTCAGTTTTAGAATATATGGAACAAATTGTACAACTACTCATTCACCCTGACTTTGATATACTCCGCTCAACTTAACTAAGAGTCATGGTCAAACCAGTTATGGGTAGTTATAGAATGTACTTGTTCCCTTTCAACAAAAGGGAGCTAAATCTTCAGAAATAGTGGTATTACATGGTACATTGAGAGTCGCTTTATCATATACGAACAAACCAGATGACCAAAATACCTGAATCATAATTCCAAAGAGTTGGAACTCGTGAGCACCTTCCCAATGGCTCTGGCCCTGCTCCTTTCCTTCATAACTCTTGTTTTACAAGGGAGAAAAGGTCACTCTATTGTATCTGTAAGCAAGCCATGTAATAGCCCATACCCTTACAGAAAATTCACCATGTTTTCCAGATAAGTTTCCTTTTTTCACCTCTACTCCATCCGCACCATTTTGCTTTTATTACCTCTTTACTTCCAATTCTACAGTATTTTCTCACTCTTTCTAACTGATTTCGCATGTTTTGAGCATAACACCATCTCAGGGAAGCCTCAAGGGGAATAACAGCTAGTTTATGCATGTTGGGGGATTATCAATCTCACTGAGTCCAATCCCTACATAGCATTTACAGGTGCAAGAATGAATTTACAAGCTAAAACCACCACCTTATTACAAACATTCTAATTCCTTAGAAAATTCATCCTTCTAACTCTTAAGATGTGACCAATTTCATCATCTACAGTTGCAGAAAGCATGAAAACTATCATTTTAAGGAACCTCCACATCATTGTTGTACCTACTTCTATACCACCAGCATCTAAAATAACAAAGCATGGCCTCCATTCTTCTCATGCTTAACCTGAAATCCCTAGGTTTCAGGGCAATCCTCCATAATTTCCATCACAAGCCATCCCAGCATTGGTTCCATTTACTAGAATAACATTGTTAATAACTAGCATGCCTAAAAAATAAACTCGGTTTATTAATTACAGGAATTCAATTTCGTTGACGCAATCACTGTTCCTTGAAATGAAAAGTCAAAGAAAACCCACATGCTCTTCCCAACCTATTCTAAAGCTAGAATCAAGTTTTACCATCTGATTAAATGCTTTCTGATAACTTAAGGTTCAGAACGTACTATTTCAATTCATAAGATTTATTTGCTTTTTTGGTCGACAGTAAAAAAAAAATCATGGCAATGATATTACGAACAAAGCAGTATATAAATCCACCAAAATTTTTCTCCTCTTTCAAGTGTAGCTATGATTTTACACTGAATAATGTTTACTGAAGTGGTTAGCTATCACTCCAAGCTTCGTGCCTAAGATTATAATCTACCTCAGGACCCAAATTTTCATAATAAATAAAATGTAGCTCTCTGTATTCTTGACCTTGACCAAAGTGAAAACATGCTCTATATGTGAACAAATGCCAACAGTCAACTAATTAAATAAAATCTACATCAACAATCAGTAAGCACGGTGACACCCAGCTCAACATTCAGCCAACTATGGGGGGGCACAAGGAAGGAAGATTCTACACAAAGATGGACGACAGAATTCCACGTTTCCATCCTTAAAGCATAACTAAGAGATACGGAAACGCGTATACATAAACATAGTATATAGCTCAAGATATTCTCTAACATCAACACTGTACAAATATCGAAAGCTGCCTCTACAACATTGCTTTTGCATACCGCAAACAACGTGTTCCAACTAAAGAAACATCGAGTTCTATCAATAGTACAAATACCAAAGAAGATATTTAGGCACGCCAAATGCACAAATTCCACTACGGAAACTAATTCTCTACCCTTGTCTCTAACGCACAAGTCTACAAATTACCATCAACACACTCAAACAACTAACCTTATCCAATAAGCAAATCAACCGTCAGCTTGTGAGGAATTTAAATAGTAAAACGGTACAAAACTGAAACGAAAACAACGAGCAAAAGAGAAGCAAGCGGCAATTACATAGGTATTAAGTTGCCTAACGAAGCTGGAGAAGTTATTGTGTTTGAAGTACTTGGGCAATAAGTCACGTGCAAACTCCGGCGGATTCCACACTACGAAGCTGTTATTGGTGGGACTCCACGACACGATCGGGTCGGTTGCCGGGTCGTCCACCATGTCGTAAGTCTTGCTCAAGAAGGGCGGCGGCACATTCGCCTGATTCGACATCGGCACCGGAGCTGAACCCCCGGCTGTGGATGCGTCGCCGCCGGAGGCATTGACATCACTGCCCTTGCCAACAGGCCCATCCATTTCAACGCAATCCAGTGCAGAAGATGGAATTAATACGTATATGAAGCGATTAAGAATAAAATTAGAAACAAAGGAAACAACAAGATTTAGGGGTTTGGAAGAGAAGCAAATCGGTAAAACCCTAGAGATTGGGGCGGTCCAGAAAAAGTAGGGAAGAGAGAGTGAGGAATGTACGGTCGCGGAAAATTTGGGGAAGAAAAAAACGAAAGTTCAAATTCAGAGATTGGAGGATTATTTTGAAATTACAGCTTTGTCCTTTAACCCCTTACAAGTAAAGCGTCTTCAACCATGATTTTTCATTTTTCACCAATAGAATTCACAATTCAGCGCTGGCTTTCAATTAAAAAAATGGACCACTCGAGGATGACTCGCAATGTCAAAATTATAAAATTGCTATAAGAGTAGGGGTATAATATTAAAGTAAGGATAAGAATTGATTGCTAATTATAGGTGAGTTGGTAGAGGACTCTCTTAATTTAAGTGAGATAGTAGGTTTGAACCCCTCTCATGTATGTAGTCGTTTAAAATTTGAAGTCAGGATTTTGCCTCTTAAAAAGGACCTACCCAATTTAAGCAGGAATTAGTCTAAGTGTGGATAACTTAAAGATACTTTTTTATAATTAAGATCCTCTTAAAATACTGGTATACAACCAAAAAAAAAAAACCTTAACATATATATAGTATATCCCTCGTCGGGCTTTTATAAAACATCTTGCTCTATATTTTAAGAAGATGGCGGGAAGCTAAAGTAGATTTGCTCTTTTTAAGAAAAAAGAAAAGACGAAGGGGAAAAATGAGTTCACCGGCTGCCGATCTGGTGTTCCAGGTGGATAACGTCCAAGGCATGGTCGACGCTCTCTCGGCCGTCCGCTGGAAGCGCCACCAGGTAAGGTTCTTCTTCCCAACATTCACCATTTCTTTTTTTTAATTGTAATTTGCTAGCTTTGTTTTATATGACAGGACGCCGTACTAGAGTTATCGGAACACGGTGTGGTTTTGATTGTGGAGGAAACCGGCTGCCTCCAAGCTAAAGTTTATCTTCAAAAGGAGGTAGGTGCTACTACTAGTCTTAGATACCATACCGTCATCTCACCACCAGAACACAGCTAATTAGTTACTTTTTTATTTTCTAAAATTATAGAAAGTATTCTACTAATTAATGGTTGATTGGAATTTGATTAAGCTCTTCATCAAATACGAGTATAATGCGGAAGTGCGACCTCGTTTTGGAGTGAGCTTGGGCCTTTTGGTTGATTGCCTGAACACGTTTTCTGTTCCGGGACACCCCACCGTCATCGAGATCACATATCCCGGACCTGATATGGAGCTTCTTCTCAAGTACATATTTACTTTCTGCACTCAGACTTGGTGATTTCGTAAACTATTTACACACACACACACACATACATATACATATACATATACATACATACATGAAAGTCAATTCCCAATGTTTTGAACAAGTTATCCTAACCAAAATTAGTTGCTTGTATTGCGGATATTGTATCCCTTTATTTTGATCGACCTAATTTCCATGGTCCTTCAGGTCTGTTGATTCAGCGGATTCCTGTATTTATGCTGAAATCAGGACAAGAATCCCTGAAACTGTTTCATGGGACTACAATTTTGAACCTGCTGGGACCAATCCTCGCAGTTTTACCGTCAAAGTATACTCATTCCTTATCCTATTACTTCAAGGACTAGTACTAGTTTGATCTTTTAGGAGAGAAATGCGAAAATTCTTTAGAATTCCTTGTACAGGATGTCAACCTATTGCATTGATGCCAATGCATTTTGGACTCAACTAATGACAAATAGAACTTGTGTTAACTATTTGACTTTTCATTTGATTATTGTATGATGCATTGTTGTGAATCTAATGTTTCTGAGAGTCTGTTCCTTTCTTTTTTTTTGGAAATGAGAATCTGTTGTTCTTGTCTTAGACCATTTTGTTCATGAAATGAGATTTAAGGAAAAAATTGCAAGCGCACAGTTATTTTGGAAATGTTTTTTTTTTCAAGAGATGTTCCTACTTCTTCAAAACACCAAGTAATATGCTTTGTATTTGATGCTATAAAAAAAAAATCTCGATCCTAAAGTCTTGCTTTATTTTACAAACTTTTATGTTTCATAACCAGCTCCTTTTCTCAATTTGTTGTCTAATGTTATGGTATTCCACAACATAGTCTGCAGCACTGAAAGAAGCTATTGATGATCTCGAATGGCCAGGATCCAGCATCCAGATCATTCTAAAACCAGTACCCCCTTCTGTTACTTTGAGGGGAGAAGGCCATGGAGACTTGCAGGTGTTATTTGTATGAACAATTACTTGGTGTGAAGGCTGAATTATATTCACATTTTCTAAAACTTTTGCTTTTTGTAGATAGACTTCTTGTATTATGCCAACACCGACTTGTTAACTGCATTTCACTGTGATCAGCAAGTCTCTTACAGGTCTTTTATCAAAACTGTTGTATTAAATCATTGGACAGCTCCTCGACCGGTGTCTGACTCTAACTTTTATGCATAGGTATAAGTACAAGTTCCTTCGAGCTACAACATCCAACATTCCCAGCAGTGTGATTAAAGACAATAGAGGTAGCAAGTTGAGCATTGGGAGAAGTGGCATGTTGAAAGTTCAACATCTGGTTTCAGTTGCAAGACCATCACACTCACATATTGATTCAGCTGGCTACCAGCAACCCTGTAGAATTGCTTATATTGAGTTCTTTGTGAAGCCTGAAGAAGATGACACCACAAATGGGTGATACGTGATTATGTTAATGTGTTGATGTATTCATCCCCCTGTACAACATGGTATAAATTTGGTGATGAATGCTTAAAGTAAAATCTTTGAAATCTTGTGCCAAGCCAGCGATGCATGATGTATATGACGTTGATTCTCAGAATTCATTCTAAACTGAATTCCGACGACTCATATGTACTGCATGTTTTTTGCCTCTACTAGCTGCTACTTGCTAATGTTCTTTATCATTTCCTTGTAAACGTGACTGTTTGGTGAACTCTGGCGATGAATGCTTAAATGTCAAAATGGGACTTTTGAAAATTAGGAGCATGGAAGTTGTGCATGGATAACACAGAACGTAACAGCGTGTAGGATGAATAGGAAAACATGAACGCAAGATAAGGAAAAAAAAAGGAGAGGGAGTAGCATTTAAGGGATTTGAACCCGACGTGAATCGAACACGCAACCTTCTGATCTGGAGTCAGACGCGCTACCATTGCGCCACGGATC
>JANIPM010000005.1:18605731-18619607 GCA_027478405.1 Erythroxylum cassinoides
AAAATTTGTATCCCTATGTCCCTATTTACTCCAAATCAAAAACCATCCAATTTGGATAACTATAAAGCAAGATATGATCAAAATATCGAACTATGTTCGAGCTATACAGGACAAGACTTCGCCGCGGTGAACTTTGATTATTTTGCCATGTTGGCCGCAGTGAACCACAAAGTTGGCTGTGGCGAACTATGGGGACTTCGTCGCGGTGAACTTTCGCAGAAACTCGACTCTTCTTCCATTGTTTTTTTTAGATCCTCAGATTTCATGTTCCTACAACGTCTATTATGCATTTCTATACCCAAAACAATCTCTAAACAAATCAGATTCAAGTTTACCATTGAAACACCCAAAAATTCGAAACTTCATACATGTATCCAATTTTCTGTATTTTTTCCACATTTACAAATTCAACTCCTCATCTAAGCTATTTAGCACACGCTTTTACCAAACTCTACTACTTTACCTTCCCATGCATGTATTCAACTCTAACACAAGTCATCATCAAAATCACGGTTCAACAACAAGGTTTTGGGCACATTTTTTTTACAATTCTGCATTAACACCGAAACTACCCAACTTTCCCAATTCATGTTTGAACTCATTTTTAACCATCAAAACATCATTTACACAATATCCAAAACAAATTTAAACACAACTTACTTGATTAAACAATTAGTTCCAGTAATGAGGGTGAATCACAAGTACATAATAGAGGATAAACAAGCTAGTGTTTTCGGTAGATGAGCAAAGAAAATAGTTTTGAACTACAATATTCTTTGGTGAAGGAAATAATAAAAGAAGGGAAAGAAAGTTACACGAACAAGCAAGTGAGAGCTGAAGAATTTTCCATCCAAAAACACTTGCTATTTATACTCTTTGCATGCAATACATTTGTCACCTATTAGCAGTCCACGTGTCACCATACATACAAGCCATTTGTTATAATTATAGGTTGCCACGTGTCACACCATAATTGTCCCATAAATCAATATTTTTAAAAATTTATCAAAAATTTTAAAATATCCGAAATGTACAAAAATTTCCAAATCACATTTAATACACTCCAATTTTATCCACAATTTCCATTTATAAACCAATTTATCCGGAAATGACATTGAATGCATGTACAATCATATGAATGTGCAAAAAAATGTGTATGTCACAATTTCTTTATGCATGACGTGTATTTTCCTAATTTTCTCAGAAATTTCTCATAAGTTATTATTCTAGCCTTAATATGGGTAACGGGATGTTACATCAAACATCCAATCTTTAGAATGAAGTCTCATAAAACTCGAAGATCTAACATGTTTAATGTTTATTTCTTGTAGAGAATATGGAACTTAATAAGTGACCTAATTATAAAGACTATCTTGGGGTCCTTCTCTAAAGGTAAAATGCTCAGTGAGCTAAACAATAATCGTCTCTATCTTGTTCCCAAAATTTCTG
Source organism: Erythroxylum cassinoides (assembly GCA_027478405.1). Classification (NCBI taxonomy): domain Eukaryota; kingdom Viridiplantae; phylum Streptophyta; class Magnoliopsida; order Malpighiales; family Erythroxylaceae; genus Erythroxylum; species Erythroxylum cassinoides. The sequence continues at coordinate 18,607,181 of JANIPM010000005.1, forward strand.
ATATCAACTCAATGAATGAGTTTAGGCCTATCTCTTATTGTAATGTTATATACAAAACTATCTCCAAATGTTTGCGGAAAGATTGGAAAAGTATTAGGAGTTTCATTAATAAAAATCAAAGTGCTTATGTAAAAGGAGGGATACTGGTGATAGCCTCTTGCTTGTTTAGGATTTATTTAAGGGTTATAAATCCAAAAGGTCCCTAAACAGTTTGTTTATATAAAAATAGATTTATTCAAAGTTTTTCATTAAATTAATTAGAAGTTCATCCTTATTTCCCTTACTTCTTTTGGCTTCCCAGAGTAATACATCTTGTGGATTGAGAATTATCTAGGTACTTCCTCTTTCTATTCTTTACAACGGGGAAGGTACAAAATCTTTTAATAGGATTAAAGGATTAAGACAGGGTACTCCTATCCTACCACATTTATTTGCTATTTGTATGGAGGTTTATACTAGAATAATTGCAAAGAGAATCTCTTTTTAGGGCAAACTTTAACTACCACCACCATTGCAGGAAACTAGCTTGTTCAATCTTTCATTTGCAAATGATCTTTTCATGCTTCATCAAGCTAATAGAGGCTCCTTTACCACATTAATGGAACCTGTTAATCATTTCTTTAAGCTTTTATTCTCCTCATTAACAAGGATAAGAGATGTTTTTATACTTAATATGATGTTAGGGATCAAATATGCTCCTTATCTTCCATATCTAGCCTCAAACATCAAGAATTATTCTTCAAATATTTAAGAATCCCCATATATGATAAGAGACTTACCTACCAGGAATGCCTCCTTCTCTTTGATGTTATATATAAAAGAATTGACTACTAATCAAATAAACGTCTTTCCTATACAAGGGACTACAATTAATCTCCTATATTTTAAATAATATCCATACTTAATGATGTTCCCACTTGTTTTTATCTCACAAACTGGCTAAAAATATTGAGCACAACATGAAGATTTGTCTGTGGTGTGGCTCTACTAACATTCATTTTTGTGATAAAAGTTAAGTGGTCTAAAGTTTTCTCTCCAAAACATGAAGTAGACCTTGATATTAATTCTATATTTGTCATTAAAAAAACAAATTCATTCTTACATAGTCAAGAACCATAGCTTATAATGAATCAAGTGTAAGCTTTCCTTCTTTTGGTCCTTTAGCCAAATTCTTAGAATGAGGAATTTCATGTCTAATGGTGTCAAATTCTAAATTGGAAATGGAAATAAGGCTATGCTCTGGTTTGATAACTAGTGCAAGTTGGGTCCTCTTTTGACTTTATAATTAGTTAAGGCTTCATTTCCCTTGGAATGCCAAAGTTAGCTCCATCCTACATAGTTGTGAATGACTTTACAAATCTAGAAGTGCTTCACTAATTATAGATTAACTTCCAAACTATTTGCCTAATCAGAATGAAGAGGGTAAACCTCAATGGATTCACTATGGCGAATTGTTCCACGAATAAATCATGTCTTCAATTAGTTAGGCCTCCTAGTGTTAATGTCTCATGGTGAAAATTGGTTTGGTTCCTTAATCATTTCTCTAAAGCCTATTTTATCTTATGGTTAGCTAGTAAACAAAGGTTGCAGACTATGAAAAATTAAAAGAGCGCCTTATACCAAACAAGATATGTGAACTTTGTAACCAAGTCTTGGAGAACCTCAATTATCTTCTAATCAATCACAATTACTATACTTCTTTTTGGTGCAATGCTTTAGATTTATGCAAATTGAAAATTCCAATTTAAGATTAGTCTCAATTCATTGTTTAGGCTAGCTCCATCAGATTCACTTATCATGGAGACACTACTCTATTTAAACTATTAATAAGTTATGGAACCTATGCTTTACAGATGGAGGAAAACTTAAAGAGTCTTCCAAGACAAAATGCTCTCAATTTATGAATTTAACAATATCACGGTGCAGTTGATAAAATAATTCATATTGGTACATGATATCGTGTCTCACCTAAGTTTAGTTCTAGCTTCGATATGAGATATTTGTAGCTAGTCATTTTCAATTTTTGTTTCTTTATTCCTAGTCTTTTGTAACATAGTGCATTACTCTATGTTATTTCTCATGAGTTTGTCTTTAGTTAATTGTTGATGTTTGTGTTATGATATTCACCAGTGCTATCTATCAAATAATTCTTTTACTTTTAAAAAAAACAAGAAAGTGTGTGAAAATTTTATAAACCTGAAAAGGAGGCATCGCTAATGAAGAACATGACCAAAAATAGAGTCTCACAAAGTAAAATCATTTTCATTGTTTTTGGAATAAAAGGCATAGAATTGTAAGCCTTCCTTATCAATTAAAGTGTCCAAGTGCTAATGAGGTTAAGTGGCGGTAGGTTAAATCTAATGGAATCTTGACGAAAAATTAACATTTTGTTAATTTAAAGTTAAATTACATGTTTTTAAGATATTAAAATTTTAAATATTTTTAAATATTTAGATATCAATTTAATTTTGATGTAAATATTATGTGAAAATCACCTCCTTTACCTATACTTCGATTCAATTCTATGTATCAAGAGCTTTCAATAAAAACAAGTCCGTTGAAGTGGGTATCTTTTGTCTTGATTTTTCTACACGATTAGTCTTCTAACATTAAAAAAAAAAAAAAGGACAGTACGTACATGCCACCGCACTACCAATTGCTATGGATCCATTTCACGTGTACATTTTCTACCAACATACGTAATGTCATTATTCAAGCAAACAGAGATATATTCCCAGTAATTCAAGTTGAATTTGGATTGGAATGGCCTTTGCTTGATGTTGATTAAAAATAGTAAGAAATAAAAGCGCATATCGTTTTGGTAAATGGATGATCAAACCATGCAATGAAAAGTACCACGATAGCAGTTAGAGACGGCTATATAATTTGCTTAGAATGATATTAAAAGTGACAAATACGATGACCAACTAGAAGATGGGATGGGTGGATTGATCGAGCTTTTTAGTTATAATCAAATTAACAATTGGGGGTTGGTTTAAAATTAGTTGTTGGCTAAGTAATAATTAATATTGCATGACGTGAATGACTAAGGTCGTCAAGAAAGAGATACGTAGAAAATTATGTTTGCAGTCGACCATGGGCAAGTCTTTTTCAATTAATTATCTGTTTCCTTCCATTCCTTTCTGATTCAAGGAACTCGAATGAATGACATTCGAAAAAGGATACTGAAAGCTAAATACATGCAATAGTTTTAGCCATCTGACAATAATATGTATGCCTAGAATTGAATACTCCTATACTTGGTTTTGAGTATTAAATACAATAACGAATCCAAAAATAATCATAATCAGAAGAGTTACCATCATGGTTGATTCATACTTTGTTTTGTGTTGCATGTTTGGTAATTATTACTATTTTTTATTTGGCCACCAAAATAAATGGTTTAGCAATTTTCATACTTGAAACTAAACATATGATTATGTAAATTAGGTATCTGAAAACTTCCTGTGTATGAGTAATTATCTTTTCACTGAAGAAATATGCAACGACTGAACCTGAACCACGTAAGGGCATGAACATATATAATATTCAGTAAATTACATTATATAGCCCATAGCTTAAATAATTAATTGTGTGATACTTCATCCTTATTTGCAGGGAAGAAGCTTTCTTAATGCAATATTTGCTTAGCTACAATCTTAATATTGGGGATATTATATATGCTAACGTTCAATTTTTTAAGGGTATCCTAATTAATCACATATACCTTCGAGCTATACTTTAAACAAGCTTAATTCATTTACAAAAAAAAACAAAAAAGAGAGGAACTATTGGTTCTTTCTACAATGTGATACGAGAACGTTGATGATGAGAAAAGTGAATTACTTAATACATCCACTACTGCTCCATGGAACTGTTGCGGATGTCCTTCGCAGTTTTCATCCATAATTTCCGACATGAACTAGGATCGATGCTAAAAGAACGAGCAGAGGAACAGCACATTAATATTTGCAGGAAACATCTAAACATATGCCGTTCTTAAAATAAGTTAATTCTTTCATTTCCAATTATCTAGTTGATGATAATTCGGTAACCATAGTATAAGAGGAGACGAGATCCTCTGTTCAATATTACCCTGTTTTATTCTGTCTCATAGAATCTCAGCAATTTATTTCACGGGACTCACGCGGGACCCACATAAATAAATAGCTGAGATTTATTGGACAGATAAGAGAGGGTAATATTAGACAGGAGATCTGAAATCGTATAAAAGGGCTATCTTATGAATTCAGCGCCCTGAAAGTCTCGCCCTTTATAAAGTCTATAGCTATTGAATAGGTCAGAAGTAGAATAAATACATTTAACATTATTTTGCTCGATTATATTGAGATAGTTCCTGATGACTTCCCGAGCATTGTCTTGATTTGAAAGCTGTTGAAAACGAATATATTATTTCATTAAAAAAGAACAGAAATCAAAACAATAGAGGTTATCGTTCTCTCATGGATCATCTATATAAGCGCCCTGTTTCCCAATTCCTTAAAATCGCCGGTACCCTCTTGATTGTTACAAACAAGCTGGTTCTATAACTCAGTTTCTTTTGTAACCCTATTCTCATATATTTGTTATATAATTTGCAAAATAATGGTTAGATCTCCGTGTTGTACTGATGCTCACTTGAAGAAAGGGCCATGGACGCCAGAAGAAGATGAGAAACTCCGCGATTATATAAATAGAAATGGCCATGAAAATTGGAAACAAGTCTCAAAGCTTGCAGGATTGAACCGGTGTGGAAAAAGTTGCAGGTTACGGTGGACGAATTATCTTAGACCCGATATCAAGAGAGGACCATTCACTGAGGAGGAAGAGAGAGACATCATCAAACTTCATTTAGTTCTTGGGAACAAGTAGGCTCTTTCTGTCTCTTATGCTTTTAGTTAGGAAGTGTTAAGACTTCATCAGAATTTGGTTGTTCTAGTTGTTTCTGTTTAGAAAAGGTGTAAACTTTTAACTGACATGAACTTGCAGGTGGTCAAGGATTGCTGCCCATCTTCCAGGAAGGACCGATAATGAAATCAAGAACTTTTGGAACACCCACATTCGAAGGAAGCTTCACCAAACTTACAAGACAAGAACTGGTCTGAATCATCCCATCAATCTCCCTCAGTTGCTTGCGGCAACCCATTTCGGTGGCAATTTGTTTAGTCCCTGGAACAATATTCTTACTTTACAAGCAGATGTCTCGCAACTGGCGAAACTCCAGTTACTGCAAAACGTGATTCAGATGATGAATAGTACCACACTTCCGAGCTTGGAGTACTTCACTACCCTCTTAGGATCTCAAGGACTAATGAATGGAGCAACTAACTTTGTCACTGAGAAAATATATCCAAACATTGGCATTGGCACATTAAATGCTTCTGCCAACCCTTTTCAAAATAACGACTTCCAAGTTATTCCTGATTCTTTCCAGGGTATGCTTGATCATGAAAGCTTGAACAGCTTGACAAGTAATTCATGTCACCCTAATGTGGGTTCAGTCTCAGTCCCTCCTGAGAGTTCCGTTGTAAAACAAGTGGAAAGCAATAGCAACGACCTATTAAACTATTCCACGAGCTCGCCTGCTTCTACTGTATTTGAATCTTTGGACAACATACTCGACGATGAAAATGGTGGCTCCTACTGGAAAGACATTCTTTATCAGTACGTGCCTAGCTAACTTGTTTCCATTATTTTTTTCCTGCCTAGCTGATACTTGATGAGAGAAACGTCTGAATAAAATGTTTTTCAATGCTTAAACTGGCAATTTTCATACTCTAGTTTTGGAAAAAGAAAACTTAAGGGTTTTTGTTGCATTTTCACTTTTTTACTACAAATTTTTATGTTTTAATTTAATTTGTACTTCACCCTTTTATACTTTAATTTAAGTCTCTCTCTTTTAACGTCATGTTTTCTTTTTATATTTTCATATATTTTCTGAATTTTTTTTTAGTTATTTCATTAAAAAAAGGCAATAAAATAAAATATATTTTTGTTACTAAACATGTCCTTGGCCTCTTTCTGATGTTGCAGAATAACACCCTCACTACCGTTATCGCCTCTGCGAGAGTAAAATTAACTGCCTCTTCCCAACTATTGCATATTGTGCTGAAAGAGATTCTTTCTTCAAATTTTACTTGTATTTAGGATTTGAGATCCAATTTATATGTTTAATAGAAGTTTTTCCTTATTGTGATTAAACTATACTTATGTATAATTAAAACATTTCCGTTTGTTGTGTTGAATTTTTAGATTTAATTAATTTAATTAAATGAGCGTGAAATTACTTATTTCATAAAAAAAATTTCAAGTATGATAAAGATTGAATGTCATCAAACATATGAAACGTTTCTAGATATTGCTTTATATGGAACATTCAATTGAAAAAAAAAAACAAAATGGATAAGATTTGACCATTGGATATAAAATTTTTTTCTAGAATCTTGTAATCATAATTAAATTCAACCCTGCTTTGACAAAGAGTTCCAAAACAGTAAAAGATGTGGACTATTTGATGGAAGGTTGCGTGATATGTAGCGGTAAAAGGTCAGATTATTTGTTGAGTCGTTAATAACATTAGGTGATGGAGTGCACGTACAAAGCAAGTAATTGACTGCGTGTTCTGTAGCCGAAGAGCTTACCAAACCAACCGTACAATTTTATTTACTCGGATGCTGTGCTAATGCTAGTGTCAATAACTTGTAAGGAACTAGGCACATTGACCCTATTACCCTACAGGGTTTACTTGATACAAAATATTTAATTAGCGTGATTTACAGGTTATTAGAAAAAATTGTTTTTCTTCTGGTGCATGAACCGAGTTCTTATAATTTTCTCTTCTTGGTTAAATCACACGGCAAACTCATCAAGATTACACATTTTCTACAGAGATTCGTCAGCTTTTGCATGCAAAGTCAACCTTTTGTATCACCAACCATTGATCACCTTATTAGTTAGAAAAAGAAGATTTATCAATTAAATACCACTTGACCTAAAGGAAAAGAAGAAAAAAAAGACTACTTTAGTAAAAACTTGGTGAAAATAATATGGTTTGAGTGAAGCTCAATCTTATAATTATGGAAGGATGTAAGGCTGAAGTCCATGTGGCCAATCTACAAAACCCGAGTTTGGCCCAAAAATTATTAAACAGCTTAAACCCTATTAAAGCTATAAGCGTCACTTTAGTTTCCAAAATTGTGATTTTCTCTAATTAGTTTCATCGTTGGGAAAAAGAAAAAGAATGTGTTACACTTGATGTCGGATAAACAGACAGGAACATGTTCCTCTTCTCGCTTGGCATTCTTCTATAGTTTAAAATGCATGGGTTTAAATGTCCTCTGTAAGCACAGTTAATGCGCCATCAAATCGTCATCATTCCATTAACTCATAGCATTTCAAATAAGGAGAGAAATGAATAACAATCTTAAACAGAAGGGGATAATTCTTTGATAATATTTGAATTGTTCTCACATATTCAAACAAGATATAAATACATCAACAAATTCCCTAGCTCATCAAAGCCTGACTTTGGATCCCGATCAATCCACTCCACGTGATAATGTGAAATCCTGCAATTGCATAGCCATCTTTAATGGGAAAATCAGAAATACCTGTCAATGGCACAGTCCACTTTACCATGCCTTAGCTGAAAGATTAATCTAATTTGATACAACGAGGAGGTTTCAAAGGAAACTCTTATGAATCCCAAGTATCTTGACTACGTAAAGGGAACATGTTATGAATCCTATATACTTGGCTTATAGACTTTGTCATAATTATCTATATGTCATTCCTTTCGTATAATTAGTTGCTCTATTGTTTCAATAAATCTGGCTATATTTATGTAATTAGCCATTAGTTTTACTATTACCTAGGGATTTGATTCTCTTGTTTTGTATTTAAACTCTTGCAAATAATAAAGAAGGGTTAAAAAAAGAAAAGTTTTCCAACTTAATTGTGGTTTAATTCTCACCCTGAGCAGGATTTTAATTACAAAAGAAAAAGAAGCAAACTTGATTGGCTAATTCCTGAAACCTATCATTTGGTATTAAAACAAGGATGTGCACTATAAAAAGTGCATTGAAAGTTTAGAAGCTGGATTGGGAGGACTCTAAGACATAACTCGCAGATTAAATCTTGGGCTGGTAGATAAATTGCATCAACTAGGAATTGTTGTTACTAAAATTTCAAAGGCGGTATTGTCAACTACATAAACGTCTATAGGTCTTGGGAGTTATGGTATGGGGCACTCTCACAATCACAAAGAGGAGAAAGATGAGCATGAAGTAGCACAACTAATTTATTAATCTAAATTGACTAAATTGGAGGTTCCTAAGTATTCTGGAGATGATCCCACATAGTGGCTTACACGGGTAGATCAGTTCTTCAAGTACCAAGGTACTACAGAGACACAAAAAAGTGCTTTTAGCTTCTCTTCATTTACAAGGAGAGGCAAACCAATGGTGGCAATGGCTACATTGAGCCTATCAGGAAGAAAAGAAGGAGATGTCGTGGGAGATCTTTGTTAAAGAATTATGGGCCTGCTTCAACCCTACAGACTGTGAAGATTTTGATGAACAGGTTATTTAATTGATTGCCAAAGGGAATTCAAAAGGCTAGGAAGCCAAATATAAGGTTGGACTCAAAAAGCATTGGTAGGCACATTTATGGGTGGACTCAAGGCAGACATTACAGATGGCATTAGGATATTTAAACCAAGAATGTTGAAGGACGCAATTAGTCTTGCAAGAATGAAGGATGATCAACTAAGTAGACAATAAAAAGTGTGTTGTTCAATTATACGGCCTCTAGTGGACGTGTCTTCTCTAGTAAAATCAACAATGCCTCTTCAATGAAACATCTCACATAGGACGAGACGCAAAAAAGAAAGGCTCAAGGGCTATGTATTAATTTTGATAAGAAATTTACACCAGGTCGTAGATGCCACAACTACTGTTGTTAGAAGGAGAACCAAATAATTCTGACAAGGAGGAGCAGCAATTAGAAATTTTTCTACAATGCACTAACGAGTTAGTTAGGAAATAAAACCATACGAGTAAGAGGTAAAATTGGGCAGTGCGAAATGATTGTTATAATTGATAGTGGTTCAACACACAACTTCATTAGCGGCAAAACAGTCAAGAGGATAAAATTGCCATTGACTCCTACAATACCATTTGATGTTAAAATTGCTAACAAAAGGGTCTTAAGATGTCAAGGAAAATTTGACAATTGTTCAAATGTGGATCCAAGGTAAAAAAAGTTGCCATCTGTAATGTAACTGGAACATTATATCAACTTGAAGGAGAGAATAGAGCCATTCAACGTGAGACCATACAGGTATGCCTATTTTCAAAAGGCTGAAATCAAAAGACAAATTCATGAAATGCTTAAATTAGGACTTATTAGACTTAGTACTAGCCCATTTTCTTCACTAGTATTGTTAGTTAAGAAGAAAAATGGTAGATGGTAGTTTTGCATCGACTATCAAACCCTTAATACAATTATTATCAATTTGCAATTCCTACTGTTGATGACATATTAGATGAACTCTAAGGTGCTCATTACTTTACCAAACTTGATTTACGAGCTGGGTGTCATCAAGTAATGGTATACTCTTCAAACATTCATCAAACTGCATTTTGCACACATAATGGCCACTATGAATATTTGGTCATGTCCTTTGGCCTTTGTAATGCTCCATCTATTTTTCAAGTTATTATGAATTCCATATATCGACCTTATCTTTGAAAATTTATGCTAGTATTTTTTTATGGAATTTTAATCTATAGTCTTAATTGGAGCATGCATCATGAACATTGAAAGAATCGTAGGAGTGTAATAGTTTCACAAAAATCTTCGATTTATCGCAGTTGTTTCTAGAACAATCAAAAAATAAAAAACTAAACGCACAAATATAAATCAACACCGAAATTTGGTAACGCAGTTCGACACACCTTGCCTATATTTGTAGGACCCTCACCCAGCTTAATTCATTCACTAACGATAATAGTTTTATACAATGCTTTACTGAGCTGACACCACTCAACTCTTGACAGTATCTCTCATCCTCATAACCTATGAAAGAATTTCACATCCAATAACACGACCGGCTTGTGTTAACCTCAACAGAGAATTTTTCTTAACAATCTTTTAACTAAAGAACACTTAATAAATAACTCAAATGGTTAAACAAAAATTCAACATAAATAAGAACACTTGAAAAAGAACAGAAAAACAACTCTCCTAGATATGCCGGTTCATCAACGAAAGAATGAGAAGTTATCCATCAATAAATTTGCTATGAGGCTTCAATATCGTCACTGAAAATCCCATGCATAATAGCAACAAAACGTCTTAAATCAACAAATGCTTCTTCGCCGAAGCTTCATACATAAACTGTTGCAAAAATACCAAGGCTGCTGGAAGTTTTTCGCATGAAAATCATTATCATCAACACACCAAAAATCCATCACCATCGACAGAAAACACAGCACCTTTATCAAGAGAAGTCATAGCTACAAGAACCCCAATCAACGATAAAACACCAAAGTAAACAAGCACAAAACCATTCAACCCAAGTGACGTGATCCATAAAAAAGTTTGCAACAAATGGAGTTCAATCTTCATACAATCAGCTTATAAGACATATCAAGATATTGCATTCAAAATCCCAACTACAAAAATTTCAAAATTCACCCTCAATTGAAGTTGAAGAATAGACAAATACGTAGCTGAATCACGCACTTACTAAGATAAAATTATAGCTGCACATTAAACCCATTAACCACGCATGACCAAGAAAAATGCAGCCCCCATACACAGTCTAAATTGTGTGAGACTCCAATCGAAAAACCAACAGCATAAAGTTGCCCAATCAATGACAAAGACACCAAATAGAAAATGTAGCAACCTCTAAAGAAAACCTTGTTCAACCAGCGGCGCACTAAGGAAAATGAAGCATACCCATACACAACATAGGTTGCATGATTATCTAAATTAAGAAAAAATAGCTACATCACAAACAATGTCACCCCCCAAAAACATTCACACTACCAAAACAGGGGAGATCACATCGCAGTAGGCACACCCAGCCAAATCTCAATGAGATTCACTTAGGACTCTTCATAAGATAGAGTTTTATCTTGATACAATCTCTTATCAAAAATTATCCAAGATAGCTTTTTAATTTCATCCTTCAAGAAAATTATAATCAACCAATGAAATCCAAGATAGTAGATTTTATTCTATCCCCACTTTGATTTGAATTTTAAACTCATCAATATTATCTTGGATGTTTAATTATCGAAAAATGTCAAAATCAAATAATAAGATATGTACCATATATCTTAACAATCTCCCCCTTTTGGCATTGTTTGTCACAAATATGAAACTCACCCTAAATAAAATAATTAGACGTATAATCCACATGAGAAAAGAACTCTCCCTTAATCCAACATCAAGTTCCAAATAACATCTATCAAATTCTTCAAGTTCAAGAAATATCCAAAGAAACAATAATGAACAATCATCAAAATTTCTCCCCCTTGGGACAAAAAGATGTCAAAAAGCAAGACTAATAGTTGTAGAGATGCCTTAAAATCTTCCTCTGAATTAAGCAGTCACTAAAAAAATCTGATGTCTCCCCCTTAAAACAAAACAATACCCAAAATGAAGAATGCCTTCAATGCGATCAATCTCAACCAATAAAGAAGCATAAAAATCAACAATAGGTGCAGTGGAAGAATCATATGTATACCAAAATGACAATTTACATCTAGTTAATACATATGCCAATATATCATTACTCATTTCAATTCCATCTTCATAAAACTGATCAAATTCATAAACTTGATCATCAAGCATAGCCTCATGTACATATCAATAAATTGAACCTTAGAAAACTCATAAAGCCTAAATGATAACTCCTTTGAATGATTTTTTAAATTTTTTTAGCAATTGAAAACATCAAACTATACTTCAAAAATGTAAAGCACATAGTTCCTGTGCCTCTTGAAGAAATTCAAACTTGGGCTTATTCCTAGTCACATTATCTCGATCATCAATTGTCTGATTGATTTCTTCATCTAAAGTAACTAACTTATCCTCAGTCTGAACAGTTGCTTCAAAAGCAGTAACTAACTATGAATCTGAACAATTTCTTATTTTTCCTTCACTACATCTTTGTGTTTGTACTTGACCTTTTTTGACCCAAGCGTGCTTCGATAACATGGGTTACTGCTGGAAATTTAATGGCTAGATTTTCAATTTTGACCCCTTTGAAACATCATTTGTAATAACTTGTAATGTTGGACCTTGTACTTTTCTTAGAAGTTAGAACTATTAAATAAAAATTTTTATTGATTAGTTATGAGTGAAGAAAAGGAGAATTCTTGAATTTGAAATGATATACAAGATTAAGATAGTG
>JANIPM010000005.1:18785438-18798225 GCA_027478405.1 Erythroxylum cassinoides
GCTAACATTGCCTCTAAATTAATATGATTATGAGTTTACTCATCCAAATCATGTAAATTTAGTTAAGTAAAACTCATTGTTATAAGACTAAACATGTTCGAGTTAAAGCGACCTTGAGTTTACTCAACAAGCCTAATAATAAACAAAACTTTGGTTTAATCCTATAATAATGGAAGGCATTATTCATGTTCTAAACATGTACTTAATATTTAAATGAGGGATTTAAAATAAGGTCTCATTTTAAATAATATAATCTCATTATATAAATATATTTGACTTAATCTAATTATGAAAAATAAATTGAGAGACAAAAATTTTTAATATAAAAAATAATTTAATTTAATTAATCAACTTTTGGAAAATTAAATTAATAAATAAAAAATAAAAATTGCAGCGCTAGCTTTTGGATGCATCTAGCCTTTGGCGCATTCGGCCAGGAGACGTATCTCCTGGCCTGTGGGGCGCATACGACGTGCCCCTTCTTCTCCAGAAACCTTCCTGTTTCTTTTTTTTTTAAAAACAGACAAGACTTTATTCGACTAGCTTTACCTTCAACCTATCTTAAGACATTCTACCCTATCTGTATCGTTATAAACATACTTATAATATACATAAACCTCTAGAGAGATAAAGCTCTCTAGAGTGAGAAACCATCACCATCAAATGTGGTGGTTCTCTAACCACCGGTGGCTACTACTGCCTCCGATGGTCCTGTTCATCAACAATGAAGCACAATAATACTCATTAATCAAACATTCATTAACAATCAATAAAGCATACTTTACCTAAGCATTTGTTATGTAAAAATGCAATGAGTAAAAACAATGAATAACAGAAACATAATGGCCAAGTTACAATGTAAAAAGAAGGTTGATTTACTGAAGTAGCATGCTTGAGTAAATGGATAGAAGACATTTTCAGTATTGTAACCACCGAAACATTAATGTTTGAGTAAATTAACAAAAAAATTTGAGTAAATAAACATAACACTTATCTGTATTGCAACCGTTTGCAAGAAATAACCCAAAACATACGTTGCAGTTAATAAACCAAGAGCTAAGCATACGTTATGCATTTAAAATCAGAAAAACAGTAGAAACTATACATAAAGAAAATCAACTGTTTCGATTTTATTGTTCAGTTATGGAAAAGAAAGAACAACAACAAAAACATGCAACTCTTCGTCTGGTTTTCAAGAAACAACAAACAGGTAAAAAACAAGTGCAACAAATATCAAATAAAAATCAGTTCTAGAAATATATGCAACATTTTCACTATTTCTAGAAGCACAAGAACACTTATTCCATATTTCCATAAACTCATACATGCAAACGTTTTACTTCTTTTCCAGACATAGTAAACATTATTGTTAACAGCAGTATACTATCAAATAAAACATCTCCTACCTAATTCTCAAAACACTTTTGGCATAATTAAGATAAAAAATTTCTAGAAAATTATATGATCAGTAACAACATGCACGAATGAATCAAAAATAAAACTGTTAAAAGTGACTCTAATACAACTGTTGGAAAAAGTAACGCAAAAACAAATCTTAGTGCAGTGGAAATAATATAATTTTCCCATAGATTCAGCTTTAACATAATTAAATTAGAAACATAAAACAAAAATTAACAAAACTCTACTAACCTGTTTCGATTTTGTGTTATAATTTCTTGTTTCATTGAATCCGTCAATCCACGAGTCGTTCAATCGTCCGACCTCTATTGGTATTTATAAATCATTTCAGAAAAAACTCAAATCCAATTTGAGAGGAAAAATGTAAGAAGTGCTAGCATCTATTTTTTTCTCTAATTTTTCCTTTTATATGAAAAATCTTATTTTTCATATTTTTGGATTTTATTAAAATTACAACTAAAGTCAACTTTAATTATAATTATTAATTAATCCTTATAAGATCAAATATCAAATATTGACCTTTAAAGTTTCTAAAACTTTTTAATTAAGTCCAACTTAATTCAAATTCCACTTTCTCCTTTATAGACCTTTTATGTGTGACCCATTAGGTTTATAATATGTTGACCATGATTATAAATTATAATTATAATTCATAATTAAATTAGATAAATTAAAACTTCTTTTAATTTATTTGATTCTAATTCAACTTTTATTTTATCTTTAATTTCCTAATTAAACAATTTATAATCATAGATCATGATTGACGTCTAACAACATGTCATGAGCACCCAAATATTAGAAATGTCAAAGTGGTTTGACTTAACCTGTCTATGCATGACTATAATGTATAAATTAATCCTTTCGTCATCTAATGTTCTAATTGGAATTAGAGTATAGAATTTGTGTTTACTTTAAATAATCCAATCATGTTCTTTCTTACTAATTAGTAAATGATTTATAATTGATATTTGCAAGCAACTTTTCCATGTTTCAATTTACTCTGGCTAGAGATTTCCAAAATTATTACTAATCACGAACAACGGAACATTCTCCCTAATTACTTTAGGATAATAAATTATTTATTAATTTAATCAACTATCTCCACATAATTCATACTATATTCACTAACTACCAAATTAAACTACTCCAAGAACAGAACATAAGTAACATCAAAACATAGTAATTCCTATATGAGATAACTTTGATAATTCAAATCTAAGGATCAATTATACAACTACCGTAATAAAATAATCCACAGATACAAAAGTAATGTTCCATTTGGGATTCTCATGATTGGGTCAATTCAGTGAATTTATTCTCTAATAATCACCCACATATTTGTTTAAGTATTTCCACACTTTAATCTATGAGATCGATTACTTTCTTTATAAGAAATAAACAAATATATGATAGTCTAGCCATTTCATCAATACCCCGTCTTGATGAAATTATGACTAAAAACATTTTAAGAATAATACAAAATACAATTTGAATCTCATAATTATAATCACATTATAATTTATAATTGCATAATAATTATTTCATGGATTTTATCTTTATGATTAATAATTAAATAATTAACAAAAACACAAATAAAGAATACCTTTTATTGAATAAAACAAATTTTGATACAAATATATATACAACCAAAAAATTTGCTACAAGGACATAAACCAACACATATAACTAAGGATAGTATATACATGAAAAATAAATATTAGATACTTAGACTAATAAAATAATATTTATACATCATCTAATTAATTTAAATAAAATATAAATTTTAAAAGTAAAAAAAAAGTGTAAGACACAATTAAGACATGACAAAACTTAGACATTTATCTGCAATTAATAGATCAAGTTCAAATTTGATAATTTTAAACAAAAATTATCAGTTCAAAATATCTTTGACAAGATTTGAAATAAGGCTCAAGCTCCAATCTTAGAGGGACCAGGACTAACCCGGCTTGTTACTACCCCTGAATCTAATAAAGTTAAAAGCAAAATGCATAAGGAGTGGAAGTTGGAAAAAAGAAAAACACCATACCTCAATCTATCAACAAAAATTGTTGCGAACTACTTGCACATCATGTTTAAACTCACTTTATTCTGGGCACTCGACAAGCCTAAAGACAACAATGTAAGATATCCCTCCAAATTCCCTGGTTAAAGCCTTGGAAGTCACGCTTTATCTGATTCACTTTGAAAGTAGTGAGTTTATTTTATAATCTCAAGGGCTTTAGTTAGAAAATCATATACTATACTACTGTGGTACAATTGATTTCGATGAAGGAACTAATGTAATATTTTCACCAGTAATCCTTACAGGAGCATTCACCATCCTTGAAATGGTGGAAGCGAGTTGTGTCTCTTAAAACAACTGTCCTTCCTGTCACTTGGGAAACGACCTTGATCCATGAGTGACAATCTGCACAAACACGAAGATTCTTTGCAATCCTGATGGGCATCCCTGCACCACTGTTTATGAGCGCATACATAGTAGCCAATCGCTCGCTATGCCCACATACCCATATTGATTTCATTGCTTCGTCTATATCATGAAGCACAACACTTGTATCAGGCACATAACCATGAGTTTCCATTGCTTCGGCCAACTCAAACCACATTTTCTTATACTGCACAGATTTACGGAACTCGGTCCCCCCACCAGCCACAAAAGTCTCAACTTTGTTCTTTACTTTTACCCAACTACATCCAACTTCTTTCTTGATACCTCTTCTTTGCATCATCTCTCTAACCATATTGACAGAGTTCCACATCCCTGCTTTGGCATAAATGTTGGAGAGTATCACGTAATTCCCAGCATTATTTGGTTCAATCTCAAACAACCGCTTTGCAATAACTTCTCCAAGAGAGACCTCACCATGGAGACGACACGAGTTGAGCAATGATCCCCATATGCTACCACCAGGTTTCATAGGCATGTTTCTAACTACCTCCAGCGCCTCCTCAAGTTTTCCAGCTCTACCTAAGATATCAACTAAACAGGCATAGTGTTCCAAAGTAGGGGAGATACCAAAATCCATCTCCATTTTACGGAAATAGGCCTGCCCAGTTTCTGTAAGCCCTCCATGGCTACAACCTGATAACAATGCAACAAAGGTGACATCATCAGGCCTCGTACCGGAAGAAACCATTTCATTGAACAGCTCCATTGCTTCATCCATACATCCATTGATTGCATATCCAGTCAACATAGTATTCCATGTTGTCAAGTCTTTATTTCTCATCCTATTAAACAGCATCCTACCACAGTGAACCACTCCACATTTAACATACATGTCCATTAGCGAATTTAGCAATAAGATATCAGCCCTTCTACAGGATTTGACAATTTGGGCATGTATCTCTTTCCCAAAGTGCAGGGCTGTCAACCGTGCACAAACTGCCAAAATTGAAGTCAGAGTAACCCAACTAAATCCCATTTTCTCTCTTTGCATCCTTCTGAATAGATTAAGTGCCTCAAAAACTTGATTTTGTTTGATCAAGCTCGCAATTAATGAGTTCCAAGAAACAACATTCCTCTTGGGCAATTTACCAAAAAGCTGCAGAACCTCATTAAAACACCCACACTCTGCATATAAGGCCAAAAGAGCATTATTTACCACTTGATCGGGTTCTTCATAAGATTTTATCACCTGGGCATGAACTCCTCTACCTATATCAATTTCGTTCAAATCTGCACAGGCTTTCAATGCTAAGGAAAATGCAAAATTACCCGGTTTCACATGATGCCACAACATGTCAGTGTAAAGAAGTAGAGCCTCTTTGAGGCATCCATTCCTGGAATACGCAATTGCCATTGCAACCCATACTGACTCGTGCACTGTTTCACTATTGAAGGTATCCTCAAAAATGCTCCTTGCCTCCTCAAGATAACCACAAACAGAAAACAGAGTGATAAGCTTGGACTTTAAGGTTGCTTCTTTAAGAAGCCTTTGACTGTGCTGATCTTTAGCAAGGAGTTCCAAGTAGAGTCTTCGGCCATGTTCCAATGATTTGTGGGAGATACATGCATGTAGAACAATGGAATATGTCTCAGTATTTCTCAAATTTGGTGGTAAGGATTCAATCAGCTGAACAGCCTCTTCAAGCTTGCCTGATCTAGTTAGAGACTTGAGCGTTTGGAAAAAAGGCTTTTGAGATTTTGTACTGTTTGATCCTGCCCTAATCCTGTTGTTCACTAAGAAAGTTGTTGCATGTAATGCCCCTTCCTCCTTTGAGCTGGAATGCAATGGACAAACAGAATTGGCTTGTAACCTGTGCCCGAATTCCAAGCCATCGGCTAAACATGTCACTTGAGAAACCATTAATAGCTTTCAAGTGAAGAATTTAATACCTTGATGCAGTTGAATGAAAATCCTGCTGAAGCCCCAGTATTAAAAACTTAAGTTATCATCATGTATTAATAATTATGAGAAGTGGCAATAATAATTTGACTACTTTTGCCTCATAATAAAAGAATTTGCCATCCAAGAACATATTAGGTATCAGGTCCAATGTTGCCAACTTAACTTATACAAAATCCAAAACATAATGTGTTGACCGTCTCAAGATGACACGGAGATGATCACTTTCAATATTCCTAAGATCACTAACTTCTGTTATTTAAAGTACCCTGTTTAAGGGATCCAAAATGTAAATGGGTAAAAGAAATACTGAAACCAACCATAATTAACTAACGAGGAGATTGCAGGTTTTGCTTACCCTTTCTAATCCATATGGATAATATGCTCAAAACAAAATAACTGCTTTAGGGAACACATAATGGTAACTTTGTTTTAAGGAAGTAGCCTACATATGTATAAAAATTTTCAATCGTTCAACCCAAGGAAGTAGCCTACACTGTTTGTAAAATCCGTCCTCTGTATAAGATAGCACCGTACATGCATAGATGAGCCCCCAAAGGCCAGGTGCCCCTGATACATCTCAGAAATGAAATGCAGATGGGGTTTGACAGGAACCAAAATGAAACTTCCTAACCCAAGGTTTAACCAGAAAGAAGAGAAAGCGTAGATAATTCCTTACCTCAAGGTACAAGCCTGAAAACAATCAACCCACCTATATTTATGCTTAGCAAGTAAAGTCATTTCACGTAGCTGGTACACGTTAAGGTATTTTCCACACTGCTTGAAGGAAATCCCAAATTTTGGTTCATGTTCATAATCATAGAAAATAAAATTTATGGATGCTGCCATATTCGGTGTTAGACATTATAACCAACCTCTAATGATGGAAGAAAAACATTAATTTAGTCATTCTAGTGAACCCTGCATGCATATGTTTGAGCTTCACACTTAATTGTAATCAGATAGATAAAATAATGGCATGAACCACAATTGACAACAGACCAGGTGAAAAACAACCATCTCATATGTCTCTCTCTCTCAAATAAAAAATAAGAAAAAACACATTGTTTCTCCATCTCACAAGGCCACTATCCCAAAATGCAACCATGGTCATAAAACCTGTTTACATAGAGCAATCTCAGGAGCACAGTAAAAGCACAATCACATATTTTTAGCAATCTGTAATTATCTCTTTGTTATACTTTCTTTATATACCTATCATTCATGGGTGTAAATAGGTTTCTTCACTTGTATTACATGTATACAGAAAACACAAATCAACTACATCTATTACTACACCTTTCAAGAACAATGGCCACTAACGAAAGGCTAGCGTTAAGACAACTATACGTCTAATGCTCCTAGGATTGGTATTAGCTTTGGCATTAACTTCCAATCATGCTCAACTTAATCCACCACGCTTGCCACTCTAAAGATCAAAAATGATAATTAACAACCACTGAAGCCAGGAAGATGAGTTTCACCACCAGTTGAAGCTTCCACTTTCCACAGATACTATCCACTAGAACAATAAACAAAATGACGCACTCCTCACGATTTGTCATTTCCGTTTATCACTTTTTATTTACTTATCCAAATTTGCAAGCCAGAAGATTACTACAAAAGACAAGAACATCGAAACAAAGCAAAGAATGCTATAAGAACCAACCTTGCATCAGTTAACACCCCATGCATATCTCTGACTTATTAAGCTTCATGTAACTTACTCACCCAACAACATGGACATAGAACAGCTCTGTTTCGTTTTTTAACGCGTAAGCTTATCTAAAAAGAGATGTTCTTTGTAGTCAATTAAACAACTACCTGGTGTGCGCTTCCTTCATCACTAGTATTTACGCACAAAGCTATGCGCACAGCCCGTTACGAACACAATATTAGAAACCTATTCCCTCGAAGATGTCATAAAGAAAATCAAGAAAAAAGGTAAAAGATGATTGGACATGACTCGCTCTCTTGTCCAAAGTTGCTTGATGAAAACTATAGGGGCAGACATAAAAGAAGGAGCTTCAGACGTGAAGCCGGTGTATTGAGGAGAAGGAATTGCCTCAAAGCACATGCGAGGGAGAGAGCTAAGCAAGAGAAGTCTAATGGTAGTATATGCATTGACCAAATAATCTCTTTCTCACCGAGTAAGTTTCCTCCGAGCTGCCCGTCTCCGATCAACCAAAACCCAGATCTCCAAATCCTCAAAAGTCTTCAAAGCTCCTGTTTGTTTAAAATCAACCTTAAAATCCCAGAAGACGGAGACAGAGCAACCTAAATTGCTAAATCACAATGCCACCATCCAAAGCACTTGGATCACAAAGACATCATGAACTTACTGTTGAGGCTTTAAGAGACCTTACTCTTGTTGGCAAAAAGTTGCAAACCGTAGATGAGTAGTTAATGGAGAGGAAGAGTGTCTTTGTTTGTGTGTTTTGTTGGTAAAGAAAGTGTTGGATAATGGGGCAAAAGGATGGAAAGAGCTGAGAGCAAAATCGAAGAAGTATAGCGGGCGGCAAAATCAAAAGAAGAAGGCTTGGCTTAGGTGAGCGTCAAGCCGAGACGCATCGCTTGTTTTAATTAAAACGTCAACGTTTTTATTGTGGAACAGAATAGGTACAGAGTTTGTGGCACAGAAGATCTGATGCCCTTCTCCTCGGCCCGTGACCTACCCGTCACAGATTAATGCGTGCTATTTATTCCTAACGACATCATTTGCTCTTTCTTTCTAGTTTCCTTTAGCTCTCTCGCACCGGTAGCTTGGCCGTCATTCTTCTACGGCGAGCCGAATCTATCGCCAATTATTGTTGTTTGTCGATTGGACTCCCGCTCTCGAGTAATTTCCTTTGGTATCTTCGTCGTGAACCTGAATTCGTGGGTTTTGACGAGGAATGGTTTTAGGGTTTGTGGATTCTGTGCGTATGGTGTGACCTTTGGCCCTAAGACTGGTCTCTGCATCCCCATATGTGCATTTCTTTGAAATTCGTGTGCAATTTGTACGATTTTGCAATTGAGAGCTGAGATTTTCGGGCAAGGTTTGGGCTTTTGGTTTTTAAAGAGGGTTTTCTAATTATGGGCGAGTTAGTGCCCGATTTCGATAAGGAATCGTGCTCGAAGTCGATAAACGAGACAGTCAATGGCTCGCATCAGTTCAGCATAAAGGGTTATTCGTTGGCGAAAGGAATGGGGGTAGGCAAGTGCATATCGAGTGATGTATTCACGGTTGGTGGTTATGATTGGGCAATTTATTTCTACCCAGATGGTAAGAATCCAGAGGATAATTGCATGTATGTCTCTGTGTTCATTGCTTTGGCTAGCGAAGGGACAGATGTGAGGGCTTTGTTTGAGCTGACGTTGGTTGATCAGAGTGGGAAAGGGAAGCATAAGGTGCATAGTCATTTTGATCGCGCTTTGGAGAGTGGACCTTACACACTCAAGTATAAAGGAAGCATGTGGTAATGTGTTTGTTTCTCTACTTCGTTTGATTCACCGTTTATGTATAGTCAATTGTGGTTTTCGTTTCTGGATATGAGTTTAGTTGTTGTAATGTCAATGATGATAAACTATTGGCTTTTGATTAAGGAGTTGTGAACTTTTTGTGCAACTGGTATTATAGGTGTCATAGCTGAGGATTATAGGTAAGTTAGTTGAGATGTTACAAATATGCTGTGAAAAAGTTGCCAGATGTTCTTCGCATTGCTGTTGTAGATTGTCAGGAGTATCGTGCATCTTTGAATAAGTTATTTTAAACGTTGAAAAAGTTAAATTAGTGCTTTCCAGCTAGTTGAATGCTCTTTCTTGGGTTGGAAGGGAGAGGGCAGTTTAAGTTGGATATGTAGGATGTGCTAAAAATGTTAATCTTCCCCTCTTTTGCTGTTTCTTACCTATTCCAGGGGTTACAAGCGTTTCTTTAGAAGAACAAGCTTAGAAACATCTGATTACATAAAGGATGATTGTCTTGTCATGAATTGTACCGTTGGTGTTGTTAGTACTCGTCTTGAAGGGCCGAAACAGTACTCCATTCATGTTCCACCTTCAGATATGGGGCAGGGATTTAAGGAGATGTTTGACTCTGAGGTCGGCTGTGACATAGTTTTTGAGGTTGGAGGTGAAACCTTTAAGGCCCATAAGTTGATCCTTGCTGCTCGTTCACATGTATTCAGAGCCCAGTTATTTGGACCTGTTGGGGATCATAATCTAGATAATGTAGTTGTGAATGACATCAATCCATCAATATTCAAGGTAAGCTTCTTCTTTTTCTGCCATCAGTGTGCACTTTCGACTCTGTCGTTGCTTTCATTGGATTCAAATATTCTCTTTGTGAACCCGAATATTTCTTGTTGAATCATAATATAATTTGTGAAAACTTTGATAAGCTTGTTTACAGGCTTTGGTAAGCTTAGCACACCGGTAGTAAGTGTTCAGTTCACGTCCATCATCCTTGACTGTATGTCAATGTTGTATCAAAAGAACTCACAGTTAGTCACCCTTGGTTTTCCAAGAATCAGCATCTGGTAAACATGAAAAGTGCTTGCTTTTTCAAAATCATTTGGAAGAAGTTGTGATCCCAAAATATTTATAATGTCAAGGAGACCTTTATAGAAACATATGATGGAGTTATACTTCTTGGACAAAATCCCAATAACCCATGAAGCATGAGATTTCTATCTTTGGTGGTATATACTTTTTCAATGAATTATGCACATCTACTTTGAATTGGTTCTTTTTATCATCTTATCTTTCAAAAAATTTCACTTATAGAGTGCTTGCTTGGAGTTTCTTCTTATTGGATGAGTACGCAAAGTCACTTTAATTCCTTCTTGTCTATGAGGTTTCCGACTTGTTCAATTATGGTGCTTGAAATGTATTGTTGGTGATAAGTTTGTCTGCTGACATCTGCATGGAATTTTCTTTCCTGAAGTGAACTTTTTTCAGGTTAGATCAGGGGTATAGACTTGAATATTTCTTCCATTATTTGCAGGCAATGCTTCTGTTCATATATACAGACAAACTTCCAGATGAACTTGAAGTTACAGGCTCATCGTCTATGTGCACATCCTTCAACATGTTGCAGCATCTGTTAGCTGCGGCTGACCTCTACAATTTAGACAGACTGAAGTTGCTATGCGCATCAAAGTTGTGTGAGGAGCTCACTGCCGATACAGTTGCGACAACACTTGCACTAGCTGAACAACATCACTCTTCCCAACTCAAGGCCATCTGTTTGAAATTTGCTGCAAATCCGGGAAATTTAGGAGGTCAGTCTTGTTCATAGGCTTTCAATTGTGAAAATTTCAGGTTATGATTTGCACTTTTTAGACCACTCAAATGTAAGTGAAGCCCCCCAACGTCGCTTTTATTGTGCTTTGATATTTCCATGTTTAATTTCTCTCCCCTGTATCAGAAGCATGATCATATGGTCATTCCACTTTTTCTTCATGTTTAGTGTTTCTGTTGAAAGTAGGCTCATACATCTTTCTCGTCTTTTGGCAGCGGTAATGAACTCAGAAGGGTTCCGAAACCTAGAAGAGAACTGCCCTTCTTTGTTATGTGAACTATTAAAGACACTTGCATCAGGAGATGAGAACTCAGGCATGCAATCAAGCAGGAAGAGGAGTGGTAGCAGCATTTATGGACTAGATATAGTTACAGACGGAGCTGCAGCCGAAGAACCACCAAATCCGAATCCAAACGGCAGACGCATACGAAGGCGGTTTTAGTATTTGAATCTTTTTTGTATTTGTTACTTTGTTGTAGAGAAGATGTGATTAATTGTAACGTTTGCTTACTGGTTTAGTTTCCATTCCAAGGGAGGGGAAAAAAAAAAAAGGATTGCACTGAAGATGGATTCTTTCTATTCTTTTGGATATACCAGGAATTAGGAAGTTCAATGATCAAACAAACAAACAGAAATTGAAATTGTTTGCTATGTTATCTTTCAATCTTAATGAGCTCTTTCGAAAATTACAGAAACCCTTCAAGCTCTGTCGAAAATTAAGATATTCTGTGCTTCCCTCCAATATTGGCATAAAATAGAGTTTTATGCTGCATATTGAAAATTTGAAATCTAAGAAACAGAGAGCCAAGTGAAGCAGAATCTGATCTATTTCAATTGCATTTCAAACATTACATTCGCCAATTAAACAAGATATACTAGCAACAATTTAACCTAACCGCCGAAGCCATACAATGTCCTTCCTTGCCTCTTGAGAGCATAAACGACGTCCATGGCGGTAACCGTCTTCCGGCGAGCGTGCTCCGTGTAAGTGACTGCGTCACGGATAACATTCTCTAGAAAGATCTTCAAAACGCCGCGAGTTTCCTCATAAATCAGACCACTGATTCTCTTCACACCACCTCTTCGAGCCAACCGCCGAATCGCAGGCTTAGTGATGCCTTGGATGTTATCACGAAGCACCTTCCTGTGCCTCTTCGCTCCTCCTTTGCCCAGTCCCTTGCCTCCCTTGCCTCTTCCTGACATTTTCAATCGCTTAACGAAGATTGCAGATTGATTTATGGTTTGTGACTGAATCTGATACCGGAATTGAGAATTGGTTCCTTATATAGCCTCGGACTACCGTCGAGAATCGGGACTTAGCTATCCGTGTATCCTCTATTGGTCCAATCTTAGCCGTCGATGGATATCATATCGACGGTTGAATGTGACTGAGTTTCGTTGGATTATATCTTTCTCGTCGGATTGATGACATGGCATGTCTTCATAAATGGGCCTCATGTGATCATCCCTAAATCATAGTTTCCTACGCAATAGTCCAATTAACAACTATAGTTATATATAAATAAATTAAAAGATAACAAAATTCAATCATTTTAAAAATATTTTATTTAAAAATTTATTTCATGACATTACAAATTAAAATTACTATTTATCAAATTATTTTTAAAAACCCCATTTAAATTATAAAAATAGTCACAAATTTTATCTCATACTTTATTGTAGAATATTTTTGTTAAAACAATTGTGACAAATATTT
>JANIPM010000005.1:18808111-18819330 GCA_027478405.1 Erythroxylum cassinoides
TATAATAATTGTCAATATATTAAGAACTTGTTGAGTTACACATAAAGAGTAGCTCAAAAGAGAACATTCAATTTTAATTAAGTTGGACTTAATTATAAAGTCTGAGCAACTTTAGGGAGTGATTTTATTAAAATTAAATTAATTATAATTAGAATTGGATTGTAATTATAATCGATGTATTTAATTTTACCATAAAGTAAAAACCTTGGTACTCTTTTTTATAAATATGAATAAGCCTAAGGAGCTAACGCTCCTGTTAATTCCTCTCAAAGAGTTAAGTGAATACTATGTGGATATCGTTAGAGGCTGGATGTGTAATAGGAATATCAAATTAGGTACAATTTTTTATTTTATAATTCAAGTTTAGTTTTTCAAGTTATTCAATTATTGGGATCCAATCAAAAACTGTAAAATTATATTTTTCCGCTACGCCCGTAATTTGATCATGGTTGCTTTCCTATTCTACCCTTGAAGGATATGACTTCCATCATAATTTTAAGATGTTAGTCTCATCTGTTTCTCCAAAAGCAAGATTAAGACTTTTAACACTGAGGTGGAGAAAAATTTGCATATTTTTTCTCTATCACTTGATCAGAGTCACAGAATGCATGTCTTCATTAGAGAGAACATAGTGTTACTAAAAAATGCATCTCTATTTGTAATTTCCTCACTCTTATGGACACAGTAATCCTTTACTAGGCAATTCTTTGGGGCACTAACTATTTGGAAAGGTAGCTATAGGCATTGAAGTAGTATCCAGTGCGGAAGTTTTCATAACTAAAGTTGTGAATAATCGTTATTGAAGTTAAACATAAACATTTCAGATGAATAACATCTCAAAGTCCAAATGTTTATTCCCGCCACAACGGCAAAAAGTACTTTAGGCAACAGATAAAAGTGTAGCTATAAGTACAATTATTGTTGCCTTTTTATTAAGGTAACAAAATTCATATCGTTATAAGAAGTGACGTTGTAATAAGTATAAGGCAACAAAAATTTTTAATTAGGAAATAAAATAAAAAATGTTGCTTTAAGTTTTGACTAAGGCATCACATTAGTTTTAAACTATAGCAACAATGTTAAATACATATTGCAACACTTTAATTCTTTTTAGGCGACAATGTTAAATAAATAAGGAAACAAAGTGAAATTTTTAGGCAACAATTTGTTCTTTCATTACCAATAATATTTAACATAAAAGCAAACTTTTGTCATTATATAAGCAACAGTCATATATACATTAAAAGCAATATATATATAATGTACGTCTTAATTGTATACTTACTATCAAATATAAACGAGCAAAAACTACATTTATATATAATATATCGTCCATAAGGACTTATAAAATTCAACATTTAATATATTCAAAATACAAAAGGAAATTACATGTGTGCTTTTATTGTTAAGAAATACAAAACCAAAATCCACAAATCCTTTGTTTGATATTGGCCATAAAAAATCACCCGCTTCACTACATTTTCTAAACAACTAGCAAATGAAGAGAACAAAAGGTGCCTTCTCATCATGGTAGAGGAGAGAAGCAGTGCTATTGTATTTGCTTTCTTCTGTTCCAATAACTTCTCATTACCCACATTTTTTGTAGAAGCACCTTGCTCAAAAACAACATGACCCACCCCAACGTTGCCTACAAAAACAATTCAAATATTTTGCATGCTTAAGACTTTAGGATGAAATAACATAATATGGAGCACCAATCAAGACAAAAAATGCACATTCTAACATTGCCTGCAAAAATAGTTAATACTTGTTTAAGATATGTCAATAAGATCTCATTTGAAATTTACTAGCATTAATACCTATAAAAAAGTTCAAATCATACGAAATAAAAAATTTTGCAATGATAGGTGAAAACTAAATAGAAGATGTCAACAAGATCTAAGATCACCAACTGGATTTTGGAAATAATGTGTTAAAGGCTTGCGATCAGTAAAACCTATAGGTTTAAAGTTGAATGCTCATAAAGTATGCACAAGAAATTCTCAACTCTAATCTTCTTTATGTGTTTAATTGTTGGCTCTAACAATCAACTATAACCATAATACATTTACTATTATGAAGGTTTTATGGGCTAAGATATCCACATAAAGGTAGAATGATTGAAATTTTGTGAGAACTCTAAAAACAAATAAAATAAGTTTCACTATCATACAAATACATTAACTTGTGGACAATAACATAACATAAAGAGCTTGCAATAAAAAAGATGAGCACTTCATTAAAGATGATAAGTAACAGCGGACACTAAAAATCAAGTACAGATCTTACTGGTCTTAAAAACAAGTATGAGTTAAAGGGCCAAGTATAAGTTTATTGGTCCAAATGACCATATTAACATTTACTATTATTTTTCATTATTTTAAGCAAACATGTGATTTACAATTTCGTAGTCAATTCCAAAGGTAATAACTATAATCATAAATATCCTATAGCTATACAATGCTGAGTTTCTAAACTCACTAGTTCAAATATCTAAATTAGTTTTGAGAAATGAGTCATAATAGCTAGAATGTAACAAATAAGTATGATAAGGGTAAATCAAGCTGCAAAGTTAGAAACAAAGACATACAATAAAGAAAGAGCCCCAAAATATCATCAAACATCCTTAACCAGTAATATCTAACAACATGGACAAATGAATCATTATATCATGCCAGTAAAAAGAATGAAAGGATAATTGAATTACTCCAATAGACCATCATTTGATAGAATGGAAACTTGTACCCAACATTAATGCTGAAACAAAGAGATAATAAACAATAGAAACTTAACAGAACCACTACCAATGCTTACAAGATAGAGGTTTCAATAATGAAAATACCAAAAAACTAAAGCTCACTACAGATAATGAAAATTTACAAAATTTGTCTAATTGAGAGAAAGATATAAAGACAAAGAGAGCTTTGACTTGAAGAATCAATATTAATGGAAACCCACTTGCCCCAAGCTTTATGAACAAAACTCCAATCTATTACACCACAAAAGATACAAACTGCCTACTGTTTTGACTTTAGACAAAGAGAAACGAAATAACGAGAAACTTAAGAACTTTGGAACAAAAGGAGAATAGACAAGGCAAGGAGAAACTTAAGACAACAAAAAGAGAATATATAGGTTAAGGAGAAACTTAAGAACTTTGGAATGCAAAATCCAACTTACCATTGCCTGTCTATGTCTAGTAAATAGATCAACATTGCAATGCACCTAGAACCTTAGCAGAAGTTGGTTGTTACTAAAGAAAGATTGAAATTGTTAATTGAACATTGTAGTCTGGAGGGCATGATGGCCTTGGAGCCTCTCTCAATGCCTAACCCTAATTGGATAAATGAGGAAGACGTGATCATTTGTTAGGAATGCTTTAAACATTATTGCATATGTGTTTTTTTCCACTCCTTTGGAAAATTGTTGTTCCTTGTTTTCTTTGGGTAACTGATAGTGCTTCTTTTGGTTCTTATTTGACGTAGGAGAGACAATTTCTCTCCAAACACTTTGTTCTCCCCTATTAATATTATCAGTTAATCAATTTTTTAATTTTTCAAAAAAATGAATAAATGGTCGATTTAGGTTTATGTGTATATATTACAATACTTTTGTGTATTTTAGAGCAATTATATTATTTGATTTAATTTTACTAAATAAAAATTGATAGGTATTTTAATTTTCTTTTACATATTCTAAATACTAATTAATAAATAGAAAAATTTTATATGTTAAATATACATTAGTAAGTAATTATATACATAAATATGTAATATTAGTAAATACCCTTAGTAAATAGATGACTGGAATTATAGCAATAATTTCAAATGTTGCATATATAAGATTTTATTACAACTTTTTTAATTTTATTAGCTTTTTTCATATGTAGCAACAAATTAATATTATCGTTGCCTTTTAATATTAATAAGGGCAATGTTTTAAAAATTATTACCTTATATTAATTTTTAATAATGCTTTTTTAAACTGTTACAAACAAAATATTGTTGGCTAAATCATTTTTTTTGTCGTACTGCGCATCTCCCAGTTCTCCTGTTTTGATAATCTTTCTAGAAATGTACAAAAATAATTCTTCCTAGCCTTCTGACAGCAACAGGAAGTAATTAGAGGAGAAGTTTAAGGGATAGATTTTGGTCATTATGACGTAAGCCATTACCCATATTTTTGTACATTCCAAGCCATTACCCAAGTTTGATAACGGAATGGTGAGATGGTCAGACTTTTATCTGTAGGAAAAGTTATTGGATAGATACTCAAGTTATTGTTAGATGAGTTAATATTGACTTGGTAAGTCTCACTCTCAGCCATAAATAATCAATTGCATGGAAAATTTGAAGCTTCAAATCTGCAGTCTCAATCCGTGTAATCAATATTAGAACTGGATGAATTCAAACAAAAGATACTATTATCTTCCGGCCAGAAATCAATTGAATTCCGACTTATAATTGCGAGCTGGTTTTGTGATTTCTAGGAGGATACGTACATTTCACCCGATCGAGTTAGAGCTAATTGGTAGGACAAAAGGACACATGCAACGCAAGCAAGTTAACTTGGCAGCGTTAAAGCGTGTGTGTTTTGTCTTAAAAGAATCTCCAGACTTGGAATCAATGACATTGACGACGTCATTGGTTTGTAAAAATAGTAGGAGAAAGCAGTTTGGCAAGGCTGAATTATTATATGGTTCAGACAAAGCTCCTCTCTCCTCTTCCTTCTCAGAATGACTCGCTCAATGAGCATTACTTGTACCATCGACAATAGCAAGCCTCTCCACCTCAGCTTTCCAAATTAAGCCGACCCTGTCATGCCCTTGTCTCCCATTCAACTGCCTCCTCCTCCTTGTTTCTCTCTTCCTAATGAACTTCGCTAAACATTAAACTTTTCATCGTCCAAATCTCATGTTTTATTTTCTTTTCTAGCTTCCTAACCATTTTCAAGTCCATGCAAAAAGCTGAGGCCGGGAAAACTCTGATCTCCGGCCACCAAATTAGTCTGCCTCTGTTCGTTCAATGTCGTCCAGTTCTTCTTTAGCTCCACAAGCAGCAAATTTTTCGACCCCTTCATTAACTATAGTCCTTACAACAATATTGGTTGTCTGTTTCTTTATAGGTTTCTTCTCCATATACTTCTGCAGATGTTTCATGGACAGCATCATGAGAACTTGGCATCTCCGGCGAACCCCTTCAGGAAATCTTTTAAATGCAGCTAATTTTCCGGTGAATCAGGGACTTGATCCTGCACTGGTACAAATTTTTCCAACGTTTACTTATTCGAGTGTCAAAGACGTTGGACGTGACAAATATGGGCTTGAATGTGCGATTTGCTTGGCAGAGTTTACGGACGATGATTTACTACGTCTGATAACTGTTTGCTACCATGTTTTTCACCAAGAATGCATTGATCTTTGGCTTGGATCCCACAAAACTTGTCCGGTTTGTAGAGGAGATCTTGACTTGCCAAAAGGGACACTGGAAAAGACTCTAACAGCGGACCAGAACAGTGACATCCACGATGGTGATGAGAGCAATGATGGAGCAATAGGGAATTCTGTTTGCATTGCCATTCAAGAAGAAAGAGGTAGTAACGGGGAAGGATTACCTCCGGGTAATGTGGAGGAGAATGATACAAATGGAGTGTTTGGAAGGTCACACTCGACAGGACACTCAATAGTTGAAGGAAGAGGAGAGGAGGATAGGCACACTTTGAGGTTACAAGAACACGTGAGGGTAAAGATCGCAAGCAGACATGGTGCTGTGAGAAGTTGCACTGCGTTTGGAGAGTTCTCAAGCCCCAAAAGTAGTGGCTTAATAGCCGCGGTATGAGGGGTGTTGCCTATGCATATTCCAACACACTTTTTATGTTTTCTTTCTACGTTACCATTTGGTTTTTGGATTATACTTTGCTTTTCATCATTTTATTAGGCCAGCTTTAAACAATTGATGTCGTCTGAAGCTAAGGACTAGAAGAATTTCTTCTTAAAGTAAGTAATCAAGAAGGTTTACATGCTTAACTTAATGTTGGCTGAAATTGCACATGCACAGGCATTTACACACACTTAGGATTAAAGAAAATCCAAATTATAAGCCTACCCTTTATTCTTTTGAAAACTAATTGCTCACATTTACCTGCCTGCCTGCAAGTGCAATGCAATGCCTGATATTAGAAACATGTCTACCTATACATATTACTAATTAACCAGCTTTAGTCCCAACTTTGCATCCTCACAATTCTTGATGTGAGGAGGAAGGTTACCTGGAATATAATTTGGAAACAATAACAAGCATGGCTCCGAAGATGTGGAGGGTCGACAAGGCGGATTAGGGACACTGTGTCTACCAGGCAGTTCTAGGATCCATGACTTTACACCTGCTAGACCTTGAGCCACATAACCAAATGTTGACCAAGCGCTGGTCACCAGCACATCGTTTAAACTCAGTATATAAATATCAGCCCATGCCTTGAGATTGTGTACATTGTCACCCAATTTTTGCTTCTCCTCGTGGCTTGGTTGGTGAACCGCAATCACCTCTCCGGTCACTGTTGGGTTCATCAGGTACATGTTCTTTATCTCTCGGTAGAAAAACGGGTACAGAGATGCGATAGTGATGGCCTTTGATGTCTGATTTTTGGGTGGTGAAGCTTTGCACCTGTTGTATTCTGCTTTAGGCAGCAGATTTGCTCCTTGAGTGCAGGACAATATCTGCTTCAGGACAAGGTGAAAGGGACTTTGTTTTGAACCAAAAATTCTCACCTGTATGCCAATTCTCTGGTCTGCTCTCTCCATGTAAGCTTGATAGAATCTGCTAATCAAACCCCATGCTCGATTTGATGGGTGGAAAAGATAACGAGACAAGTGATGGAAAAGAGAAGCCTTGTCTGGGAAGAATCTGTTGAGTTCTGGCTCCAAAGATTTCATCATGAACTGAGCAGGGACATGGTACTGGTCTGATTTGAGAGCAAGCCAAGGGAATCCTTGGAGATAAGTTTGAGTTTCATCCCGGAAAAACAAGTAATAAGGTTCAACACCATCTTCGTAAACTAGGTTGATGTACAGAAACGAAGGTAGGTCCTTCACTGAAACGCTGCTGTTCCCATCAAACTTCGTTATATCAAACATGTCAAATTGCTTGTTCAGAGGAAAGTCTTCTGGTAACAACCAAGATGTGTTAGGAAATGGCTCACAAAACAGATTGGCTACGTCATCTCCATGTTTAACTAGTAGAACCCGGTTTGTGAGGAGGGCATAATTGAACAACGAAGCCATGCTTATTATCATGTTCCCCAAGCCACCGGAGCCTACCCAGACAACGTATTTACAGTCTGTGTTACTAACAGTGTCAAGTGGGCTTGAATTTAGCCCTCGTATGCTTCTGTTGTAGGCTTCGGTAAAAGGTCCGCATCGTCTGTGACGATCTTCGTACTGACGTAGCTTAGAAATAAGGTATTTAGAAGGTAAATGTGGTGAAGATTTGCGATACATGTATGCTTGATGCCTGCTTATGCATGATCCTTCATCGTTTCCTGGAGCAAGTAAACCACCAAGCCGTTTCCTTACTTCCAGGTCTTCTCCTGAATCTCAGAAATTCCAAAATGTCTAATTATATTGGGCCGGAGTTATTATGCTTTCATTAAGTATGGATGTCCGGATTGTCACTTGTCAGACATTCAGACTATTCCACAACTTACGATTCCAATTTTAATAGCTAATAGTAATAAATGGAGTTAATTGCAGGTCGGTTTTATCATAAAAAACTTTACTTAGTGTGTTTTAATTTCTTCTTCAGTAATTTAATAAATTTTTATAAGTAACATATCGCAATTAAATCATTAAACTATAATTTAAAATATCATATTTAAGCATAAATAGTAAACTTCTCTTCTAGTTGAATTGGACCATGCGTAACGCAAAGACCACATATTTTTCAAACTTCATTTAGACTATATTCCATGATCAGCCCTGCATCACCTTAAGATTTTGATGGAAAATAAAAGATCTACATCATAATAAGATAAGGAGATTGAAATCGATTAAAAAAGTATAAACCGAATTGAATTACTCATAAAAGAACACCAACAGTGTAACTTAAAAGAAAGAGATAAATAACAATATTTTAACGTAGAGATGTAAAACAATCTTGATTCTTACCAAAATGATAAATCAAATTTGGATTAAATTGTGATTGAAAAACTTTAAAACTATCAAAATGTCAAATTTTTTAATAGAAAATGTGATTAACGGAGTATCTATCCAAGTTAATGGTGAAAGCACTACGATTAAAAAATGAGATTAATCCGTCAAAATTTAGATTAGACAATTATACTTGGCCAAATATCATGTTATGAAATTAATGTTGAGTTTTATATATTGATGTTACTTACCACCAGCTAGAGAGGCAACTCCTTCAACTTTCAGTCCCATTGACATGTCTTTGGCACATCCTTGAATTGGATTAGACTTCATGGTTGGGAAAGTGATGGAGACCAAATGTGAAAGAGTCAATGCTATTGCAAACCCAACAACCAGTATTGTGAGTCTGAGGTACCAGATTCTATCATGCACGCACAGCTTTGCTGTTCTAACAATAGACCTTGCCATGTCGTTAGATGTGCATGCAGACTCTTAATTCTCTTCCAAATCTCAATGCACCATTAGCCGGATACAATATATAGCAAACACAGAGAATATATATCTAGAAGTTGAATGGAAATAAGGATTGGGTTTATTTCACTGCAATCCTGAAGATCACAAGAGTAAGTTCCCTGAGAACTATTGATTGATGCTTTATTGGAATTCGGATTGAATACCAAGTTTCCAATTAAAGCAACTTGAAAAAGATAGTAGCTACAAAATTTATCACAAGTAAAACACAAGGATACCATCAATTTCTTGCAGCATTGATGTCAATTCCGGAGAAATTCTCTATCTAATACTTTTATCTTTTCTGCCTAAATCAATTTCCTAATTATAGTAAGACAAGGTTCAAACATTAATGGAGGTTCAAAGTTAAATTAATCTATAACCGTTGTATTTAATGTCTTAAGTTAAATTAATCTATAACCGTTGTATTTAATGTCTTAAGTAGGAGTAATTTACTTAAGATATTTCATATTTATATATTAAAATTTTATTTTGTCGAATTTTTAGTGAAAGTTACCTAATTATCTCTATCTAACATTACCTAATTATCTCTATCTAACAAGCTGTGTGATATGTGAATTTCGGGTACAATCAATAGCAACAATCAATAGTTCTCAGGGAACTTACTCTTGTGATCTTCAGGACATAAGCATGGCTTTGACAACAGTAGATTGCACAATCCATGGGTGCAGTCCCTAAAACATGTAAAACAAAATTATGAGATAAAAGCAAAATTTGCAACGTACAGTTTGATCGACAAGATAAGGTTCCCAAGTATAACCACTGGGCATTGATAAGGGTATTAATGCAATTCGATTTGTAAGCCAAAAAGTTAAAAATCGACATGTTCATTTGGATCAAACTTGTAGAGATGGATAACTTTCTTGGGAAATTGATTTTTTTAAATAATTTTTCAAAAGTTAAAATCACTTAAATTCTATGACATAATTAACATATAAAATGTACTAAAGCATGAATTTTAATTCATACCTTATTTTGAAACTTAATTTTTTTCTATCAATTCCCTCGAATCGTTTATGAAATTGATTTATTTCAACCACGTTAGTCCACAAGTGTTCAGCCTCTAACAATATTCATAAAACATGTTGAGAGAATTGTAGAGAGAGTTAAGTAAGAAGTATTAGCTCCCGTAGAGCATAAACCTGCTTGTAACAAGTCTTTGATTTTTTAATAATTTAATTTAAATAAAATTTTAATTTAATCTAAACTTTATTTAGAATTATAATTAATTTTAATTAAATATCAATTATGTCTAAATATGATTCTTATTTATTAAATATCTCTTATATAATCCTAAAGTTTCTAATAAGGGTGGCAAAATCTTCCCAACCTAATCCGTGATCAACTAGTTAGGCCTAGGTTGACTGAGACTCAAGTAGGGTTATTAGGGCCCGAGTGGCCTCACGTTTGAGCCAACGAGCTCAGACTTGGGCTAGACGTCATTTTGTTTTTAAGCAAAATGGTGTCAATTTGCTTTAATCAAAATAGAGTTATAGAGTAAGCAAAACGATGTTGCGTTGCTTTAATCAAAACAGAGTTATAGAGTAGGTAAAACTACATAATTTTGCTTAAATGAAAACAAAGTTACAAAGTAAGGTCGTTGTGCTTTTATTTAATTTCCAGATATCGAATTCTTCACTTCTTCTGTTCTTTAATATTCACTCACCGTCACCACATCTTCTCTGTCTCTCCCAGAGTTCCAGTCAGTTTACACTCTCCCAACTCCTTTGTTGCACGTCTCCTCGTCTCTTACTGTCACACGTCCACTATGCCATCATGCCACTAGTCACTAATGCTACTAACTAACAAGCGTATTAATAAGGCAATCTCTTTTAGCTCAAATTTGGTTTATTATTCATATTTAATTATTCGAAGAGTATTGTTTTGACTGGTTGTGATTTATGGTTTGATGATTTAGCTAATTTGTGATTATGATTTTTACTAATGGCAATATGGTATAATCCTTGTTAAATGTTTGATGAAATACCCCTTGCATCCCTATTCTTTTTTCCTTTGATGTAAATTAGGAAAAATCAAAGATTGTTAATAACAATGGTTTGAATATTGTCTGTCTTCTTTAATTGGTCTTGGCTTTAAAATTTTGGAAGTATGGTAGAATAAAAATGTATGAAAAATTGTTATCTTCAAACAACAAAATGGTATAATATAAATGTATGAAAATTTTTATCTTCAAACAGCAAATTCGTCGTGAGGTAGATCACAGGATCGAGTTAGTTCCTAGAGCGATCCCACCTCCACGTGCCCCATATAGGATGTCCTCAATAGAATTGGCGAAACTTTGGAAACAACTTGGTGAGTTGTTATAATTAGGGTTCATCTAACCATTCAAAGCCCTATACGGTGCCCCGATATTATTTCAAAAGAAGCAAGACGGTACACATTAGATGTGTGTGGACTATCGAGCATTGAACAAGGTCACAATAAAAATCGAGTATCTAGTACCTTTGATTCAGGATTTGATTGACAGGTTTTCAAAGGATGAGATGTTCACTGATAAAATTTAAAGAGACATTATTTTTAATTA
>JANIPM010000005.1:19104657-19126389 GCA_027478405.1 Erythroxylum cassinoides
CGGGAAGGTCCCGGCGACAAAAATTTTTGTTTTCCGCACCTGGTACATGTGATGTACCTCCCGGGATTTTCCTACATAATGTGACCATGTTTACCTCAGTAATCGTATAGAACAAATGAGTGATAGTTGTTATAATTTTTGCCACTTAGTAGGTTCTTGCTATTTTATCTATAGTTGCCACTAGATTTAACAAAAAAGTTTTTGTATGGCCTGACATTGTTATTTTCATTGTATTCTATTATGTCCTTACCAAAAATGCATTTACCACTACCAAGCAATGCATCAAGATTCTTCCTTTCATCAATGAAATTTTTCAAATCTTTTTCTAGAGATAAGATCTTTCTAGCACTTGTGTCTTTTTCAAGTTCTAAAGTGGCAACTTTTTCTTCTAATTGTTTTATCTTATCATAATCATTTTTAGCAGTGTATATTCCAACTTAGCTACCCTTTCTTCTAGACCTTCCTTTTTAGAAAGGTTTTGCTTATAGTCAACCTCAAGACATATATTCTTAGTGGCCAAATTTTCATTCGCAGAATCCAATGATTTAATCTTACTTTTCAAAGAAGCATTATTGCTTTAGACTTATCAACGGCTTTGAAATACTTCACTTTCAACCTTTTTTACTGATCATATAATTCATGATATGCATTTTTCAATTCATCAATTTCAATATCAGAGTCAGAATAATATACCTCATTGTCTCCTAATCCATCTATGAAGCAAACGTTGCTAAATTCTTCTGGTTCTTCTTCTTCAAAGTTTTCAGAATCCTTATCGGATCAGGCTAAAATCATCGCTTGCTTTCTGAATTTCTTTTCTCTAACTTGTCCTTTTGAAGAAGAGGACATTCTGGTCTTGTGTGTTTAGGCTTTTTATAATGATAGCGTATGATTTGATTGTTTTGTGTATTGTTATTGCTACTACTGCCTTTGATAGGAACCTATTATTTTTTACTTTCTTGTTTCCTTCTCTGTTATTCATCAGCTTCTTTTTTATATAAACGGGCATATATCTTTTTACCATAAAGTTGAACTCATCATCTCCATCTGTTTGCAACTTAGTGTCATTTTCATCATAGTTTGATTCATCAGTTACTTTTAGTGTTGTTTCTTTTCTATAGGAGGATCCTCCATATTTCCTAAGCTCAGTTTCATGGATCATTAGATTTCCTCATAGCTAGTCAAGTGAAGTAGTATCTAGATCCTTTATCATTTCTAGAGTTGTCACCTTAGGTCTCCACTCCTTTATAGTGACCTTAGAATCTTCGTATGAGCTCATCATTAGAATATATCTTTCCTAAGTTCTTTAGGGTTGTGATGGTGTTGTTGAAACATCTGAAGAATTCATCTATGCTATCTCCCCATTTCATGCCAATAGTTTTCTATTGATGCATTAAAAGACTTATTATATGCTTTTTTACCTTATTCATTCCTTCAAACATGACTTGAAATTTGTCCCACATTTCTTTTGCTGTAAAGCAATAGGATATATCTTCATATTCTTCCAGAGATAGCATACATATTAGGTGATGTTTTGCTTTAACGTTTATTTGTGCATTTCTGCTGTCAACCTCAATCTATACTTTTACATTATCAAAAGTATGAATTGTCGCTCCAACTTTAATTGCTTGCCATACTTCGATATCTACAGATTAAAGATATATGGTAATTCTCTCTTTCCAGTATAGGTAGTTGTTTCCATTGAAGTAAGGAGGCATTGAGATAGCTTGTCCTTTAAAACTTCTAAAGTGTTTGCCTTAATCTATCACATGCTGTAAAACAAAAAAATGTGAAACTTTGTTCTAATACCAAATGATAAAGTAAACACATGCAAAAGGGGAGTGAATTGTGTGTAACTTAAACAATTTTCATAAGTTAACTTCAATTCGTATAAAGAAAAGAGCCTGTTAAAATTAAAATAATAGGAGCTTGTCAGATGATAGTAGCCTATTAGTCGATAGGACCCTGCTAAATTGTAAGTCCCCTTGAAAACAATAAAAAGAAGGCGCCTATTAGTAAGTTGAAAACAGAAGGGACTTATTATAAAAGTTAAGGAGCCTATTGTTGAAATGAACACACACAGTATAACACAAAAATATAAAAGATAAGGGGGGAGAGGGAAAAAGAAGAAGGATGCAGTTGATTTATATTGGTTTGATTTACAACCTCAGCCTACGTCTAATCCCTAAGTATCCAACTTGAGTGTTTCACTATAAAATCAAGTAGTAATTTGACGAGCCTCTCCAAGCTCACAAGTTAATATTTTCAAGGTTCTTCAACCTGCTACACTAGTAGTATTTCACTAGCCTCTAGAAGCTCTCAAAATAAATTTAAAAAACGATGTTTGTTTGATATGAGCTTTATTAATCTCTCTCAATAGAATTTCACTATCTAACATACAAGAGAATTTTTTACAAGGATATCACTTTCAAGAATGCATATGATTTTGATGAATTTTGACAATATAGCTTTATAAACTTTTGTATCATTCAGTTTTTTTTCATAATTGCATTGGCTCTTCCTTAAATAGGCATTTCTTCAATTAGTCATTGCTTCATTTGCATCCTTAGTCAACTAGATTGATTTGAGTCTGAATAACTTTGATATCAACTTTGCCAAAAATCTTTTAGTAATCACGAAGCTAATATATGACCTTTATAATTAGTAGGATCCTTTCGATTAAACCGTTTCTAAGAAGGTAAGTTTATAAAGAAGGTTCCTGCAAGAGAAAATGTATTTCTTACAATTTTATTTCATTTTGAGAATAAGACCGTTAATTATACAAGGAAATAAATCTAATTTGAAATTTGAAATATTATACAACTATCATCAAAATCATTAATCATAAACCTTAAGCTAACATTAGCAACCTCTATAAATATTCCTTGGATCATTACAAGGGATTTTAACTCATCCTTGAAGTTGGATGAAGCAGAAGGTCCTAGATATATGACAATTCCTTGTCCAGATTTAAGGAAATGTGTTGAAAAAGCTCACTTGGTTGATATTCCAGAAGGGAATAATTATTTTATATGAAGTAATAGGCAGCACGAGGTAAACTTAATTCAGAAAAATCATGATAGAAGCTTAGCTAACATTCAATGGATGGTAAGATACCCCAATTGTTATTTTACCTATCTTACTAGTAGCCTTTTGGATCATTCACCTATTATTACACAGATATATGATATTTCTCTAAAGAGGCCTTTTTTATTCAATAATTTTCTATATAAGCTGGCATATTTTAATGATGCTTTACAGAGAGCTTTAAGGACAAGATTTAATGTGAATAAGAAATATATCCTCTTCAAGAAATGGAAGTTGATGATGATGGAAAGGGAGACATTGTTCAGGAATACACATTATTTATTGAACACTGCAAAAGGCAATCTGGATAGCATTTAACAAAAAATCTATAACAATCTTAGTTCTACTCATTTACCAGAAATGGAGAAAGCAACTATCCACAACTACTCCAAAACCTAATGGTTTGATTATTCTCTCATGAAATAGAGATTAAAACTCTGGTGGATAAAATATGAGGATAGAAATACCTTTGTATCCTATAGATCAATCATTGGTAGGAAAGCTATTAATAGAATTGTCTCTCTTAAACTAGAAGATGTGCAACTGAATTCCTAGGATGAGTCGCTGCACGGAGCATTTAAATATTTTTCTGAATTTATGAATAAACCATCAAAAGCTCACTCTTCAATACCTCTTCTCCATCAGATTTTACAAGATGGATCGTCCTCTCAATAGGCTGATTTTCTCATCCAACCCGTTACTATCACAAAGATTGAAGAATCAGTAAAGTCCCTAAACCGCAACAAAGC
This sequence comes from Erythroxylum cassinoides, assembly GCA_027478405.1. Lineage (NCBI taxonomy): Eukaryota > Viridiplantae > Streptophyta > Magnoliopsida > Malpighiales > Erythroxylaceae > Erythroxylum > Erythroxylum cassinoides. Next base: position 19,108,494 of record JANIPM010000005.1, read on the forward strand.
TCCTGACCCTGATGGATTAAATATACATTTCTTTATGAAGTATTTACCATTTATAAGGAATATGGTGACTTAAGAAATTTAGGAATTCTTCAACAATGATTCCCTATGTATAGCCCTTAATAAAAACCTTTATCACTCTTATTCCTAAAAGTAGGGTACTTCGATACTTTTCTGATTATCGTCCTATGTAATGGTACAATTCCATTCACAAATTGTTGTCTAATATTTGGGCTCACAAGTTCAGGAAAATCATTCCTGATCATATTAGTGACTCACAGGGTGTTTGTATCCTAATTAGAGCAATTAGGGATAATGCACTAATACTTGAAGAATTGATCAAATCTTACTTTAAGAGAACTAGAAAAGCTAATTATTGCATTAAAATGGATATCAAAAAGGTATATGAGAGCATAGATAGGAGTTTATTAGAAATATGCTATATGCACTAAATTTTCCAAGCTTATTCATACAATGGATCTCTCGGTGCATTTCAACACCTATTTTCAATGTCCATATCAATGGTCAGCTTATAAACACTTTCACAAGGGGGATAAGACAAGGTGATCCCATCTCACCATATCTTTTTTATTTAGATACAGAGACACTCAGTAGGTGCTTCAAAATAAAGGTACCAAAGGTTTTCAATTTCATTCCAAATGTAGGAGATTGGGACTAATTCACTTATGTTCTACTGATGACCTTATATTACTTTCTAAAGCTGATCCTATTTTTGTATCAATGCTTATAAAAGGTCTTAAAATCTCTAGCAAGATTTTTGGTCTTACTATTAATTTCTCAAAGAATGGTTTATTCTTATCCCACCAATCTAGAAGTTACCTTATCCACCATTTTTGGAATTTCTAAATAGCAACTACCTTTTATATATCTTGGCGTAACAATAACTAGTGCTAGGATGGGTGTCAATGGATTATGCTTGTGTTTTTTATAAAATCAATTTCAGAATTGCTTCTTGGAGCTCTAGATATCTTTCTTTGACTGGTAGAGCTCAACTTATCATATCCATTTTGAATTCGATTAGTGTATATTAGGTAGTTCATATTGCTTTTCTTGTTAAAGTAACAAAAGCTATTTACAAGATCCTTAATAAATTCTTGTGGTTTGGTGGCAAGGTAAAGATGAGGTGGAAAGATGTTTTTATTCCTAGAAAGCAAGGCTAGCTTGGTATTGTTTCTCTCCAATCTCTCAATAATGTTATAATTATGAAGAGACTATGGAGATTAATCAAATATAAGCAAACTCCATGGTGTAGATGGATTCACACTTCTTTTATAAAAAATAGGAGCCTGTGGAACTTTTAGGCAGAATCACTTGCATCCACAACATTTAAATCCATTATGAGGATGAGGGAAAGGATGAGACTTCACGTTATTCATCTAATTGGAAATGGGAAGAATACCTTCTTTTGGTTTGATAATTGGTTATATGTTGGGCCTCTGATTAAACTAAATGAAGTTGAATCTCTTAATTTTTTATTGACTTGTAGAGTTCAGTAGATTAAGCTCTCATTGAGAGAACCATATCATATCTGCTACGATACCTTCAGAGTTGAAGATTGAAATTAACCAGACTTCCCTTACTGTAGATGAGGGCTGTGTAATATGGAGAAACAACAATAATGGAAGATTCACCAATTGGACTTATAATAAGGTGATTGTCGGTGACTTACCAACACTTCCTTGGACAGAGGTTATATGGTTGATCATCATCATCCTCGATCTTCTACAACCTTGTAGGTGGCTATGTTGAATAAGCTACCAACTCTTAATAGAATTGCAAAATTCACACATCTTACTAATTGTTCATTCTTTGTAAGAGGGCTAAAGAAATTTTTGATTATTTATTTTTCAAAAGCAACTATGTGTTCAACACTTGGAAAGCTTTATTACATAGATGTTTAATCACTAAGGTCCCATAGAATCTAAGTCAAATCAAGGATTTGTGCACTAATATGAGATTCCATAATAGAATTGAGAGATGGTATTTTTGCATTTCCTTATCATTTCTTGTTACTGCTGTGTGGGATGAAAGAAATACTCGAATTTTTCATGATAAAAACATCTCTAACCTACAGTTTAGTATCCTTTTATTGTAGAGGATAAGAAAACATATTGGCATATAAATACATAAAGGATTGGATCTTTATTTTCTCAAATCACATTGGGGAGTGTAACTAACATTTGTAAATCATTACATGATTAAATTTTCAACTTGTGGTTAGTTTATTCCTTTGTTGTTTACAAGTTTTAATGTACTAGAACTTTCATTTTGGTTGCCTTTTTGGCTTAATGTAATTATTCATACCTTTTTCAAAAGGAAATTATGTTAGTAAAGTCAACATAATGTGTATATATTATATAAATGAAGTGAATTTATTTTACTTGAAACCCCATAACGCATAAGATTAATTTCAAGTATTAGAAGATTAATTGGTGTGCAAATAGATTACACAAATTTTCTTCTGCTAACTAGTTAATTGTCTTATTTATAAATTTCTAAAGAAACCATCAACTTCTAGCAAGTTTCGTATGCATGGTTCGCCAAGTTCTTCAATTTAAGATTTAAGGCTTTCCTGATTGGATCGAGGCTCAACTCAACCTTTAATATCTTGCGACCTTCGGTAACGTCACGAGTAGCCCAGTTGATCATTGGGAAGGAAAGTTGAGTTCAAAGTCATGGGTTCGAGTCTCGACAGCGGCAGTGTGGGAGTTCATCCAATGTGATGACTCCTTGTGCGCACCGAACACTGGGCCGTTTTTCCGATAAACTGGCTGGAATCAAACCGTGATTTACCTCCCTCACACAATATCAAGCTGAAGTGTGGGACGCCTAAAGTGGGCGTTCCACCTTTTGAATTCAGGGTGGCATACAACATGCTTTTCGGGGTTCCAAATTTCATCAAGTTAATGTGGACGCTGCTACGAACATACGACTTACGAGACACTTCTTGTCAGAGATTCTCTCCTTTAGTCATCCTATAAAACAGCTGCACAACTTGCATCTTTTTCTTCCTCTTCTTTCCTTTCCTGTACAAGGTACATCTTTTCAAAAAGTTAATATTCAAAGTGATTAGACCTAAAGATTAAACAGCGTTAAATATTATTGTTCTAGCTTGCTTTAGGAGCTTTCATGGATCCAAGGCAAGGAACAAAAGCACGGTGGGGTATATGAAGAAGTAAGAATAAAGCCAAAAACTGTAGCTAATTAACAGACCCAGCACCATTTTTCTACCCTCTTTTCTTTTCCAAGGTCATTGTTTGAGCTCCGAGATTTCAAAACACTCTTCAAGAGCATCGTTGCAGGATTCAGTCAACAAAATGGCACTGAGCAATAACGTCATTGGCGCGATCAACTTTGTTGCAGTGCTGCTATCTATTCCAGTAATTGGTGCGGGAATTTGGCTTGCAAATGAGCCCGACAACTCTTGTGTGAAGATTCTACAATGGCCTGTCATTATTTTGGGAATTCTCATTTTGGTTGTGGCTCTAGCAGGATTTGTTGGAGGGTTTTGGAGAATCCCATGGCTACTTATATTTTATCTAGTCGCAATGCTCATTCTGATAATTTTGCTCGCAAGTTTGGTGGTTTTTGTCTATATGGTCACCATTAGAGGGTCAGGTCACCTTGAACCGAATAGAGCCTACTTAGAATATCGTCTAGAAGACTTTTCCGGTTGGCTCCGGCGAAGGGTTCAGGGTCCTTTCAAGTGGGATCGTATCAGAGCCTGCCTTAGCTCGACTAGTATGTGTTCTGAGTTGAACCAGAGTTATCGCATGGCTCAAGACTTCTTCAATGCTCGTCTTACACCATTGCAGGTAATTTAACTGTGCTAGTTATATTTTGTTGAATGATACTTGTTTCTGGTATTTTTTGCTCCTTTTGTGCTTGTCCTTACGTGTTCATATTGAATAAATTGATGTAAGAAACAGTAACAGTCAAAATTATAAACGGCATATTTTCTTACAACACAGTAAACATATCTTTGATCATTAGTTAGAATGAGTTTTTCAAAGAAAAGATTGTTCTTTAGATAGTATGTGGATCTCCTCAAAATATAGTGATGTGGGTATTATTTATAGGCAAATATGAGAAGTATCGTTATTAAATTGAACGAAAATTAAATGTGAACATATAGGAAACCAGCGTTCATTGGAATTTTTCAATGTTCTGTATTTCTTTATTCACATTTCTAGCGTTTCTCCTCAATAAAAAGTATTTAAAGAACAGTCACACTAGAATGGAGAATGGCACAAATGAATATCTTTTAATTACTGCTCTGAACCAGGTAGCTTAATTTTCAAGTTCAGGTACTATTATTGCTTCAAGTTCCTAATTAAAGAGCAACTTAATCTTCGCTATTTCAAGAGTGCCAGGATTCTTGAAGCATGTGATAACAGACACTCGAGTCTTTTCCGAAAAGATAGTCTCTCATCTTTAACTTTTCTGCCTTTTCACCATCTTTAACTTTTCTTCCTTTTTCACTTTTTGAACTTTTAATAGTCAGGATGCTGTAAGCCCCCAACACAGTGTGGATACACATTTGTGAATCCAACGTATTGGATCAGTCCCATTAACAATGGTGCGGACATGGATTGTCTCCAGTGGAACAATGACCAAAACCAACTCTGCTACAATTGCGATTCATGCAAAGCCGGATTGTTGGCTAATTTGAAGAAGGAATGGAGAAGAGCAGACATAATTTTACTCGTTACTCTTGTTGCTCTAATATGCTTGTATTTGACAGGTTGTTGTGCCTTCAGAAATGCGAAAACAGAGGACTTGTTTCGCAGATACAAGCAAGGGTATACTTGAAAAAAGAGTGGAGACTTGTCTATATTTGCTTTCTCTCGAGTTGTGAGCTAATTGTTGTTAGGGTGGCCGGGATTAATTGGTTCTGTTGGATGCTTTGCTTTTTGACAATTTCATGGACCTGTAGCCTTTAAAAAACAACATATCCTTGTATTTATTTATTGGGATTTGACGTTTGGAACTTTCGGCATAATTTTTACGAGTAAAGGTGTCAAGGTATGTGAACATGTAGCGCAATTTGCGGTGTGCACCGAAAGTTGATTTCTCTCAACTCTGAGCTTGTGGTTTCACTGCTCCGGGAGACTCCAAGAGAGCGCATGGCTCCTCCTCCCATACTTTTCCTATTGCCGAGTGGAATTTTGATAGTCTAAACAATCCACGTCTATGGACAAATTCTTAAGAAGTGGATCTTAGGCTCAAGCGTTCACCGCATACTGCACTGTACTCTTTTATTGCTCGCTAATAAAAGGAACAGTTGGTTGGATGCACTAAGCCCGGAGCTTGCTCGATTGACAATGCCTGCAAATCAAATTTCGGCATTAAGTAATGTAACATAACGAAGAATTAGACATCCAACCTTATGCATGGCTGGCGGGTAAAGAAAGTTTAAAATTTATCTGACAATCAAATCCTATACACTTACTCTCTTGATCTTTCGGCCAAATCTGTAAATTATGTTCTATAATTGTAATTGTAATTGTGAATGCATTATAATAATACGTTAGGATTGCTGCAATTAGTGTAATTAACGTTTACAATTACCTTTCAGGTCAGTGGTGCCATTACCACACTTTCTTGTAACCTAATATAATTTTACCAATTTATTATTACGCATGCACCTAAAACCTTGTTTCAATTTCACCAATTTACAAGAGAATATGTGGATTCTTTATCAAAAATCTTTAAGTCAATTTTAGACTATATGTTAAAATTGTGAATCAAACGGGAGAGTATGTGGAAAATGTGTCTGAATAAAAAATTGTTGAAAAGCCTTGAGAAATTTGACTAAATATATAATCATATAATGACTATCATAAAAAAGGTAAATAATTAAAGTGAGCTAATCGTTGATAAGTTTTTAGCAACTTTACCATCTTAAAAGATAATTAAGTTGATGCAATATGATTACCAAGGTGCAGCGGAAGATGCTTTTTTTCAATAAGGAAAAGATATTTTTAAAGGAAATTATCGTATCTAACAACATACTAAGCAGGAGAACTAATATGATAAGTCAAATAACAAAAGAGTTTGTAGTGATCATCTTTATCATAGAAAATGAGATGATAATAGAGGTGGTGAACAGAAGAGCAACAAGAAAGCACTTTATGCAAGGTTGGATATATTTTATAACGTTATTCAGTCGTTCTTAAGAACAAAATATACAACCTTGTAAGTTTGCTTTGGTAATATTTTCGGTATCAAGCAGGTTTATTTAATTGGATATTTGCTTTCAAAGAAGTATTCTAGACCATGGTAGAGCGATGGAGAAACTTATTTCTTATTAGTATATGATCAGACAATTTAGGATTGTCATTTCTTTGTTGGAATCAAGATATAAGATGCATGAGCTATATTTTAATTACTAAAAATTATATGGTGATCTGGTTGAAAAACATGTTGATATCATTAAGCAATTATGGTATAATTTATTTAATAATTATCAACTAAAATTGAAAAAATATTAGAATTACAGTAGTTCAGTATCAATTTCAACTTTCATTTGTTGTTCTTAAGATTGACATCTATTGATATGTCTCGTATTATTTTAAAATTATTTTGAAAATAAGTAATATCCATTTTACATATTATCTATAGTTTCAATTATTTGAAATTTCAATGAAATTTTTAATTAAAAATTATTTAATCTTTAAAAAATAATAAAATAATAAAAATGAACATGGCTCGAGCCTGATTAGGCTTAGCCTCGAGCCCTTGTCCTTAAGGTCCAATCAAATTTTAGGCTATTTGAAGCCTGACTAGGTTCGGGCACAAGCCACGTGTCAGGCTTGATTTAAAATTTTTAGGTCCAATCTTAGTAATATGAGTTTATACAAATATAATGATTATAAACTTTAAAGCTACAATTTAACACACTTTACCTCTTATTAAGTTTAACATAATTTAAATATAATTATAATAAGTCTTGAAATCATTTTAAAGTTCGAAACTTAAAACTTTTAAGAAAAGCTCACATTCTTTTAGAAACATTCCAAAATTACATGCTTGTGTACATGAATGATATATACCTTAATTCAATTAAAACACTTTAAGAAATGCGTCCAAGATTGCATATATATGAATATAAGCTATACATAAGAATCCTCACCTTAGCAAATTTAGTTTACAACAGGTTATAGTTGTGTCTAACCCCTTAAGACATTAATCAAGTCCACAAAATACTTAAACTTCTATATTAAAATTAGTTTTGTCAATATTTCAACTGCATTATCAAAAGTATGATCCTTTTCTAGCAAAACCTGTCCAGATGCAATCAACTTTATGATCTTGTGAAACCTCACATCTTCTAGTATAACATTCATCTATCTATCATTCCCTAACTATTCATAGTCTCCTAAAAAGGTAATTGGATCCCGAACTAGAACTTCTAACCCATTTATCATCTTTTACAGGTTGGTTTAGTTCCACTTGTATCACCTTTGAGCTAATACTACTCTCTGCTGACCCTATACTCCATATGTTTAACTAAACATATAAAGCTCCTTAAAAACTACATCCTTAAATGTTATCTTAAAATTTTTATCAAATGCATGAAAATTGCATAATTTAACTTGCAAAATTTTACATCCTTTAATAAGTTCCTATTATGAAATTCCATCATCCCTTGCTAGCTAAGATTTTGTAATTTCAATCTTTCTTTGACTTTATTGTAGCAAATTCTCCACCTATAATTGTGCTCCCCATTATTTTATAGACGTTTCTTACCAATCTTGATCCTTTTATCATACTCATCACACATGTAATTACCTTAATATTATCTATATCAATTTTATTGCCAAACCATCTGCATATAAGGTCTTCAAAGAGCTTAGATTATTCTTCAAATCTAGTATACTTTGAGTTTGTAAAATGTCTTAGCAACACTGTCAACTAGATAATGCCAAACTTATTTGATATATATGACATACTAATCCTCTTTAAATCATATGTTATGATCATCTCATTTTCAAAATCATTGAGTCATGTAGTCAATTGGTTTAAATGTAAATCATATCTCTATTATTATAATCCGAATCCCAACTCAACACTATAATAAAAACCTTGATGAATCATCAAAATTTCTTTCACCATTATGCTCAATTCTTATTTAAACAATCCCTCCTGATATTCTAGTTCACTCTCATTAATAGCAATTTTTTTTTACCTTACAATTTTGGCCTAGAATTCCACTTAGATGATTCACCTTTCTCTTTTGCTTTTTCCTATGATCTTAATTTTCTCTTACATATAGCCCTTTACCTTGAGATTTTTCATAAATATATAGTCTCTGTTGGTTGTGAACTAATAATACAAAAATGATATATGTTACATCAATTATCTCTTGACCCAAGGGGAGTATGTATTAGGGATTCCTCTCACACATCTTCAGCTACCGCAAGCCCATCTCCTGTACAGCCCAAGTCCACAAATATTATGTAGATAAGCAGATTAGATAAAGCTAGTTTAAGTTTAAATAGATTTGGTGTCATCTCAATCTTCTGTATATAGGATTAGATAGTATCAATTTTGTATATTCAAACCTACTGCTGTACATGTATATAAACTCATATACAAATCATGAATATATGACTTTTACCTATACAACTCTATTTGTTATAGTATGTTCACTAGATGTTCATAAGAAAGAGGTGAAGAACAATGTTAAATTATTTCTTTTTCACTGTCTAAGATAATCACCTAAAACCTTAATATGTCATAGCTAATTGTTGAACACATTGATATGTTGTTCCAAATTTGTTTCCTTGTACATATTCAATATTAATGAAAAAGTTCAAATAAAAATGGTAAACTAGAAGGAAAACTTACCCCTCTCTTCTTGTATTGAAAAAGATTGGTGTGACTTGGGTTTATAAAGAAATAATGAAGTGGGATTGTGTCATTGTAGATTGGTAATCGCAGTGCAAAATTAATATTTTAATTGGGTTTTTGAGCTATAAATACACAATGGTTGATAAAATGGTGAAAGTGTGTTTGATAGTGGAGACAATGAAGCTAAGAAGCATGCTTTGGACCTCTTATTAATTCTTTTTTAATATCAAATGAATCCTTTATTACTTGCCTAATGTTTCATCATCCTCTAGGCAATATAAAATGATTTTCAATTTTGTATTTATTTTTGGTTTTTTAACAATAAATTATTGCAATCATTGGAGTTTTATTAATTTAATATAAAGATAAGCATATTGCGAATGATAGGTTTTTAAAAACTGAAAAGAAGAAATAGAGCCAAAGGAAAAAAAATCCTAAGCATATATAGTGCACATATAACTTTAAAATGCATTAGAATTATTTCCTTTAGAAGATTTTTAGACATATGTTCCTAATTACAACTGTAAAAGGAGTTGAGACTCTTATCATTAATGTAATATACAAAATTACCATGATGATTGATTGGATCCATTAGATAATGCAAACCCTAAGGAAGAATTTATGTGATCAAGAGTAGTAACATTTATAAAATATTTGTGAGAAAAATGCTTCAAGACCAACGATGTCTTATCAAATTATCATTACCACCTCCGTGTCAACTGGAAATGGTAGATTCACCTATGATAAACCAAGTAGGGATGGAAATTAGTTGGGTCAAGCTAGGCCTAGCTTGAACCCAAGCCCAAACTCAACCTAACTCGGCCCTACTTATTATATTTCTGAAAAAAAATTTAAAACAACATAGTTTTGATATTGTTCATGGGGCTTTAGGTTAGGCCAAGCTAGGGCCCAATTATCAAGCCTAAAATCAAGACTTGTTGACATTGAAAAATTACCCTAAAAATCATAACCCAATAAACCCACATACAATAGTAGGCAAATCATGAGAGCTCATTATTCCTGGATAAGAGAACTATAAAAAAAAGTAATCATGATTTAAGTATAGCCTCAATAAAAAAAATAATTTTTTACAATTTCTTAATTGAATCTCAATAATTAAATAATTAAATCATAAATCATAAAGGTAATTGAATTCTACCTAATTTAGAGTCCTGCAAAAACTTTTCACAATGTCCATAGAGTAGAGAAAAAGAACTTAACTTTTTAAGAAGAGAAGGCATGAGTACTAACTCCTTTATGAATTTTTTCTACTTATAGAAAAATATACTAGGGTTTCTTTCTTATTAAAACTAAATTTTCTAATTATAATCAAAATCTTGATTCTAATAATAATAATAATAATTTAATTTACTAAAATTAAATACCCTTTTTATTCATAAAGTTTCTCAAACTTCACAATTAAGTCTAATTTAATGTAAATTGAATTTTTTATTTTCAACTGCTCTTTATATATGACTTATTAAGTTCCTGATATATTGGCAATGGTTATAAATTATAATTACAATTATTAATTAAAATTAGACAAAATAAAACTTTTTTTAATTTATCTTTAATTCTCCTATTAAGTAATTTATAATAACAAATTAAGATTGACATTTAGAAAGATGTCATGACCGCCCAAATATTATGAATGTCAAAGTAGTTTGACTTTATCTATCCAGTATGGCTATAATGTATAATTAATATTTTTGTCATTTAATTAGAGATGTCAATGGGCTGGGCTGGGCCGACCAGGGGTTGATCAGCCCACCATTTTTGGTAAGGAAAACTTAAAAAATGACATCATTTTTGCCCAAACGAGGTCGTTTTTAAAGTGAAGATCGAGCCTGACCTTGGCTCATGGCCCATGGCCTAGTCGAGCTTACTATGGTCAACCCATGGCCGGAAAAACTTGAGCCAAAATCGAACTGGGCCTTTTTTGACATCCCTACATCCAATATTCCAATTGGACATAGAATATAGATTCAGTCTTTACTCTTTTAAGTCCAATCATGTTCGTTCTTGTGAATTTGTAATTGATTTATAATTAATATTTGAAATTACCTTTCAAATCTCCATTCACTCTAGTCCAAGTATACATCAAATCATTATTAATCAAGAATAGTGAAATATTCTCTCTAATTAATTTAGAATGACAAATACTTTATTAACTTACTTATCTATCTCCATACAGTTTATACTATATCCAAGCATTATTAATTGAGCTACCTAAATAGAATAGGATATAAGTAGCATCAAAATATAGTAATTCTAGCATGAGATACTTTGTTAATCTCAAGTTTAGGAATTAATTACAAATACCATAATGATAAAATCTACAGGCATACAAGTAATATTTCATTTAGAATCTTTATAATTATATCCATACTTTAATTAATAAAAATAATTTCTTTCTTTATAAGAAAGAAATATAATATGTGATAGTTCTACCATTCCATCAATATTCCATCTTGATGAAATTACGGCTTGGAATAATTTATGAATAATATATATATATATATATATATATTGAATCTTATAATTATGATATCATCATAATTTCAATTGCACGGTAATAATTGTGGGATTCACCTTTTGTATTAAAGCATTAAATGTAATTAACAAATACATAAAGATAAAGAATTCCTTTATTAATTAAATAGTAACATTATACATAAAATTGTAATCAACCGATTAACTGCAAGGTATAAACTAACAATCTCTAACTTACACTAAATCTAATCATTTATGTATCTAATATCATATCCATCTATATGTCAATCATGTCTCTTTTGAGGCAATGATTTAGTCAGAGAATCTACAAGATCCTCTTTACTAGAAACTTGATCTAATGATATGTCTTTCCGCTTCATTATCTTTCTAATCAAGTGAAACTTCCTAAGAACACATTTGGACAGTTGATGGGACTGGTTCCTTTTCCTGTGCAATGAAATCATTATTTTCATAGTACTATGAGCTCAAAATGTTAGGAACCACTCTAAGTTTAACAATGAGCTTCTTAATCCCAATTAATTCGTTAGTCGCCTCTGACACTGAAATGTACTCTAACTCATTCATATAATCCACAATGGTTGTTATTTGGAACTTTTCTAACTTACCACACCACCATTTAGAGTGAAGATGTACCTTGATTATGATCTATTACCATCTAGATTGGATTGAAAACTAGCATCTAAATACTCCTAAACTTTCAATTCAACTCGTCTGTAAACCTAGAAAACTTATTTAGTAATTTTCAAGTACTTTAAGATAGTTTTCATAGTCATCCAATGATCATCATCAGAATTAGATTGAAACTTGCTCATTATGCTCAAAACATAAATGATATTTATTTTGGTATATAGCACTGCATATATGATTGATTTAATGATCGAAGCATATAGATCATAATCCATTTCATATTTCTCTTCTTGTTTCTTTGGACACATACTCTATGAGAGACAAATCTTATGTGATATAGGAAATAATACCCTCTTTGAAGTTTCCATACTAAACCTTTTTAGCATTTTGCCTAAATATACAGATTAGGGTCAACTAAGTAATCTCTTTGATTTATCTCTATAGATATTTATTTCTAGAATATAGGTTGCTTCTTTTATATCCTTCATAAAGAAGTTTTTAAATAACTAAATTTTTACATATTTGATGATTGGTATGTCATTTCCAATTAGCAATATATCATCCATATATAGCAGTATGAAGATGAATGGACTCCCATTAACCTTTTTATAAGGTTCATCTGCATTTTATGAAATTAAAGAATTTTATCATCTCATCAAAATAGATGTTCCAACTTTGTGATGCTTGCTTAAGCCTATAAATAGACATTTGCATACTTGAATAATAAATCTCTTGGATTCAAAATCTTCAAGTTGTATCATATACACATCCTTAAGGAAATTTTGATTTAGAAATGTTATATTGGCATCCATTTTCTAGATTTCATAATCATGATATGCGATTATAGCTAATAAGATCCTTATAAATTTAAGTATAGCTATTGGGAAAAAGGTTTCATCAAAATTAACTCGTTGTTGTTGTTTTTAATCCTTAGTCACTAGCCTTGGTTTGTATGTATGTACATTACCATTCATGCTGATTTTTCTTTTAAAAAATCCACTTGCATCTAATACATATAATACCATTTTAAGCAGCCACTAAAATCTGTAATTGGTTAGTGTACATGGATCACATTTTAAATCCTATGATTCCATGTAATTTATTGAATTAATGTCAGAAGCTGCATCCTTAAAGGTAATATGCTCATCCTTTGTGAACAACACATTTGTTTTTACTTCAGGACGACATATCCTACTAGTAAATCATAGACTATATGTCTCTTGACCCTTAGTTATTTAAATTGTTTGATTATTTAGAGTCAAATTTAGTGGTTGCTAGAATGGGTGGATCTAAAGATGTATTTATTAGTGGAATGGGTAGATCTGTAGACACTAGAATGGGTGCATATATGGCTTCGTCTAAACCTACCTCCTCATCATCAAAATTAATTAGCTCAATTGGAATATTTAGTTTAGGCTTAGTAAGTGTGCACAATTTATGACACTTTACCTTATCCATATAAAGCTCTAGTGTCTTAAGTTTTCTAGCTTCAATTACACCTATCAAATTCCTTACATCAGTATCATTTTGTAGTTGCCTCACCATCTTTAAATGACTCATATGGGAATTTATACGTAAAATAATATACTTCTCCATTGCTTAATTTGATAACATTAAGAATAAAATTGACCAATATAATCTTATCTACGTTAGATCCAAAACAATATTTCTTTTTACCTTCATATATCATTTCTGGTTTAAATTTAAAGCATCTACCATAAAAGCACTCAAACCTAATTCTTGGGCTGAAATACTAATCAGTCCTCAAGCATAACCTATAATAAAAACAAATACCATAATATGTAATTGTACTACCAAATATATGCAAATTCAACATATTACCAAATTGGTGCAATTATACATAATGCATAATGGAATCATGTAGCATGTCACTTGCACAAATCTATATCCTTAGTAATTATTTATGAAAGTAAAATGTATCCATTAGAGGAAACTTAAAGATTAGGGGATCCAATTCAGTACATTTGACATAAACATGCATAATAGGATTTCCAAAGTCACATTTTAGTTGTATGCAAACCAACAATTTGTCTCAAAATCCATAACCTAAAAGTATGGAGAAGATGACATCTTTAGTGTTTATGAATAACATAAGCTTATTGAATCAAGTCAGAACAAAATAGAACTGGCAATAAAAACCAACTAGCCACTTAAAACAATTCATAAATAACATATAAAGTGCATGCATCCTTATTTTAGGAACTTAAACCAGTTCAAATAGAATAAAACTAGCATTGAAGATTTCTTAAATTGCACATCTATGCTTATGCCAAAATTTATAATAGTTCAGAATATAATAAAAAGGCACACATCAAAGAAGGCCAATATACCAGTTAAAAGATGATTAGCAAAGGTAGTAATTTTTTTGTAGACACATTAACCAATTCTATAAAAAGAAGAATTCATACAGTCAAGTTTACAATTCATGTAGACATAAAAGGTAAGAGAAAAAAGAATTCATACAATCAAGTTAACAATTCATGTAGACATAAAAGGTAAGAGAAGTACTACAATTATATAAAAAACCTTGAAGAAATTCAACATTTATCTTAAATGAAAATCCATAGAAATGATAGAGAATTTGTTAAAAGGAAAAGATTGATTTATAGTCAGATAAAGCTAGAAAATAGAAATGTGTAGATTCCCTTAAGAGTTAAACAACTATTACTACCTCCCTAAGAAATCTGTACCAATTTTAGTATTTTAACCTCACTAAGCTCAGAGATCAAGTTAGGTAGGTTAGGCATATTAGTCATTGCTTTAAGTTGCAAGATAAGGCATTTTTAAAATGATTGAGAAAAAATGTTAGTCACATAGCTAGTACGTTTTTCCAATTAAAGGAAACTTTAACTTGGTGGTTCATCTACACTTCACCTTTTCCAAAACGCATATAAGATTTTATGGTAAAATTCACTCACTAATTTTTGCATATAGAGCAAGACATACCAAAAGTTAACAAAAATGCTTGTCCCCATTTTGCAAGTTTTTCATATATGATCAATCCTTTTCTCCCTTATTTCACTTAAACTACAGATCTCTTATTTCTATCAAAACATTTGAATAATAATAAAAGGCACGTATTCAACCGGGGGTAATATAAATGCGCATTAATAAGAGGGGATCATCAAAAATAGGGATAAACCCTAGCTTATTTTTATTTCCTCCATAAATTTCTTTCTCCTTTTATTGTATGTGATTTGTCCTCCTATTGTTTGAATTGATTTCTCCTCTCCAGTGTGTGTAATTTCCTTAGTGATTTCAATTGATTTTTCCTCGTTAATGATTCAATTGACAAACCTAGCTTTGCCTTTGATTGTTTTATCCTCTTCCATTAATCCTTGATCATCTTGCCTTTTGTAATTCTCCTATACTTCATACAATATCAAGTGGGATGAAAAACGAAACCAATATGAAGCTAGACATTATATGACATGCCACTTATAATGCCACATTCTCAATACAACACCATTTTTGCATTTTGTGCTTAGGATTTTTAATAGATGTTAACAGGAGGGAATGGGTGTTAGAAAAACTAAATTATAGGGGGTTTATTGATAGTTTTTAAAAGTCAGGAGGGCTTTGATAATTTGTAATAGCACAAGGGTCTAATAAAATTTTCCTTTTTCTTATTAAAATAAGTTATGTAATATGTTTCAGAGAGGGTAGTAACCAAAGCCACCAGGAGTGATGATTTTACAACTATTTTAGGTTTTATAAAGCTAACATTTTCAATACATTCAGAGTTCTATAAGCCATTATTATTGATCAAAGAAGACAATTTTACAATAGGGCAGAGACAAATTTGTTTAAAAAGTATAAAGTGCATCATTAAGCAATCACATACCATCCACAAACGAATGAATAAGCAGAAGTATTGAATAGAGAAGTGAGATCTATTTTTGAAAAGATGATGAACCCAAAAAATGTAGATTGAGGCTTACATTTACAGGCTTACTATATCACCTACAAAACACCAATATGAATGTATCCTTATCGATTAGTTTTTATTAAATCTTGCCATTTACCTATGGAGCTCAAATATAAAGCTTATTATGCAATGTGGCGCTGCAACATGGATTTGGACAAGCTAAGGAGGCAAGAAAATTACAATTGCAAGAACTAGAGGAATTAAGGTTGTATGCTTTTGAGAAGTTACAAAGCGAAAATCAATTTATTCTATGATAATATGATTTTGAGGAAGTAATTTGAGGTAGAAAAGAAAGTATTATTATATAATTCTTAATTAAAGCTCATTTTAGTTGAGTTACATTCTAGATGAATTAGTCCTTTTATTGTCACTAATATATTTCCTTATAATGTAGTGGAAACAAAATGTTTAGATATCAAAAATATCTTCACAGGGAATGAGCTTAGATTGAAACCATTTTATGAAAATATGACAGTCGCAAGTTTGATGGATATTGATTTGACAATGAAAAGAAAAGACTCATCTCAAGGCGTAGGTGAGTTAGTAAGGAGTTCTTCTGGTTTAAGTGAGGTCGCGAGTTTGAATTGCCCTCATGTATGCAGTCATTTAAAATTCAAGATCAGAGCTTTGCCTCCCGCAAGGGACCTACTCGATTTGAACAGAGATTAGTCTGGGGGTGAATGACTTAAAGGTGTCTTCTCATAGTTGGGACCCTCTTAGGACATCTCGTGGGCAACAAAAAAAAATCTTCATTGAGCTTAATAACGTTAAATAATTGTGTTACCTAGGAGATAACCCAAACATGATAATTCTTGTTAAGTTTATTTTAGTTATTTATAGGTTTTTGTACTTGCTTTTGTGTGGTTGTTTTGTTAGTTTAAGGAGAAATTGAGTCGTAAGTTCTAAAATACTAAAATCTATAAGGTGAGGTCACACCATACAACTCACCTTTTATGATTAAAGACCTTAAAATTTCATAACCCTAAAAAAATAAAGCAAAATCATGCCTTAGAAAATTTAAGTTAAATTAAATCCCTTTTGTTAATTCCAAATTACTAAATTGTATAAGGTGAGATCAGACCTTAATAGATATTAACAAACTATTATGTTTTAAGGAATTGGGGAATTTTTTAAAATATAAATAATAACAAATAAAAATCAGATTTTTTTTAGATTTAAAAAAATTACAAAACCTGACTTTTTTATTTTCTTTCTCCAGTTTCCCACGCATAAGCAGCCCAACTGTTCTCCACTACGTGTGTCACCTACGGCTAGCCCAAATGTTGTTATCGCTCCACGTGCCTCCTAGCAGTAGTCAGTCCCAGACAATCGCCTTCCATGGGTTAACGTACTTTCGACACTAATCCAAGCTCTCACAAGTTGTCTGCATCTAGCTCCGCAGGCCAACAACACTTCAATAGCACTCCACGCATCCGACGCCAACCAAGAACGCGTCCAGCTTCCAGCGATAGTCTACTAGTCGTTTGCTTGCAGTCCACAAGGGTTGCAATAGCGTCCCAGGCAAGAAGCACTCCAGCAGTCAATAGAGCTGGAGAAACTTGAAAGGTGAATTGAAACAGGAAGGATAACTTTCTAATAAGTCATAAACAAAACGGTGTAGCTTTCACTGAAAGAGCGTGTCTATTAATTCTTCTTTAATTTCTATGGGCCTCTTTATTCCATTCAATTTTTATTTTGTTACTGATTTCGTCTACTAAACTTAGTAAAAAAACACTTGCTTAATTAATTTTTTGATTTCAGATATTCAATTTTACTTTTTTATGTTATTGTATCATTAAAAACGAGTTTTATTTTTTATTTCTTTTTAATTATATTTATTTTTAACATTAATTACTAATTAGAGTTATAATTTTTATAATGTATTTATTCAATGTTATGTTATATTATTAAAAATATTTAAAAATGAGATTT
>JANIPM010000005.1:19126489-19158660 GCA_027478405.1 Erythroxylum cassinoides
AATGAAAGTGTCTATCGTACTTTCCCGAATGTTGAACCTGCTGCACAAGACATAAAACTTTAAGTGTCTCCTTTATGTAATGTTTGGAATACAAAAGTGCACTCAAAATTTGCTTTATAAAAGGTTTAAAAACTTTTTCAAAATCCAATTATCAACATAATAAATCCAGAAAATTTGAAAAAACACTGTAAAATTTTTCCAAACCCTAAAATTGACCCAAAACACCCCGCGATAGTATTATGGGAACTTTTTAAATTTTGTGTTTTATTTTTTTTGAAAACACTGTAGCAGAGGCCATACGATTGAAGTCAGTATGACGTCAGTCAGCTGAAGTGGCAAGCCACGTCGAATTGCATGTGGGTTGCACGCGCGCAGACACGTGTCACAAGTGTCCAACCACGTGCCACCCACCCGCACACGCGTAGTTACTATACGACGTGTGCGTTGCATGCACCAACATGTGTCCCAGATCTGGCGGTCCATGTGTTGCATTGGATGCGACCCGTGTCATGCACACGCCTGCGATTTGATGCCTGTGGGAGCACGTGCCGCATGAGGTGCATGCAACTCGCGTCCTTCCTCGCGGTGCCACTTGGCAGCATGCGCCAACCATACCGCCCCTCCCTTGACCCCTGTCACAACATCGGGCGCGTGTGTTGCATACGCCAAACGTTGCTTCACCCTCCAATGGGGAGGGTTATTTTCGGCTATTCGAAAGTCAATTTTTCGTTCCGTTTGGTCCGTTTTCGACCTGTTTTTCGTAATTAGTCTTATGTATACTACTTTTACGTAATTATTTATGTAAAAAAGTTGAAAAACTAATCAAAAATTGAAGAAAACTGAAATGAATGGAAACAAAAAAACCTTCATTTTCTGTCAACCCGATCACGTAACTGCTCTAATACCACGTGTAATACATAGCACAGACCCTATTACATACCCAGGATCATGTATAAAAGGGTAAAAACGAAAGAAATGCAGAATACCTGATTTTGGGTCCGTTCAAACTTTTAAAACAGTTTTTAACGTTCAAATGAGCTCCGATTCTCCCGAGACAGTAGAGGAAGTTGTTCACTGTCATTCGATCTAGGATTTTCTACAATTTTCTCAAAATGTTAGTTCTCTTAACGGGTCAGAGAACTGCATTCTCGCGAATGATATGAGTAACTACAAAAGACCTTAACCTTTATATAGCTTCCATATCGGGTTTTCCCATCACAAGTCTAATATGGACCAGGTCCACACTAAAAGGGATCTATTTTCTATCCGTACTTCGTCCCATTAATTTAGATCATTTATTTGGTTACTTTATTACCTTTATCTGGATCAAATTATATAACTTAACCGACAATTTATTAGAAACCAAAATTACAATTAATAGTTATCCACTTAATAGGAGAAAGATAAAAATGCCCTTAAGGGCAAAAATGTCTAACACTAATGACAACCCATGTCACTCCATACATGTTAAGCTATTAATTTTGTCTCCTCTAGTCCGTTGATCTCGCCACTTGCCAATCCAGTGGTAAAGATCAACAGAAATATATGAATGAGCTAAGTTTGCCTTCAACGTACGTTATTTGCTTAGCACAGCTCACTCTATAGTCCATTGTCAATCTCATTGCTGTATATTTGCCTTATTTGCTCTATTTGTAAATAGTTAGTCATTCCAAATCTAAAGTGATGAATAATGTTTGTTCATGCCTAAGGAACCAACAAAAAGAACCCACAGGACAGGAACACTCGTAGCTCAATGCCTTTTATTTACCTCCTTTTTCCCTTATGAAAAATCTCCCAATTAATCTTTTAAACTTTACTAAAATCTTTTAAGTACGTCTTCTAGGTTTAGTATTGAGGCTTACTCATTGCATGTGGTTAATTCTCTTGATTCTGTCGTTGTTTGCCTATCTGATTTCAGGATTTATTACAGAAGAGAAGCTATGTATTATCAGTTTTTCTAGATTGTAAACTTTATTGATAACCTCGAGACTGTAATTCAACTGCATACGTTTTAACATCTATTTGCAGAGTACTTTCTCACAAGTTGGTGTTGTTGAATTTTTTTTTTTAATCTTTTAGATCAAATTGCTCAAAATTTAACCTAAAAATGTTTGAGAGACTGTAGATGAAAACAGTAATATTTCTTCTTCTTCTTCTTCTTACTCTATAAATCAATTAAATTTCATTTTAATCATATATCTAAATAAACTAAGGTGATTAGATCAGACTTCGCCGAAATCTCTAGGCAAATGTAAAAGGGATGTTCTTCCAACTTCTTGACTCTTGAATCCTTATAAATCACGAAGTTTGGTATCCTCTACGCTCTTTTCACCCTTGCTAAATGATTCAGTGCAATAGTCATTAGTTTGATCGTTCTCCCTCCAGAGCTACATTGTAAATGATGGACAAGGAAGGTCTCCCTGGTGGTTCAAAATTCTATATAATTGGATACGCATTGGAAAATGAAAGCCTCAAAATCAACTAAGTAATGAGTTAATCAGACAAAAAATTTGTTGCTCTACAGGGGAGTTTGTGCCTGGTGTGTAGAATCAAAAGATGACAACCAGATGGATCAGATCCCAGCAACCTTGTATAGCACAAATCGACAGAAGTCACCTCAGACTAGGCTCTTTGTTCCATATTATGCATGGGCGTGGCGTAGCAGGACATACAAATATTGTTCTGACACGAAATTGCCTTCACGGACGGTAAAAATTATTCATCCCTGTTTGTAGACGACTTACTGCCCACGTCATTAGCTAAAGTCATAAACAGATCATCCATGTTAGATACAAATGGAATCCTGACCTTGAATCAGGTCCATAGCCGTTGAGGTTCTTTCATATTAAATACCCATAACTCTTTTGTATTGTGTCTATGATTAAAATGACTGGAGAGGTTGATGAAGAAGAAGTAACGCAATAGTTAACTACCCTCAAACGGTTAAAAGAGGAGAGTATAAGAAACAGTGGCACAGATTGACCAAAAGAATCCCCCCACATCCAAAACACGCACGCACATACTGCCTCTAAGAAGTCCCTCTTCGACATTCATTTTTCTGGTTTCTTTCTAGTATGAGATCATCTGTAGGCATACATGTATGTATAAATGCGTGCAGACGCATAGCGTATTCGAAAAGTACAAATGCGTGCAGACGCACAGCGTATTCGAAAAGTACAAAAGCGTGGGGAAAAGGAGATAGAGCTAAGGGCTTCTTTTTTCGCCCTGAATAGTAAGAGATTATGCATCATGACCAGAACGAAGATTGTAGCTTTTATACGGCGATGAGGACGAAAGTTGGAAAGTAGACAGTGGACCACGGTCCAAGTGTCAGAAAATGCAGAGAATCCATGTGCCCATCAGCTTTCCTGCCAAGATCCATTCTAGCAACGATCCAAATTCAACTTTCTTCTCCATTTTCCATCCTTTGTTCTTCCCCTTAGCACCTAATACTTCTAAAACTTTAAAACTATTTTCCGATTGGTCCTGTCTTCACTCATCTCTCCTCGCATAAGGAATGGACATAGAACATGCGTCCACCAACGCACTCATGCATGTACTCATCTACCTTGCATTATAAAAAATCAAAGTACACTATACATGCAAATTACATGTGCAAGCTGATGCGAATGCCTGATACCATGTCCAATCTATATGATCCCATCAACGTACTGTAACCTCACCATAAGTGGTTGTACACAATCACAGGTCTAAGAATCAAAATTTGCGCCCGTTGCAACAATTTTTTATACAATGATTACCAAAACTTCAACCTAACACCATAAAAATCTGCTAGTCCAGTCAAAATGGATAACAAATATGCATAAAGAAGCAAGACAACCAACGCTAAGAAAGACGATGCGGACAGTGTATCCATGGATAAGTTAACCAGCCCTGTCAGGATATTTGCCTGAAATGGAAAACGAAGAAATTTCACCAGCAGGAGGAGGAAGAAAGAGTAGGTGTAAAAGCAGAGAGATGATCAATAAAAACATCTCAGAAGATAAATAAGCAAAAATATGTATTGTTCACCAGTAGAAATGCAGCTAATAAATTCCGATTAAGTGCTTCTTCAAGTGCTGAAACTTTACTTCCAACCATGTAATCAGAAACCATCACGACAGCTAAAACCTGAAAAACAAGAAAATGTTCGGTTGGCTATGCTTCATATCAATCTCTTCTTTGGTTTCCTTCAAAGTAATACATTACAAAGTTTCACTTTAGTCTCCTGGAAACATCCAAAAGCGCCATTCTCAATACAGATCATGCTTGAAAATGCAGTACAAAATCAAAATTTTTCCAGGATTCAACATACTTTAATATTAACAAGAACATAATTATACCAACAAGATCAATGCAAAGCTGAATTACAACTGCATGTATGTTATCTGACAGGTCTACCATAAGCTGATTGCAACATGGATAAAAACACAATAACAAAATTATGTTCAAGTAGGAACCCATATATTTAAAAATACTCTGCTGCTACTTATTTTTGTCATTGGTTTCTTCAGAGATTCATTGGCAGATGTATGACATCCCATGTGTTTAGATAACTTTCACAGAAGATTCACGTGTACTTGTCTCTCAAGAATTTCAACCAGACTCCTTTGGCAGGCCAAGAAAACTCCCAAAATAATGACATCTTGGGGCTTAAATTTTACCCCTTTCCCGGAAACATGATTTCCTTGATCACTCTCCCAGTCACTCTGATAGAAATCATGTTAGCATTAATCGGAGCAACGACCAATGCTTGGACGAACTGTCCAATGGCCCAAAAATATGGAAACTATATTCTAGAAGGGGGAAGGGACAGGTG
The DNA here is from genome assembly GCA_027478405.1 of Erythroxylum cassinoides. NCBI lineage: Eukaryota > Viridiplantae > Streptophyta > Magnoliopsida > Malpighiales > Erythroxylaceae > Erythroxylum > Erythroxylum cassinoides. The sequence continues at coordinate 19,131,309 of JANIPM010000005.1, forward strand.
ACACAACAACAGGGAGGCCGAGATGTTAGTTGCAAGAATAATGATTAGGTTGGTTAGATGAGAGAGAAATGGGGACGTAAATATTAGTATATACAAAAGGGAAGGATATGACAGGGCATACTTTTTATCTACGGAAATTAAAAGGATTCAGCTAGGAGCTTAACAATTTTCTTTTAGCAGGTGAGAGAGTTACCGAAAGGCTAGTGTAGTCTTGTTTCCTATCATTGGGCCAACCTGTCAGAAAACTCAAAAGGGAGGAGCTAAGAGATGGAAACAAGATTACAAAAAGTGCAAACAAAGGGTGGACAGTGTTGAATTACATGTACAGGAGGTGGTGCAATCTGTGACTGAGTTATGGTGCACTCTGAAAGGAAAACCATGGATTCTTTTCGTAAAGATATGGATGATTTTAGGAGCTTAGTACTCGGGTAGATCAAGAAACAAAACAAACGACCTATAGGAGAAGAAACTCCCAGGTCACCTCACTTGTGACAACAGAAGAGTCTACCGACAAGGTCACATATCAGCTTAGCGAAACGCAGCTGCTAGGGAGAAGAGGAGACACGGGACTTCCTCCAGTAACCCCACTCCACAAGGACTATTTCTTAGCAGCAAACAAGGTGGAGTTACCAAAGTTTTGTGGACAAGACCCAAAGGGCTGGCTTACCAGGGTGGACGTATTTTCAGATATATCAAACACCCCCTAGAGACCACATTCCATTAGCCCAAATCAGTATGACGGGCCACACCATCCATTGGTTCACCACTCTGGGATCAATTCTGAGAAGAACTAATGGAGAGGTTCAACGGCTTGGAGATTCAAAACCTTTAGCGTCCTTAAAGCAACAGGGGTCTGTTCAAGAATACATTGAAGAGTTTGAAATTGTAACATCGTTGATTCCTAGACAACCACAATTCCAATATGTGGGATACTTCGTGAGTGGTCTTGTGGATGAACTTAGAGGATGGGTCAGGATGTACAATCCAGATTCACAACTGAAGGCAATGCGGATTGCGACAACTATGGAATGTTCATGCAGAAGATGAATTTGGGAGCCATGTCACTCCAACCAAGAAATTCAAATGTGGTTGACATAGGTAGAGGAGTAATGGACCACGTGAGCCGCACACAACCAACAATAAACAGTAAAAATGTCGTATCTAGTGGATGGTACATGCCCAAGACATGTCAATAGTCACCAAACTCAGCCCCTTCTTTGTTAATTCCTTCCTCTCGTGAAAATAGTAGACTTAGGAAAGCAATCGGCAAGTCCAAGGGCAATGCAACATTTAACCAAGCAAGAATGGGAAGAGAAACGATGAAAAGGACTATGTTTTCGATATAGCCCACAACATCGATGTCTTGAAGGAAAGCTCAGGTTCTTGCTGTTAGTGGACGAAGAGGAAGTCGATGAAGATGGGGAAATAATTTTTACTCCTAACTCTGTCGATCTTACATCTGCAGAAGGTGAGTGTAACGTGGTTGAACTATTTGGGTTCCCTCAGAGAACAGAACTTCAAAACCATGAAATTTCAGGGCAAATTAGAGGAGATTCGTCTGCTAATTCTGTTAGACAGTGGAGCCACACACAACTTCATCTCATCCTGACAATCAAATTAAGGGACAGCCATAATGTATGAGTGGCAAAACAGAATCCAAAAATACAATTGAAGTTGGGAAATTATGAATGTTTGGTGGCCGTGTTGGTGCTTGACATTGGCAATCTAGAAATGCTTTTGGGAATTGCTTGGCTACAAACATTAGGGGATCTGGTACACAATTGGAATGAGCAAGACCTGCGCTTCAAGTATCAGGGTAGATGGGTGGAGATTCAAGGTTTGATTAAAGGGCAAGCATATCTGCTCACTGTACTGGATATGGAGATCTTTCATGAATATCCAACGGAAGCCAATGAAATTTCTAAGATTGCAGGAAATCTAAATTCTCAACAGTGACAAGATATCACCCATCTTTTTGCAAGGGTTTGTTACCATTGTTTAGGAGCCCAGGTCCTGCCGCCCAAGCGTTCGATTGAACATGTCATTAACATCACTCCAGGACAAGGTCCATCTGTGTCAGGTCCTATCACTACCTCCACATACACAAAGCTGAGATTGAAAGAGAAGGGCAGGAGTTGCTGACCTTAGGATTCATACGCACAGTTGGAGAATGTGCAGCAACTATCGTGTTCTTAACAAGTTCACAATTCAAGATAAATTTCTGATTCTATTAGTGGAAATGCCAGGAGATTTTTTCTCTGAGTTAGGAATCGATATTATTTTGGGGATGACTTGGTTGGTTTCGTTAGGTGAGGTGCAACACAATTGGAAAGATCTTTCAATGAATTTTTCGCATTTGGGGTCAACAGTCACTATTAAAGGAAAGATCTTTCCATGAATTTTTCATATTTGGGGTCAACAGTCACTGTTAAAGGGGATTTTAATCTTTTGAGATCTTTAATTTCCACCAAGGTGTTAAAGAAGACTACTGAAATTGAGGTTGCAGTTATGGTGTGTTTTGGTTCAAAGAAACAAGGGAAGGATAACAGCTGGTCCAGAAATAGGAGAAAAACTCAACCACCACCACCAGCAGCAGTTACAGCAGGTGCTGGCAAATTTTCAGCCAGTTTTTTCCCACCCAATAGGTCTACCTCCTAGTAGACCAGCTGATCATAAAATTCCAATTAAGGCTAGGGTTGGTCCGATAAATGTGAGATATTATCGTTATCCTCATCGAAAAAAAAATGAGATTGAGAAACAAGTTTTGGAGATGCTAGTTTCTGGAGTTATCAGACCTAGCAACAGCCCATATTCAAGTCCGATGATTCTTGTGAAGAATAAAGACAGCAGTTGGCGGTCTTGTGCCGATTATCGAGCTTTGAATAAAGCCACAATACCAGATAAATTTCCCATAACAGTTATTGAAAAACTTGGATGAATTGTTTGGAGCCACGTATTTCTCTAAAATCGATCTACAGACAGGGTGCCATCAAATACCCATGAATGAAGATGACATTCCCAAGACGGCCTTTCAGGTACATCAAGGCCACTACAAATCACTCATCATATCGTTTGGTCTCACCAATGCACCAGCCACTTTCTAATGTGCTATGAATTCGATCTTACAGCCCTACCTCAGAAAGTTTGTGTTAGATTTTTTTTAATGACATTTTGGTCTATAGCGCTGACTAGGACAGCCGCATCACTCACTTAAGGAAGGTATTACATACGTTGCAGCAATATCGTTTCTATGCTAATACAAAAAAAAAATGCACTTTTGGGAAGTTAAGAATTTAGTACTTGGGTTACATCATTTCCAAAGATGGCGCTGCTACGGATCCCAAGAAGATTGAAGTGGTTTAACAATGGGCTATTCCTACATCTCTCAAAGCTTTGAGAGGGTTCTTGGATCTGACTGGGTATTACCGAAGGTTTGTGAAGGATTATGGGAAGATAGCACAACCTCCTACCAATCCATTGAAGAAAGGAAATTTTAAATGGGATACTACTGCAGAAACAGCGTTTCAGGGCTTTAGAATGCTCCGACCAGTGTTCTGGTTTTGACACTACCAGTCTTCAATACACCTGTTTTTCGGTGGAGTGTTATGCATCAGGTAAAGGCGTGGGAGCAAGGTTAATACAAGGAAAGAAACCAGTGGCTTTTTTCAACAAAGCATTAGCTGAATCATCGCTGAATAAATCCATATATGAGAAGGAACTTGCGCTAGTTTTAGCCATTCAACATTGGAGACTGTATCTAGTTGGGAGAAGATTTACAATCTATACGAATCATAAAAGCCTCAGACATTTGTTGGAACAGAGAATTACAACTCAAAATCAGCAAAATTGGTTGGCAAAATTGCTAGGATATGATTTTGATACCGTCTACAAGGTTGGAATTTCCAACAGGGCGGTAGATGCATTCTCCAAGGTATGCAAGGACATGGAGTTGCAGGTTATTTCTAGGCCATTTTGGCAAGATCCAGAGCAAATTAATAAGGAGGTAAAGGCAAATCCACAATTGAGCAGAATAATAGAAGGAATTAAAAGGGAACCGGATTCTCATCCTTCTTATACCTTGGAGAATGGGAGATTATATTATAAAGGGAGGCTAGTTTTATCAGCATCTTCGGAACGTATCCCCAAGCTTTTACAAGAGTTTCATACTACCCCTACAGGAGGAAATTTGGGAATTTACCAGACTTGTAAAAGGATAGCTCAATCTATTTTTTGGAAAGGTATGAAAAGGGTTGTATCTAATTTTGTAGCAGCTTGTCACACTTGTCAATGTAACAAGTATCAAGCAATGTCTCCAGCGAGTTTACTCCAACCGCTACCTATTCCAAAAGCTGAGCATGGATTTCATTGTAGGACTACCCAAATCTAAAGGCTATGATACCTTGTTGGTCATAGTGGACAGGTTGAGCAAATATGGGCATTTTATTCCTATCAAAATCTTTACTCAACCCATTCTATTGCTGAAATTTTTACCAAGGAGGTTGTCCGATTACATGGAATTCCGCTTTCCATTGTCAGTGACCAGGATCCTACGTTCTTAAGTAATTTTTTGCAAGAATTGTTTACACTCTAGGGAACTTAATTAAAATTGAGTACCGCCTATCACCCAGAATCGAATGGTCAAACTGAGGTAGTTAACCGCACTATCGAGACATATCTTCACTGTTTTAGCTCGGAACAACCCAAGGCTTGGTTCGATTATTTACCAGGGGCAGAGTATTGGTATAATACCAGCTTTCATTCAACATATTAATGTTCTCCTTTTGAGGTAGTATATGTCAAACCTCCTCCCTCAATCACACGTTTTATTCCTGGAGAAACATTGGTAGAAGCTATGGCGCAAGATTAATTAGTCGTGACAAAGCTTTGACACAGTTGAAACATCGTCTGGAACGCGCTCGCGATGACATGATACATTTTGTGGATGCTCGAAGGCATTCTCATCATATTCAGGTGGGAGATTGGGTCTATTTGAAGATTTGTCCATATTGGCAAGGGTCCATGCCTAAGCGGCTGCACCCTAAATTGTCAGCACGATACTATGGACTGTATTGGTGGACAAATAGGTTGGCACTGTTGCATTTCAATTGCAACTTCCCCCTCAGGCCCATATACGTCCAGTGATTCACGTGTCCCAGCTAAAAAAGGCTATCGGGCACCAACATGTTTAGGAAGAGTTACCTTCAAAATTGGACTATGCTCCTGACTTGTGTACACCAGCCGCTATCTTGGGTAGTAGGACACTTTATATCAAGGGGCTGCCCGTGACCAATGGTTGATTCATTGGCAAGGCAAACCATTATAGGAAGCTACATGGGAGGACCAAGAGCCTCTTCGTCGCCAATTCCCGAAGCTTAATCTTGAGGACAAGATTGTTTCATCAGCAGGCAGTATTGTTAGGAATAATGGTCACATAGAGTGGCTAGTCTATACAAGGAAGAAGAAGAAAGGCTGTAAGCAATAGTGAGATAGCTAGATATCAATATATTTTAGTGATTCGGGTTGTTAGCAAGAGATATCTATTCCTTAGAAGCTTTTTAGGATAAGTAGATATTAAATAATAGTCTATGGGAGAAGGGGGATAGGCATTAGATAGGAAATAATTCTCAAAAGATTTCCTGAGATTGTAAGGGGGTTTCCCTTGAGAAGAAGGTTCTTCCTTCTTGTTTCGGAATAATACTGAGTTATTGCTCTCTACCTAGTGTTATTTGACACACGGGTACCTTGAGTTGAATTGTTACCAAACAGCTGGCACAACAACAGGGAGGCTAATTAGGTTAGTTAGATGAGAGAGAAATGGGGAGGTAAAAGTTAGTATATACAGGAAGGAAGGATGAGACACGGCATTCTTTTTATCTACAGAAATTAAAAAGATTCAGCTGGGAGCTTGGGAATTTTATTTTAGCAGGTGAGAGAGTTACCGAAGGTCTAGTGTAGTTCTCTTGTCTCCTATCACACTCACTCTGTCTCTCTCAAAGATACACAAAGTCCAAGCAAAAACAATGCAGGTCCCAAAGAAAACACTGCTAATTTGCTAGCATCACTATGGCAATTCCAACTGACAAGTGAAAAGATACAAGCCTACCAAAGCTACAAACTTGACATGCCAACTGTTGTCTCCCCAGTGAGTTCTACACAAATAAATCGGCTTCCACAAGCAGACACTGCTCTTTTGGCAGCAACTTCCATTAGATTGACAAGCAAGTATTTTTAGACCTAAATATGCATGTTTAAAATCCATGACGGTCAAACTAAATGGGTGAATGAAAATGTATGAAACAAGTTTGAGAGAATACAAAGCTAAGTGAAAGAAAAACATTAAAGATTAACTCATGTATAGCATGAAACAGAAGTTCCTAACCACTGAAGCATTTCAAGGGTGACTGACTATTGACACTCACGTTTCAAAAACTATCAGAAATAAGAAAAACCTGAAGGTTTTGTGCCAACACCAGTGTGACATATGCGAAGTTGCACTGCAAGGAAAATTATGCTTGTTTCTATTAATAATCTAGATAAACAATTTTTCTAATTAGTTAAAGAAAGCAGCATAACCTACCATCCTACGGGAAACTCTTTCTACATGCCTATCTAAAAGGATAGTTATTGACCTGCAGCAAGATTGAAAAAATGGAAACGGAGAAAACTTTAGTAATGTCATTTTACTAGACAGAAACTTGATAACACAAATTTATTCACAACACATTGCAATACCAAAATATAACAGAAAGAACCAAGATTCTGATCCTTGCCCGTTTGTTACTTCCCACTGTTGTAGAAGAATTGTTTCCAAAGAAAAGAAAGTTTCCCAACTGGACCCCAACTAGGTACATGCCCCAATATCCTAGGAATAACAATAATTACACATAAATATTTCTGTACTAATAGTAATTGCAAGAAAAGCAGATGTGATAATTCAATAAGAAACTACCTTCTAGCCCTCATATATCAAAGGACGAAAACATGATTTCAGAGTTAGGATAAAAGACTCTACGGCAGTCAAAATCTTCCAGAAAAAGGGCTGAGATCTAGAATAACAAATCCATTTTCTGACATTTTATATATTCCACTACTGTTTTCCCTTTTGTGGTATCATATGCATGATCGACCTCTTCCACAACTCTCATGGACTTGTGACGGCATATACACACCAGATGTTAATGAAACATCATGAATTTTACAAGTCCCATGCATGGGAGCTAATTAATTTAAATTAGAAGTATCTAAGTAATCAGGAGGCAAAAGTTTTCTAATTACAGAACAGAGGCTTAACTATGAAAATGGAAAATCTATAATTCCCTTCTATCAGCAGTTGGTACATGAATGCTTTTTGGGGAAGACATGCAGATGAAAGTAAGAATAATTGATGAACAGCATATTTTGTATTTATCCTTACCAAGTATGCTAAATATTCCTTCCTTATTTTTGCTTAAAATATCTGTTCCCCTTTCCTCAGAAAGCAAATATGCATTTAATCCATGACTCAACCAGAATTGATAACCTGAAGAATCAAAAACTGGTTAAGAAAGCTAGCCAATAGATTCTTTTTGCAGGCATCACTAACATATACAGTTAGAACCAAGATACCAGATAATATTGTTAAACCCACAATTCCAGAATAACGTGGTCTGATGTTAATTATTGTGGTGAGGATTGCTACAGAAGCAAGAGTGAAAAAGAAATTCCAGTGAACTCCATATTCCCCTATATGAACCTGCATAGAGAATAAAGAATTCCATTAGAAAGGAACATTAATTAGTGAATTGAGCTGCATCGGGAAAAGAAAGACAGCCAATCTTGCCTTTCAACTTCTTTATACTAAAGCTACCAAAGATAACGCAAAGCTAGCTGTTGTGAGGAAAGAATTCTGTAACTAAAACATTATTATCTTTTTTCTTCGATTGATAATGCTACACTTATTTTAATAGTAAGTTTAGTGAGAGTATGCATCGGATACAAGCAATTTGTCCCTACCAAAAGTGCAGTATTTATGAGACCTGTTCACCAGTTCGAGAATTGACAAGAATAAATGTTATAAATGTAAAGCATTTAGGCATATGTTTGTCCAGAGGAAATATTACCTACGACATTGCAACTCAAAGGCAAGTAGCCTAATGACATTTTTACCTGATAGTCAACACTTCTGGTTGAAAATAGTCGACCAAACCCTAGTAGCAGTAGTGGACTTGTAGATTGAATCGCATTCTTCCAACTCCTAAAATAGTATTTTGAAACAAATGGAAACCAAACACCATATCATTAGTGCAAACTATACGATGACTAAAATAACAACTACAAAATAAAATTGTTAAAAAGAGTTCAAGCACTTGACACAAGCATGAGGATAATGCATTAAAAACAAGAAATATATTTAAGAAATGTAACAGTACGAATAATACAAAAATTTGACCATATACCAGCAACAGAATAATTAGGAAAACACTCCATTGTACAGACCAAAATCATAAAGCTTCACCCGGCTACAAAATGTCCCAAATTGGGTCACTTAAGTAGTTTATGTTGCAATTAGTTTTAACTCACTAACTTCCCTTAGAATAAAATTTTTCATGAGATCACCAAAAATCCTTCAGCCATTGGCCGTTGATCAATCCTCTCTTAAGAGACTAACATTCAGTTCCAATACCAAGGTGACCTGTTTGTGACTCTTCTGAAATAAAATTAGCAATCACAGTACAAGAGAACACAGCTGATAAAGAGGAGCTGCCTTTCTTAATGCAAGTGCAATGCTTGAAAGAACATATTCTATATATTACTGCAAAAGAATAAATTTTTCCTGATGATCTCATGAGATAAAGCAATCATGGACCAACAAAGCCTTACATTGAAGAGACACCTCGTGCATTTCGAGAAACTAATGCATTTGCTATTATAAAGGAGCCAACCCCTAAGTCCATCTGTATAAGAAAAAGGGAAAAAGAAAAAACAACAGCTAGTTATGCAAGGTTTTGAAGAGAGAAGTAAGCTTCTTAGCAACAATTTAAAAATCCAATGATTGAATAGACGTAATCCCATAAATTAAATTCGAAGCACAGAAGCAATTAATACTATTAACAATAGAGGGATATTCTTGTAATTACATGCTTATAATCGTAGTTATTCTATTATTTCGTATATACAAAATGTCTAAGCATATGATTAGCTTAAGCTGTACTCATCCAACCTCTTCCTTTACATTAACAAATACAATGATTGAAAATTAAATGAATCACAAGATGACATTTTGTCCAAGGATAGGCTTATACATATTACAATAATAAGAATGAAAATATATATATAAGGGATTGTTTGATGCAAATTAAATTGGCACTGACTAGGCATTGAATTTAATGGGAATCTAGATAAAATGCGAAGAGAAGATGAAACAAAATTCAAAAAGAAGAAAATGAAGTCTAAAAGTTTAAACAATTTGTTTGGTGTACATAGAATATAAGAAAGTAAACACATGTTCAATCCAATAGAATATGTAAGTTTCGTAATAGGGTCTAGACACCAAAACCATCAAAGCCCTTCAAGCTATCCCTCAAAGAATTTCATTGCAATTGTTCTGTTAAAGTGTGAACTAAAAGAGTAATTTGAACCTAAATTTCTGGCAGTTGGTTGAAAAAACTGAATACTCTTGGCCTTTCATCAATATTCTAAGGCACAGGCATATTATTTACCCTCTCATTAAAGTGCAGATTGGCAATGGGGAGGAATCTTGGATGTGGTTTGATAACTGATCTCCCCAAAGCCCTTTGATCAAGGGAGATGATATGCTTAATCTGTTGGGAAGATGGCCAATCGAATCCAAGGTACCTTGCATAATTATTAACAATGATTGGATCATTTCACGTAGACTGATTGACAGATTTCAAGCTATTCTCCCAAGCAACATGCCTAACTACCTCAATAAGGATAGATTAATCTGGTCTCCTAGTGCAAATAGGGATTTCTCCAACTCTTTCTGCTTGAAAGCATTAAGACCTCACCATCCGAATACTTCCTGGTATAACATAGTGTGGAAATCTATAATGCCTAAGGCCTCATTTGTAACTCGGCTGGTGGCTAGAGGAAGACTGAAGACCAAGGATAGATTGAAGGGATGCGTTGATCAAGTATGTGTTCTTTGCAAGTTACAACCTGAAACCACAAACCACTTGTTCTTCAAATCCAGGTTTTCTGTTTCTGTATGGGCAAGGATGCAGCACAATATAAGTGTAATTTGCCCCGAGAATGAATGGGATAATATATTAGTTTGGGTTGAAAATTTGTACAAAAAAATTGGGGATGATAAGAAGTGCCTAAGTCCAATGCTTACCTGCTCAGTTTACTCAATTTGGTTTGAAAGAAATCAAAGGATCTTCAGCGATGTACACAATGACAAGATGCGGTTATGAACAGGACTTGCTATTGGATTAGGGAGATACTAATTGCTAATCAAGCAACCAATAGTTTAAGCTTCTCCATGAAATGTAATTAGGGTCTGTTGTAACTTCTAGCTTGATTGCTCTGGCATCAATACTAGTTTTGTTTTGTTGAAAGGCTGGTCCTCTACTTATATTCATATTCCTTGTAATTACAGCCTTGTAATCACATGGTTGGCCTCTACGCCCTTCAACGAAATTTCTTTAACTTTAAAAAATTGAACTTAGATCTCAAATATTTGGGAACATTCAAAAAGAACTTCGATATTTCTAAAACATTTAATTTAAACCTAAATTGATAGAACCCTAACTTTCTGTCTAGCTCCTGTCAATTTTAGGCCACATTGATTTTTTTTATTATTTTCTATGGGCCCTCTTATCAGCTAGGGCCTCTGCCCCTCTATGGATCCCAAAATATCTTCAACTTGACTTGCTTCCTTGTGCATCATCTGCACAAATCCAGCAAATAGTAAAAATAACGTATGGTGCAGCAAATGTATTCAGCTGTCTAAAAATCTCTCTGTCGGAGGTGTTTTACAAGGTGTAGTTGCTTTTGCTAACAATCTTACTGAAGAGGTGCCTCAGATCTAGGAAATTGTTCTACTCTACATATAGTTCACCTTTAACAACAATAACTTTTTTGTCTGGTATTTGGGCTGCCACCAATATGACAACTCATTTTGTGAACACTTCCAAGCACAATGTCTTTGAATTTGTCAAGATTGGAAATAAGTAACAAAAAGTTTTCTAGTCCAGTTCCTACTGGTGTCTCCAAATAGTGGGAACCTATTAAACCACTCGAATGCTCATGATCATCAAACCAGCTAATCTCTAAGTGAACCACCTTGAACTAATTACTTCGTATCCAATGGATTAACTTTCACTGCAACAACAAATAGATATGATTGCAATGGATATACGATTAAGGCTATTTGAGCAAGGATCGGAAAAGTTCAAATTCTTTCGCAACTCATAAGGTATTTGGGGATTTAGGGATTCAATCCCCAAATCCCAAACTAAACCATCAAGGAAGAAAGGGCCAATGGTTGTGGGCCCTCTTTGCCAGTTGGACATAACTTAAAATTGACAGAATCTAAAAGGGAACTCAGGTTTCCCTCAAGTTAAGGTTTAAATTAAGCGTCTTGAAAAGTTTGGGTTTCTTTTTCAGTGCTCCCAAATGTTCGGGTATAAGTTAAATTTTCATATAAACATTACAAATTACCCATTTTTAATCTCCTTACCTTCGAAAATGTAAGGATAACTTTGGCTAATCTCCAAGTTCTCTTGTTTTACTTGCTTTCTTTTCCTAATTCTGACCGCTTAGTGTTTGCTTCTTTGGTTGGAAACAAGTTCAGTTTATGGGTATCCCCCGTTCTATTGAGATTGTTGTAGGATATGTTTGTAATACCACCAACAGTTGACAAAATTAAATCACACATATCTAGACTCTCTTCCATTTGCTACTCTAGCTTTACTGCCTCTGTTTTACTTGTCTTACTTTATTATTGTCAACTTTTGATTCACCGGTTGCTATCTTGCCGTTGTTGGTTACTGCCATCGTCATCATCGATTACTATCACCGTCGTCACTACTTGCTACTGCTCATCAACTCTACCAACACTTTATATAAATTTCCAAACCCCAAGAGTCAATCGATCAGCAAAACCCATTTTGTTTATTACCAACTCTCAATCTTTGGTAAGGTTTCTATTTTCAAATTCTCGTAAAGTTTTTGGTTAATCATGGGTTTTTAGTTGTTAGCTCTGTTTTGCTTTGCATCCATTTAGATTATTCAAACATGGATTATAAGAATATAGAAATCCGGGTTTGATTTACTCTGCTGCAAATAATTTGGCTTCTCCCTTATGGTATTTGAACTTTACCTGCATATTATTGATTTTTTTGTTTCTAGTCATGTGATTGAAATAGGCTTTTCTCTCTTTACTGCTACTCCTAAGCCACCACAACCATCTCTGATTAGACGTTGATTTAGTTTCCGTTTTCTACTAGTTGATTTAGTTGTCCCATTTGAAAAGTTCTCTTTTTTTCAACAAAAGTTGTGGTTTTTCCAATTTTCACTGTTATGTATGTGAATCTGGTTGTCTTCACAACATGATTCACTTGTGTTTGGTTAATCCTAATTGTCTCTAGAGCATTTTTGAAGTTTTACTTTTTTTTCCTCTCAAATATGTTTGGTTACAACTATCAACCACCTTATCATCTACATTACCACCGTCTTGTCACTCTTTCATGTCACCGATTCACCTACATTTTGCTTCACCAATTGTCTTCTATTTCCGATCACATATCGTTTGCTTTATCGATTGTCTTCCCTTCTCTGTCGGTTGTCTTCCCTTCTCTATCAATTGTTGTCTATTCTTTGTCATCATCACCAGTTTGGGTTTTACCAACTTGATTTTTAGTCCTCTTCTAGATGTTTCCTCGTTTGGCTTTTAAAAAACCTTGTGCTTTGCTTTCTTCTTTTGTAGAGTCTGCAATAAGCCCCGCAATGGAGGAATTTCTAAACAATGCTAACTAAGACAAGAATATACAAAGCTGGTGTGTGGCATCTTAAACAGATCGTATCAATTTGGTTATTTCCCTTCTCTAGTTAATTGGTATATCATAAATTTTTCTTCTCTATTTGACGCACATGTGATTAGTTTCAAATTGTGTTTCATCGTAGTTGATTCGTTGCTCTTTAGTTGTTGGAATTCATTTTTTAGTCTTCATTGAACTACTAAAAGTTTTGAATTCTTATTTGTTTATAATTTTCAATATTATATATATATATATATATATAATTGTCTAGTAATATGCTTTAGCATTCTACAGAAACTCAATGATGTAGGACAAATAGAGGAATTATGAACCAGTAGTTAAAAGCATAAAATTAGGAAGGGTGGATGATATTAGGCTGCTAGAATATTAGGTTTGAAGGTTGAATTTTAGCTAGAAATGCAGACTTTTCAGATTTTGTAAAGCTAGGAATTTAAGGTTTGATTACAGGAGTTTTAGACTTAGGATTTTTGGGTTTAATATGGTTGGAATATAGGTTTTAGATGGCTAGAAAGTAGGTTTAAGAGGGCTTGAATTTGAGTTAGGATTGCTGGAATTTTAGGAAAGGACACAAAGAATGAAAGGTAGGAAACTATGAATCACTCCTAGGGTCTAAGAATCACTCTTAGAAGAAAGCATCACACCTTCTAATTGAAAACTCTCAAGTTATAGAAAAATTCCAGATTGCTTTTTATTGATGAAAGGCTAGGTACATATATATAGTGTTCTTAGAATCCTTATTCTAGTAAGAAAAGGATTTCTAACTTAAATCCTAATATAATAGAAATCTATAAGTCCTATTCAACTAGGATAACATATCTAAAATAGAATAATATAGTACTAATACTTCCTTTCTAATAAGGAATCCTAATACAATCTAGATTTCAGCCTTTATCTTTGATGTCAACTCAATTCTCAATCCTCATCACACCAAATTAAGACTTTTAGTTGGCTAATCTTTCCTCTTTTATATCTTCTATATACTTTAGTTTTTTTTGCATCACTCAGTTACTATTTTTTTTATGCAAATTAGTCTCTACCATTGGCCATTAGTCAGTTGCAAAGTAACGTGAGAGACAGCTATGATTGGTTCAAATTTTAGACCATCTAAATTTTGATTTGCTTGCAATTGTTTGTACTTGCAATATTCATATCTACTTATTACGATGCCCATTGTGGGATTTAATATCAATCCGCGTTTCCCATCTTGAGTAATCTTAGGACCATTTAGGGAACTGTTGGGCTAATCTTTGATAGCTTGTGTTGGGCATTAGGGTGGAAGTGGTGGCTTTGACTTTTGATGATAGAGTAAGAGCTAGTCCTTTGGCGAGTTTTGGGTCTAGGAGAAGAGAAGATATTGACAGGTTACAGATAGGTTCTTGAAATATCGAGACCCTTAGGGAGAAGTCCTTAAAATTAGTAAAGTTTTAGAAAAATATGGCATTCATATAGCATATATCTAAGAGACAAAGTGGACGGAGGTTAAAGAAAAAGAAATTAATAGGTTTAAAGTTTAGTATTTAGAATGTTTAAGATAATAGAATGAGGTCGAAATTTCGGTTATCAAGGAACTCATACATGATGTTGTGGGGGGTAAAAAAGACTAATGATAAAATTTTGTCCTTAAAGATTGTGGTGATAGGTGTATTTTCAATGTGGCGTATCCTTACACACCCAAAGTAGGGCTAGACGAATAGTTTAAGCCCCAATTCTGGGAAGAGCTAGATGAGGTAATTTAACAAATACTCCCTGACAAAAGAGTTATTCTAAGAGGAGACATTAATGGCCATCCAGAGGCAACCTTAGATGGATATTCATCGACTCATAGGATTTTGAGTACAATTATAGAAATAATAGTGTGACTGCTTTGTTAGATTTCGCAATAGCATTTAAGTTGGTGATAGCTAACTCATTTTTTTTAAGAAAAACAAGGAGCACCTCGTGACTTTTAAAAGCAGAACCATAAAAACAAATTGATTAGTTTCTCGTAAAATAAAAATTTGTAAGGTGATACCTAACACTTCCTAGTAAACTCAACATAAATTGTTGGTTACGAACCTTATAATTAAGGGTTGGAGAAAGAAGAAAAATCCTAAGAGGTGTACCAAAGTTAGATGGTGTAACTTGAAAAGAGATATGGTGGAACAACTTAGAGATAAGAGTAATGTATAGAGAATAATGTAAATTGAAAGGACAAAATAACCAAATGTGGAAGAGAGTAAAGAAAGCATCTAAATAAATCTTGAGTGTTTCTAAAAGGCCTAAGGATAGTAAGACAGAGTTTTAGTTGTGGAATGAAAATGAGCAAAAAAAGGTTAAGAGCAAAAAGGTTTCTTATAAAGCTCTATTAGATAGCACCATAGAGGTAGAAAGGGTAGTTAATAGAGAAAATTACAAATTGGTAAAGAAAGAGGCAAAAAAAAGAGTCTCAAAATCTAAAAGCAAAACTTACACGAAATTATACCAATGATTGGAAACTAAAGATAGAGATAATGATATATTAAGTTGGCAAAAGCTAGAGAACGAAAAGTGAGAGTCTTAGATCAAGTTTGTCGTATAAAAGATGAAACAAGGGGATGCTTATGGCTGAAAATGATATCAAGAGAAGATGACAAATATACTTCTATGGCCTTTTTAATGAAAGCATAGAGGACATCTCTCTAGGTGATCTTAGCACGTTCGAGAGATATCGTAACTTTAATTGTTATCGGCCGATCACAAGGGAAGAAATTAAAAGATCTTTAAAGAAGATGAATAGTTGAAGGGCAATAGTCTAATGGGATACTCATAGCGGTATGCAAAAACCTAGGCGACATTCCAAGTTGTAATTCCTCTATACAAGAACAAAGGGAACATTCCAAGTTGTAACAAATATAGAGAGATCAAACTACTCAGTAATACCATGAAGTTATGGGAGAAGGTTATTGAAAAGAGAGTGAAAAAGGATGCACCTATTTCAGAGAACCAATTTGGTTTTATGTCAAGAACGTTCACGACAAAGGCTTTACATCTCCTTAGAAGATTAATGAAATATTACATGGTAATACAAGATAAATTGCACATGGTTTTATTGACCTAAAGAATGTTTATGACAAGGTGCCTAGAAAGATCATATGAAGGTGTTTAAAACTTAAGAGAGTTCCTATAAACTATATACGGGTTATTAGAGATATGTATAAAAGTGTAAAGACTAAAGTAAGAACAATAAGAGGAGATACAAAACATTTTTCTATTGATATTGGGCTACACCAAGGCTCCTCATTAAGCCCCTCCTTTTTGTTTGTAGTCGTGAAGAATGAGCTAGCAAAGAATATCCAAGGGAATGTGCCTTAATGTATGTTGTTTGTTGATGACATTGTTTTAGTGAATGAGGTAAAAGAAGGTGTTAATGTTAAGCTAGAACTTTAGAGCGATACGTTAGAATTGAAGGATTTTAATTTAAGCAGGAGAAAAACTGAATACTTAGAGTGTAACTTTTTGGATCATATGGTGGCTTCCAATGTAGAGGTAAAGATTGTTCAAGAGTTATACCACAAAAGAAGTGTTTTAAGTATCTAAGATATTATTCAAAGTAATGGAAAGATCGATGCAAACATTGTTCACTGTATCAAATTAGGGTGACTTGAATGGAAAAGTGCATCAGGAGTTTTATGTAACAAGATGATACTACTCAAGTTCAAAGGTGAATTATATTGTTTAGTAATTAGGCCGATCATGTTCTTTAGAGCGGAGTGTTGACTTATCAAATAGATACATAGTCATAATAATGGTGGAGATGAAGATATTCTGTTGGATGTGTAATCTTACTAAACGAGATAAAGTCAGGAATGTGATAGTGAGAGACACGATAAAGGGGACTAATATTAATAAAACAAAGACAAAGCTTAGGTGGTTTGAATATGTTATGAGGAGACATCATGACGCTTTAGTGAGAAGATGTGAGAAGATTATAATTAGGAACTGTAAAAGAAAAAAAGGATAGCCTAAGAAGAACTAGGGAAAGGTAATCAAGAATGATATAGTTTTGCAAAAAAATACCGAAAACGTGACCCAATAGAAAACTTTGGTATACTAGAATACAAGTAAAGAATCTTACATAAAGACGTCCTTTTTTTCATAGGTCTTTTAAATATTTTTCTTCGAGTATTATGTCTTTTATTTACCCTAAATATTTAATATGTAATATTTCCCCCTTAATTATTTAGCCTAAGAATTTTCTTACTTAACATAAAAATTTTCTTGTAATGCCTTGTTTGTTTTATTTATTTGCTTTTATTCTTTCTTATTTATGCATTTATTTATTTATTTATTCATTATTTTTATTCTTTACCTTGTTACATATTTATTTTATTTTTTTATTTTTACATATTTATTTAAATATTTTATTTTTATTATCTTTTATATCTATTTTATTTTTTTTTATTTTTATTTTTATTACTTTATTATTTAATTTTATATATTTTATCAATTTTTATTTTATATTTATATTTTTCATGTGAGTTATCAAAAACAGCCTCAAGTAAGGTTGCATACTTCTAGACCCCCCCTAAAGTCCACGTATCAACGAGATTCTACTAAGATGTTGTTGCCAAATAAAAGTTAATTAGTGAAACCATTTGGTGAGAAGAAACTGTTTTTGTAAAGCGTATTCTCTTCCAATATTACAAAATAGACTCAAAAAAACCTATCAAAATACACGACTAGGCAAACACAGTATGGCTTATATAAGTCGCTGATTGGCCTTGAATTTATAAGCCCGCACTTTCTGTTCCCATTAATAGTGTTTAGAATCTTATCTTGCTAGAAAACCAACTAGCCTTTTTTCTTTAAAAAAAACTTGTAATTAAAAATAAGGATATATTATAGTAATATAAATATCTTAAATCTTTCTTCATTGCTTCATCAGAGCTTTATATCATTATTTTTTAAAATAACCTATTTAGCATTGCTTCATCAGAGCTTCATCTTCATTGCTTCATCAGAGCTTCATTGCTTCATTGCTTCACTAACTAATTAAAAAGCTAAAATCCATAAAATATGTGAAGCCCTAAAGCCTATGTTCTTGCTAACATCAACAAATATTATAGCCATAACATTTATAAAGTTACAATTGAAAATGAGAGCCTTAGCACCTATATTTATTAAAAACCATACACACGTATGTCTAACAACACACCTCAGGGCTGAGAACATTTAACGTCAAGATTAAAGTGTGATTCTTAGATGAGTGCCTATGTAGGTGCCCTACTATAGAGATATATATTCAAGAGTACACATGGGATATCATGCTAAAAAAGCCCAACCTTAAATCTAATGAGATATCAGAAACACAGATAGGAAACAGCAGCCACAGTAGAAGGAAAGGAGAGCAAATGTGCAAAGGGTGAGATCAGCTATAAACTGTCCAGATATTCAGATGGAGAAACATTACCAAACCAGTTCCGAAAGTTTCAGTTTTAGCAAACCTTCTTGGAAATATTCTGAAGTCAACAGCCAAGATACATAAGCAAGTCACAAGCATCTGTTTCAATCAAATTGTAAGTCCAGAAAGGCAGAAACACAGTTAATCAGAACATGAATACAATAAAAGCACACTGTTAAAGATCAAGTACCACAAGAACCCTATATGATGAAATGTTTGTCCTGAGAGAAAGGGAACCCCCTGCATAAGATGTAGATGAAGTAAACCTGTATCAGACCAAAAACAGTTATCGGTCAATGAATGTCTTAGAAACCAGCAGGTCCAGCAATATTCTAAAACTTTCAAACTGGTGGCACGCACAGTACAAGTATGTCTAATACAGAATAGATAAATAGAAAAATAATAAAAAGTGACTTACAGATTCTACAAGTATGTCTAAAACAAAATAGAAAAATAGAAAAATAATAAAAAGTGACTTACAAATTCTACCTTTTAGCTGCAACAGTGAAAACCACAAGTGACAATAGAATTGCTGATACAAATGTCCATTGTGATAGAACCTGTCATAAGTAACCAGATTACGACGGAAAAAAGTAGCTACTACAGCTGATGACATGAAATCGTACAGCTGATGGGATTTCCCTGGTAATATGACCTATGCGACAAGCAAACTAGGTAAAAATGTAAAAGCAATAGTAAAATATCTGTTGATAGTATTCAAGAGTTAGAATGATCCAAAGCTTAATCACCCATTCCAAAGGCTACAAAGAAAGGAGAAAAGCCTTAACAAGAGTTTAGTCTTAAATCAGAACACTTACAGTAAAAAATAAGAGTATTGGGAGAATAATTGAAAGAAAATCCACAGTCATAGTAGTCAAGTAGGCTCCCAATTTCTTAGAAACAGCAGTTGCATCATCATCTTTTTTAGTCGATACCCTTTTTCCGTTTGAAGCTATCAAAAATGAAGGATTATAGAGACACAATAATGAGAATTGTTGACTTTCTTGCTTTCACAACAAAATAGCAACAACTGTAAATCAAAAGCAAGCTCCATTAGAAGCATTTACATTCGTCTTCACTTATGAGCTTTCAATTATTGCCTGTATAAAAAAATAATATGTAATTGTAACGCTAAGAGAAAAGAAACTTACATAAATTACCAGTCTGGTCACTAGAGCAGATCGCGTGTCGCAGAACAAGGAGAAGCTGAAGAGCAAGACAGTTCACATAAAAATAATCCAACGAGAGACAAAAAGGATGGAAAATGTCAATGAATAGGAACTTACAGGAGGAATGACAGAGAGTGCAGCGATTTCAAGCATCGAAGATCCGCTCAAGTTGCTTACGAATCTGATAATCATGTGCAGTAAAAAATTTACTTTCACAAAATTGGAAGAAAAACAAGAATATATACTAAAATTATGTTAAAAGACCAAATTGTGAGAGAGAGAGAGAAATTACTTTTCTTTGAGGTGCTTGTTGGGATTTAGGGAGTTGAAGTGGGTGAGAGAATTCATTGTCGGAAGCCAGTGAATTTTGTAGTAGTGCTAATAGCTTTCTCCTCCGCGTGCAACGTCGCCGGTCTTCGTTCTCCGCCGATGGCTGTGGAGGCTATTCGATTGGATCAAAGCTACAGAAAAACATTAAAACGGTGGAGGAAAGAGTAGGCAGACGCTTTAAGTTTCCTATAGCCAGCATCTCATACTGTCCACGCTGAAGTATACCCAGATGCTTCTAGTGGCTCCCATCCATCGTCCTCCCAGCGTGCATCACCAAATTATCCCGCTTTAAGGCCATCTTCTCTCAACGTTGCGTGCCTTTCGATAGTCACCTACCTCCACTGCTCCACGCATCCGCAGCTTCCAACCACCGGTTTCTCGTAGCAATAATTTTTATATTTCCTTTTATTCATTGTCAGTTTTTCATTATTTCTTTAGGAATTGGTTTTTATTACTTGTAAATTTTCTTATTGTCAATTTAGTTATTTCGTTTTTCTTAATTATTTTCTTAGATAATATTAGTTGCTTTCATTTTAATTGTTAATTGGTTGATCTAGTTATTTAGGATTAGTTTGTTTGTTCACAGTTTTAATAGCTATAAGGAGATTAAAGAAACGATAAGATCTAAATGTGCAGTGAATCCAATCAAAACAAACCAACAGAAGCGTGCTCGGCTTGCAAAAGGTGTTGGGTAAAGGTTTATTATTAATGATTTTAACGGTAATTATATATTATTTCAAAATTTAAATTGAATTTAATTCTTTTTATAGACAACGATATAATTCTCTTAACTAAAATCATAAGAATAATGTTTCCTTTTATGAAGGAACTTTCTTAATGATTTTATCTTATTAGAAATGATTTTATAATATCCGAAAGAATCCTGCTAATCATATATTTTATTAATCAGCTTTAAGACATTGTTATATTTATTTTTTAATGTCTAAATATTGGGAAATTTTGGCAAAGATAATATTGAAAAAAAAAATTATCTTAAAGTCAACTCGTAATTGAAATGAAGCAACGATTAATTGAAGAAAATATCTATTTAAGAAAGAGTCACTGCAGTTGCGAACAAAAAATTAAAAAGTCATATTTTTGAATTACATCAAAGGCACCAATACTTTTGAAAGTCATACCTTTACCGAATTTCTTGTGCCTTAGAAAGAAAAAAATTCTTCTTGGAAGAAATCATAATTGAAGCTCATATCGAGCAAATCACTTTTTCATTTGTTGAGAGCTTATAGAAGCTAGTTAAATACTACTAGTGTGAAAATTTGAAGAACCTTGAAAAATATGTACTTGTGAGTTTGAAGAGACTTGCCAAATACTACTTGAAATTTTAGTGAAATATTTAAGTCAGATACTTAAGAACTGAACGTAAGTTTAGGTTATAAGTTGAACTAGTATAAATCAACCGTGTCATTCTTTCTCTCTTCTTAACTTTAAATTTATTTATTATAGTATTTTTGTCTTATATTTGCAAGAGGCTCCTTCACTTTTATAATAGACTCCTTTTGTTTTCAACTTGCATGAAGGTCTTTTTAGTTTTAACAGGTGCTTTTTGTTTTAAAGTGTTTTAACAGAATTTATTGTTTTGTAGGCTCCTATCTTTTAACAGGCTCCTGCCATTTAATAAACTTCTATCGTCTACTAGGTTCTTTTCTTTTTTAGCGCTAGCAAGCTCCTATTGATTAAATAGGCTTCTTTCGTTTTGAGTGTTAGCACGCTCCTTTCCATTAACAGGCTCATTTCATTTTCAACACTAACAGGATCTTTTCGAAAGTTTATAAGGCCCTTTCTATTTATAAATTTATTTTGTTTAGCAGGATCTTATCAATTTGAAAGTACCTTGAAATTTTTTTACACATAATTCGCCCTTCTCTTGTGTATGTTTGTTTTATCAAAAGGTACATCTATTTTAACATCGACTGTGTCTAACCTTCGACGGCATCTTGCATTATAAATGGAACCTTTGGATAGTGCCCATTAGTACAACAAAAAAGACATTTAGCTACGAAAACTTTGTTGATAAATGTCTTAAAATCATCACTAATAGTCATTAACAACGATTTATATTCGTCGCCAAATTTCGGTAGCCAAAAACCATAGGCGACGTTTTTCACTAATCATCGCTAATAGTTTTCGCCTACACTTTAT
Organism: Erythroxylum cassinoides; assembly: GCA_027478405.1. Lineage (NCBI taxonomy): Eukaryota > Viridiplantae > Streptophyta > Magnoliopsida > Malpighiales > Erythroxylaceae > Erythroxylum > Erythroxylum cassinoides. The sequence goes on from JANIPM010000005.1 coordinate 19,153,391, forward strand.
TTTCGTTGCAAAAAACTATTGGTGATGTTTTGGGAAATTGTCACCAATACATTTTAGTTACGCCTAGTTTTTATTTAAAATTTTAGCTAAGTTTTTTTAAAAGTAGCTAGTTGTTTTTAGCTACATTTCTTAAAAAGTAGCTAAAAAATTATGTGAAATGTAGTCAAATTTTTAATATACATTTTAACAAAATGTTATACCATGTTAATTATAATTATTTATGACATTTTAAATCTATATTATTGTATATAATATTTAGATCTTTTATTAATTTATTATAAAATATCATAGAAAAATAATTGATAATTTAAAACATTGTATATAAAATATAAAATATCATTATATTAGACAAACAAAAAGAATATTCTTTGCATACAAGATTTTAATTACAAGGTTAACAATTCTTATAGAGAAAATAATAAATACAAAAACCAATTTGTAAATTAATTTTTATTTTATTTTAGGATATTTTGAATCAAATTTGCCTTGAAGTTTCTAACTACAACATTATTTGTTAAAGTCACAAATTTTTAAGAGATGGAGAATGACAAATTACTGAAGCAGGTAAGGTAAGATCATGTCTAAAGCCAAATTCACTTCAAGATGTTTAGTTTAACTAGGAGACTTATTCTTAACCCTATTATGTATGAATTTTGACTTTTTTAAAGGATTATCTTTGGAATGTTGATAGAAGTTAGTTTTCTAGTAGGAGAGAGGGAAAAAATGTTATAAACACAATCTATTATTTTTATTTTGTCTTCTTTCTTCTATCTTTGGTGAACTATAGTATGAGTGGCTAAGTCTTAATTTTCTAATTCAAGAGAAATAAAAATATAGTTATAACCTTGGGAGGTTTTGTTCTATTTTAATTCAAGTATTTCTTGTTTCTTATTCTTTTATTTCATAAGTAATTAATATTGATTGATCTAAAAAATTAATTTGATATTGATTACTCTATTACTATCCATGAGTTCAGTGATTTGTAATTGTCATAAATGATTAGTACAAGTAGCAAGGACTTTATTTATGTATTTGCATATTTAACTTATGAGAAACAAAAAAAATAAATTAAGTAGTTATAATTATCTCAATTATTTAATTTAGTTTTAGTCTTTTTCATGAAGCTTATTAATATTATTTAACTAATATGAAATGTTATCATATCCAATCAATTAATGATAAGTTTTTATTTGAATGCTAGTTTGAATCAATTAATTTAGAAATTTTGAGACTTATTATGTTTGTCCTAATAGATTTCAGACTAATTGCTTGAGTTGTAAAAATTTATTCATTTTAGACCAATAATCAAAGTTAGATCTGGATGAAATCCTATCGTTGAATAAGAGATAGGTAAAATTGAATTTCTTACTTTACTATTTAGTTGATTTATTTTGATTTCTTATTAAATTAAGTTTATCAGTTAATTAATAACAAACCCCCAATTTTATCTTTATCAATAGAAATTAAAAAACTAGCTTTTGGTTCTTTTAAGATTCGACCTGATTCTATAATTATTACAAGAGTTTAGTGAATCGGAGATTAATTTTGAAGGTTCAATAACCCATTTAGAAAGCATCCTTCTTTTTCAATTTTCATTATCAATGTTGCTTTCTTAAGGGCTGTGGTATGCTTAATTTGTTAAGATGTTAGTTATGCCTTGAGCAGACCCTGCTTGCTCCTATTGTGTCTTATAGACTTCCAATCCTATAAGCTCTTTATTTTTACTTGTCTAAAATACTTAGCCCATTTCAATTCTTTAGGTTGCTTATTTTTGGTGGGCTTTCATTAATTACATAAAAAAATTATTCTTCTATTATAGTGCTTTCATATAGTAGGTTATATATTTCATCAAGACATATTGGACTATCTATTGAGCTTGTCAAGTGGCTAAGGCTATTTTGAAGGAATGTTGTGATAGTTTACTTAGATGGGAACTTAATTTTTTCTCGTCCTTCCAACTCCATCCTTAGGTATCACTTTTATATAAATAGAGCTTTATCTTTCATATTTCATAACCCTAAATTTTGCATCTTTAACAGACTAGCTTCATTATTAAACTTAAAGAGGAATAAATCATAGAGCAACCTACTAAAGTGATAGACCATTTTAAGGTTCTAACTGTTAGAATTTATAGTGGACAAGAGACTATGATAGGTCTTTATGCTATATGAGGAAGCATGAACCTTCATTTCTTTAATAGAGATTCATCTCCAATTATTTGACATAAAGTTAACTTAAGAACATAAAAGGAAGGGAAGTAATAACCCAAGAACTAAGAGAGGATAGGAGTTAAGAAGAAAAGTTGAATAGGGATGTATTTGGGCTCAAACTTAGCCTGGTCTGAGCTCAACAGGCCTAACCTATTGCCATCCCTAAGGCTGAAGAATCCAAGCAAAAGGAGAACTGATGAACTCAAAAGTTAAGGGAAAAAAGAAATAAAGATAACGAATTGCTTTGGTAAATGTGGGAGTAAAGGGAAAAAGAAAGATGAAGAGGAAGTGGTGAAAGTGAAAGCAACATAAAAAGAATTCAGAGTTAGATGGGAAGAAAGTACTTCTCTAAAGAAATAAAAATGTAGGATATGAACAACTAGACTAAAGTGAAGAAAGAGCTCCATCCTCAAAATAAATATAAAAATGTAACATTTATTACAAAGATATCAGTGTTGACAATAATTGTAAAAATATATAATATTGCAAAATAAAAAGTAAAACAAATCAAAATAAAAATGTTTTACAATGAATATATTGTTTTTATTTAAATCAATAGATATTTTTATTTTTGTTACTCATATGAGTTGAATTTAAGTACAAGTTTTGAATACAAGGTTCAACTTAATTAAGTTATTCTAAACCTCTAACTAAATTTATATAAACCAAAATATCAATTATAATATCCAAAACTAAAGTCAGCTTAGTTGCTGACTTTAAAATCATAAATTTAATTTAAAAAGACAACACTAAAATGTTGATTAAGTGGTGAATACAAGGTTGTGAATTTGATTTGATTTAAAAGTTTTCACTAATCCATTTAATGTTTCTGAAATTCAAATCAGTTTTAGAGCTTGAAAAAAGTTTGCTTTATGTGAAAATTTTATCAAAGCACACACCACCTTCTTGAGAAAAAGATCAGTAATGGAAAAGGAAATGAGTTTGAAAACTTCAGTAGAAAATCTACATCCAAATCATCTAACTGAATGGACAATGTAAGAGGTTGTCATCATACTTCATATTGTCCACTAAACTAAATGCCTAAGAATTAATTAATGAACAAATATGTCAAATCTACATCTTGGTGGTCAATTTTAAAAGAAAGTTATATAATTATTCCTATCTTTTTTGTATATCAAGTTAATTCCTTAGTTGCTGAAGATGTCTTCGTAATTTTTATTTTATAGTAAATATCAATTTTATTTATCATATACAATAAACATTCATTAATTAATAATATTGAATATACCCTTTGATAAAGCAAATACACGTAAGAGGGGGGTGAATTGTGTGTAAATTTTTTTGAGATACTTTCAAATTGATAAGATCCTGCTACAAAATAAATTTATAAATAGAAGGATCATATAAACTTTCGAAAGGATCTTGTTAATGTTAAAAAAAGCCTATTAATTAAAAGGAGCCTATTAACTCTCAAAATGAAAGGAGTCTATTTAATCGATAGGAGTCTGCTAGCGCTTAAAAAGAAAGGATCCTGTTAATCGATAGGAGCCTGTTAACATTTAAAATGAAAGGAACCTCTTGCAATATAAAAAAAAAAGAGTGTTGTAAACCTAAAGAAGCCTCTTGAAAGCACAAACTTGTAATGCAAAAATTTAAAAGTTAGGAAGGGAGAAATGACACAATAGATTTATACTAGTTCGGCTTATAACGAAGCCAAATAGTAACTTGACGAGCCTCTTCAAGCTCATAAGTGTATATTTTTCAAAGTTTTTCAACCTTTTACAATAGTGGTATTTTGCTAGCCTTTTCATGCTCTCAATAAGATATGTCTGAAGGATTTAACAATCTCTCTTAATAGAGTGATATCACTTTCTAAAACACAAAGAGTTTGATATAACTTTCAAGAATATTGATGCTCTAAGATATTTTGCAAGTCTCGTGTATTTTGCAAATACAGTGGCTCTTCCTTAAATAGACATTTTCCTCAACTAACCGTTGCTTAATCTTTGATATTATCTTTGTTGAAATCTTCGATATTCAAACATTTTGTCAAGACTTCTGGAGTTATTTATTCGAATTCATAAAAGACTTCTGAATGTTATGGAACCATTTTTTTAATAGTCAAGTTCATAAAGAAGGTTCCTATAAGAAAGGAAGCAATTATCCTATGATTTTATTTCTTTTTAAGAATTATATAATTGCCTATATAAAGAAATAAATCTAGTTTGAATTTTGAAATATTGTCAAGTTATTATCAAAGTCGTTAAACATAACATTTGAGCTAACAATCTCTCCCTTTTTGATGACGACAAACAATAATATATATAGGTTTAAAATTTAAATAATAATAAAGGGTTTTGAAACGTACCTGTAAACTTTATTCGTAGTTATAATTAGAAGAAGCCTGACTTCTAAAGAAAGGAGCCTATCGTTTATTTAACATTTCGACAAAATATATCATCTATAACAAATACATCAAGGCAATATTGAAAATAATAGGTGCAAAGTAAATATATCATCAATTGCAAAATGTATCATTAACTATTTCTTCCCCCTTTGTCGTTATCAAAAAAATTAAGGGAAAATATATAAGGCATCAAACAATATCATAACTATGTAAGAATAGACTAAGTAAGAAAAACAAAGTTATTAAAAAGATTCAAAGATTTTTTTGAGCAAATTCTGCATGGCTAGAAGTTAGTTTTGCATGCTATCTATTTGTTCTCACATTTATTCTTGATTGGATTAAATGCCCTATAGCTGTTGTTGGATATCTGTACTATTTTCATCCATAAGAGGGGCAGGATTTTGTTGGTTTGGAATAGGATCTAAGTTTTCTAGTTCTCTTTTAGATCTTTTTTCTACCTAAACATATTTTTGCAATTTGTATCCAAATTAGTAAGGAATGGAATGGTTCTTGGATCACGTACAGTCCGAGTATTTACAATACACTACAGAAAAGACCATACAACAACATGATGTATAATCGAAAATACCAAGGATGTACGAAAATACCTTATTGTCGTGGATAGGTTGCTTCTTTTTCGGATTCCAAGACACTGCAAACGCGAATGCCCTCTACCGGTATCCACACGAGTA
>JANIPM010000005.1:19175909-19196739 GCA_027478405.1 Erythroxylum cassinoides
AGTTTGGATGTAATTCAGGGTGAATTTATGGGGCAAAAACTTTGATTGAAATTTTGACCCATTTAAAGGTTGAAATTGTTTTTAAGTTCTTCATGAAAGTTGTAGAATGTGTTTTTATCTTTCCATTGACATAAAGCATGAAATTTTTGGACAATGTAATAGGAAGTTATGATTTTTAGAAGTTGTGTTACTGTTTAGGATGACATTTATGGGACAGTTACTTTGAAGTGAATTTTGACCCCTATAGAAGCCAAATTTGTTTTTGAATTCTTCATGGAAATTGTACAGATTTATTTTCTCTTTCCATGTATACCAAATTTGAAAAATTTGGAGCTCTGAGTGAAAAGTTATGCATTTTAGAATTTCAGATGAAGAAAAGAAAAGAAAAAAAAGAAAAAGATCCGTGGGTTTTGGCGTGCGTCGCAAGAGCGACGCGTCGCACTCGCGACACGGCTAGTTGAAGGCCCTCGTTGTGAGGGCCATGTCGCCCTTGCAACGTCGGGCTGTGGGTGTCGCCCCGCGACCAGCTCGCGAGGGCGACTAGGTGACCAGACCCTTTCCATTCTTTTGCTTCTAATTTTTCTGTCAGACATCCGATTGACCTGATTTTTGAAGCGTTGGATTCCTAAGACATTGCTATACCTCTACACGAAATTTTTATATTTTTGAGATTAATTGGAAAAAGATTGATTGAATCAAAGTGAGAGGACTGATTAAAGAGTTTGAGTTGGACATGTTTCTGAACATGCGTAGGTATTTTGGTGATATCTTGATCTGTAGAGATCCAATTGAGTTTATTTTTATTTCTAATTAAACTAGCAACATGTAGCTACAAGTTATCTAAAAGAACTTAATTTCAATTCAGTCCCTAAGACTTTCAATTGTTAAACTGAAGTTGGGTTTAGTGTTCAGTCTTGGATTAGTAAGAGCTGAAAGTGTTTTGGCCATAACTTTTACTCTAGTCATCTAAATGAGATGATTCTTAATTTGGATTAAACTAGAGATATAGGACTACAAATTTTCTGATGAAATTGAGTTTCAATTCAATCTCTAAGAGTACCAAGTTTTGGATGGAAATCAAGCACAGGAAAATGTTTTAGTATAAGAACAATCTAGAAATGTTTGGTGTATAACTTTTGGACTGTTGAAGCAAATTGAATGATGTTGGTGTCATTAGAAAATTGAGACAATGAGAAACAATTCTATAGAAGGAAGTGTGAGCAAATTCCTTCAATTTGATGATTAGAAAAATTTCTTAATTTAAGCATGATTTTGAGGTTTTGTTATATTATATGATTTTGGGGAATTAATTAGCATGTTAATGTAAGTAAGATCATATGACATGGATTAGATTGAATTAAAGTGTTAAAAATGCATAAGGGGAAAAATTGGAAAGCCACTTAAGCTTTTAAGGTTATAAGGCTTATATGTAAGGGCAAAGTTGTCTTTACTCATTCATTAATGCCATTTTTGTAATTAAAAGAGCGGTCCTGCTTCTTAAAGGAAGGAGAAGCACGAAATTGGGAAGAAAATTGAAACAAAAGAAAAGAAAGAAGAGAAGAGTGTGTTCGGTGGAGAAAGGAGAGAAAGAAGAAAGAAAAGAAAAGTTAGGGTTTTGATTTTACTAAGCTTTTAAGAGAGATTTTGAGTTGTTTCAAGAAGGAAAAAGGTGGAAGAAGATGAGAGCTTCCATATGAGCCAAGAAATTTCTCATTTGGTGAAAGATTAAGGTAAGAATAGGTTTGTGATTTGTTGGATTTATGAAAAGATTTTGGTTTAGATAGCTTAAGAGAAGTATGGGTTTAAGTTTTCTAAGATTAATTTTGGTGATTATGTCTTATGTGTTGTTCAATTTGAATTCCTATTAATTAGGGATTTTGTCTTGGATGAAGGAAATTAAGAGAGGTTATGGGAGCAAGAGTAGAGGCTTTGGACAAGTTTCAAGCATGGAAATGAGGTGGGTACCATGTTTATAATTTGAATTATGAGCCACTTATATGTTTTCAAAAAAAATCAAGAAGATAAAATGATCTCAAATTCATTGTTTTCGAATGATTTGATAAATTGCTACAATGGTTAAATTCATTGTTTTTGAATGATTTAAGAAATTGTTACAATTGTTGCATTCCTTGTTTTTGAATGATTGAGAAATTGATATGTGAATTTTGTTGAAATTGTGGAATTGTGAATGGAAATGTGTTGAAATATGACATGTTTATGAAAACTAAGCTTTTGAAAAGTGTCGTTGGGCAATCCACTTTCAAGTGTGAAATGTATGTTATGTGGATTCGGTTAGGTCCCATAAGTTTGTCAAGTGCACTTGCCAATAGGCTTCTCCTGCCTGCCAGTTAGTGACATGAAGCTCCTGCAAGGACTCCTATAAGTTCACGGCTACACACAACCACTATGCGGAAATGTGTAGTACGTTCTGTTTCTGGACCAACCCAAACCATTCTGATGTGCTTATGTGCTTATGTTGTGTTTATAAGTTGATGCATACTTGATTTAAAAATTGCTCATGAATTATTTGATAAATTGAGAATTTTTGAGAAATAAGTATTTGATGATTTCTGCTGTGAAATTACTATACAATGGCAATGAGTTTTTAAAATAGTTTTTGGTTATTTTTCTGTTATAAGCATGTTACCCACGAGCTGTAAAGCTCACCCCCCTTTCTTTCCCATCTCTTGGTAATGAGAAGGAGATCGGGTGAAAGAAAGTCAAGATATTACTTCGGATTTGCATGTTTTGGTTGTGTTTTGAGTAGTTGATGTAAAACAAGGCCTCAGATGTACTTCGAGTAATTTTGAGATTTGGCATCTTATGTTGTATTTTAAGTTAGATTGTTGTAAGAATAAGACCTTAGGTATTTGTTGAGAATTTTGGAGTTTTTGTATCTTTTGTATTTGAACTTTTGATATTGGTGATGTAATATGGCTTGGAATGCCATTAAAGTTTGTAACAATTATTTCATGATGGTAATGAGTTATGGATTTGTGTATGGATTTGAAATATGAATTTGTGTATGGATATGTCATGTGAATTCGTATATGGATGAGATGAGATGAATTCGAATGTAATGCATTGGAAAAAGTTTCCGATTAAGTTGATGAAAATTGTATATGACTTGTTGATATATATGTGTGTGTGGGAGATTTTTATTGAAAAGAAAGATAAGTAATTTTTTTTAAAAAGATGAGATATGAGATATGATTGAATATGAAGAGGCAAATGAATTGAGGTTTGAGTGTGGATGAATTTCAAATTGGAAATTGAAGTTGCTTTGAATGGCGTTAAAAAAAAGACAAAATTTATACCGATTTGGATTGGTTTAGATCAAGTGTGTTTTTATAGTTTCCAACATTTTTTTTTCTAAAGTATGCGTTCTCGGATGTCGGAGTTAAGAGTTTTGTCCTTAAGCGTTTTGTTTTCTTTGGTTCCGAGCCTTTCGATTTCTTTGGTTCCTTAAGCTTTCGGTTCCTTTGGTTTCCGCACGCGCTTTGGTTTGACCTTAAGCTTTTGGATTTCTTATGTTTCGCCCACGTTTTGTGATCACCCTTTTTTTTGAAAGTATAAGTTTGCTCACGTTTTGTGCATGATTCTGAACAATTGGGTTCCAAAAACGGGACCCAACATTTGTGGTATCACAGCAAGAAGAGATTTCAAGGAACCACGCTTTAGATGTTTGATGATCTTTTGTTATGAGTTGGATTCCGGAAACGGGATCCAACAACTAGTGCTTAAAAAGAAAGGATACTATTAATCGATAGGAACCTGCTAACATTTAAAATGAAAGGAACTTCTTACGATATAAAAACAGAAGAAGCCTATTGTAAAACTGAAGGAGCCTCTTGAAAACACAAACTTATAATGCGAAAATTTTAAAGTTAGGAAGAGGGAGAAAATGTCATAGTAGATTTATACTGGTTCGATTTATAACAAAGCCTACGTCCATTCCTCAAGTATTCAACTTGAGTATGGCACTATAAAAGCCGAGTAGTAATTTGACCAGCCTCTTCAAGCTCACAAATATATATTTTTCAAGGTTCAAGGTTCTTCAACCTTTCACAGTAGTAATATTTTGCTAGCCTCTATAAGCTCTCAACAAAAAATGTATGCATGATTTAGCATTCTCTCTTAATAGAATGATATCACTTTCTATAGCACGAAGAGTTTGATATAACTTTCAAGAGTATTGATGCTCTAAGATATTTCTTAAGTCTCATGTATTTTGCATATGCAGTGGGTCTTCCTTATGTAGACATTTTTCTCAACTAGTCATTGCTTAATTTTCGATATTATCTCTGCTGAAATCTTCGATATTCAGACGTTCTGTCAAGACTTCCGAAGCTAACTATTCGAATTCGTAAAAGCATTCCGAATGTCTTGGAACCATTTTTGAATAGGCAAGTTCATAAAGAAGGTTCTAGCAAAAAATGAAGCAATCATCCTATGATTTCATTTCCTTTTAAGAATTATGTCGTTGCCTATATAAAGAAATATATCTTGTTTAAATTTTAAAATATTATAAAGTTATCATTAAAATCGTTAATCATAACTATTGAGCTAGCATCCTTAATGTTTGACTTTACTAATAATTTGGCTCCCATTTTTAGACTAATTAAATAGTCTCTTGTAATTATCTTAATATTTAATAAATATTAATTTAGCTTATAATTTATGACTTAAACAGTGTATGCATAATACATCTTGTTACTTTCTTAAGTATTATATTGACATATTTTTAATTGAATAATATTTTCTGACATCAAATGTCTAATTCATTAATTATTAGTTAATTTTACTTATAGTGGAAATTAAGTAAAATTAAAATGTTTTAATTTCTAATTTGAAATATGAGGGGTTATTAGTAAGAGTAAGTCATGTTATTGATTTAATTTTAACCATGAAGATAACGATATTAAAAGATAATCTTGTAGTTAAATTTGTAGTTTAAATCTTCATATTAAAGTGTGAGGAATTAGATTATCATTATTCAATAACTCTACTAGTTAGGAACAAGGTTGTATACTACTGAATTTTTCTAAACTTTATGTGTAAGTAGGATTTTTAAAGAATGTTATTGTTATTGTTATCGTTTATAACTCTAAGATGAGTGTTTTAAAAGTATGAAGAAAAATTGAAATCACACAATTGTTGAAAAAATTTAAAAAATTTATTTTAGTAGAATGAGAAGAATACACAAGAATATTAAGTCATACTTTGATCTATTTTAAAATAAAATATTACTAATTATTGATATGTTTTTTTAAATTTAGTAAAAACTGATTAAATTTAATAATAAAATTTAGAGAGTTTATATATAAGAATTTTTTTATTATATTTAAGTAAGGATGACATAATGCATCATTCTAAATGGTATCTAACAACTTCTCTTAATTTGAAGACTTCTCTTTAGAAAATTGATTGGAAATAGAATCACAATAGATCACCAATGGGCCTAATTCTACCTTATTACGTCCTTAGGGGACTTTTGTTAGTGTACTTGAAATTAAATTTGTAGATTATTTCCTAATATAGTTGTAAATACATAGCGCATAAAATTTCTTGTCAGTAAGAAATATAAATAGTAAAAAGAGTAAAGATTTATTTTTATTTTAAAATTAAATTTGTATATTATTTCCTAATATAGTTGTTACTCATCGTTGGTATTAAGTCCAACATGTTTATATAAAAAGAATTAATCTATAAGTCCAACAAATCAATAAAGTAAAATAAAAGGTTTTGAGTCCAATCGTAGGAATACGATTTAAAATTTAATTAACTTTAGAGTTGATTGGATTGATATGGTAAGAAAAATCAATTAATAATCATTTATTAATAAATAAATAAATTATTTATAAAAGATGAGTTATATATAAAATGTATGACAAATTGATCAACTTGTATTTATAATAAAATAATTGAAAATTAATTATTTATAAAATGCGAAAATTATTGTTCAACTTATATTTTATAGTAAAATAAATGATATTTAATATATCAGTAGTTGTTTACAAGATGAGATAAATTAATGTTCATTAGTTATTATTAAAAATAATAAATAATAGATATTAATATAATTAATTATTTTTAATTATTATAAATCAATAAAATAAATCAAACTAACTGTTAAATATTCACCAATAAAATATTTAGTCTAATACTATATTAAACAAATAATTATATGATTAATTATGAGGAAAATGTAATAAATAAATTAGCAGTTATTAGTAAAACAAAATAAAATTACTTATTATATAAATATTATAAGTTAATAAAATAATATGAACTTTTATGATTTTTTGACAACAAAAATCAATCAAATTATTTATAAGAATTAAAAAAAGTTATAAGGTGATCATCTTATTTATTAGTATTATTACATAAAAATTTAATAAAAATAATTAATTTATTATTATGTTAAATAAATATATATTTTTAATTGTTAATAAAAAAGAGAAATAAGCGTACTATTAATCATTAATTTAATTAACTAATGTTAAACATTGTTATATTTTTAATACAAATATATCAATAAAATTAATTTGTTTAAAGCAATATAATCTTGGACAAAAAAATCCGTACTTCCTTCAAACGCCGTCCAGTCCTACCCTGGCAATTGTACTCGTGTATTATCCCATTATTTCATTTGCTTGCGCAGCCTGCAGGATCGAATACTCGCAATCAAGTACTTGATTTCTGACAAAAGTTTCTTACTAATGAGGTCAAATGATCTAACCAAAGTTTTGAATGATACGAACATTTATGTTCATATTCCTTGTAATTTTGCGAAGTTCAGCATAAATTTCGGTTTGTATCAACTGAATAAACATGATTTATTTTTCAATACTAAGTTACCCGTCTACCAAAATTTAAAAAGAGAATCTGAAATAAATTTGTTAAAATAAAAAAAGAAACTAAAATAAACAGTTAAAATAGAGGTTATTCTTTAACGTTGCAAACGACCCATCTCTTGCATAAAATATCTGTTCCCTCCTTAACTTGTCTTTGTTGAGACTTTGGTTTCATCTTCTCATCAATGGCGGCATTACAGGCAGCCCTGTCTACCTTCTCAGTCGATCCATTTGTTTCTTGTTCCTCGTCTAAACTCCTCTCATCTTCCAAACCATTATTACTCTCACTGAAAGCTCCAATTCCTGTTTGTGGTCGTCTGTTTTTAAACAATTTTCCGCTTTATTCTGATATTAGCAATTGCTCTACGAGCAGAAAACTTTGGTTTAAACTCTGCTCTGCAGCTCACGAAATCGCTGTAGAGACCAAAACAGAGCAAACACAGGAAGAAAATCAGAAGAGAAAGCTATTCGTGTTCAATTTGCCTTGGTCCTGCACTGTTGCCGATATCAAGGAGCTCTTTGGCCGGTGTGGAGCTGTATCTGATGTTGAGGTCTTTTCCCATTAAAGTTTCTTTCTTTTTATCAAATTTACTTTCTTTATTCATTTGTGATTAGATGATGTGTGGTCTAATAGTTTTATTGTTTTTTATGTGCAGGTCATAAAGCAGAAAAATGGGAGGAGTAGAGGCTTTTCGTTTGTGACAATGTCTTCTGGAGAGGAAGCCCAGGCTGCTATTGATAAATTCGACTCTTATGTACGTGTTTAATTAGTTTTTCTGCTTTTGATAAATTCCTTTTCTAGTCTTGTACTGAAGTCGAAAAGCGTGCTTGTAATGGGACTTTGATAAACCAAAATATGCATAAATACTTGTACCAATACGAAATTGCTCGTGTTATATTTCAGTGATGTCTGTAATGTTCACGTGAGCTCAACGGATCATCCATCCAGGAGTTTTGGAAGATCGTTCTCTTTTGTTACTCATTTATCGTTTCCACTTTCCCTTGTATTTTACACCTTTCTTTCTTTTCGTTCAGAGGATGTACGTCACTCTTTTCTGGCGTTCGACAATTTCTAAAAATCTTTGTTCAGCTTGTTTTGCAGCTTCTCCCTTACATCGTGGAGTTTGTCCCCCTGCCTATTCAGTGTTTATTAGTTCTTTTGTCCAACTTTCTTCTTCCTCTTATTTCCCTGGGATAGACAGCCCCTTTTTATTGTCCATGTTCAGAAGAAGAATTTTGATGTTCAAGTTCTTCAATTTCTTACTTGGGGGTATTTTCTGGTCAGTTTTCCCTCCTAAAGTTCTATAGATACTCTCTCTGTGTCTTCATACAAGACGTGCCTAGTTTGCTATGAATCCCGCTATCTTGAGCTATTCTGCTAATCTTCGCAAATGTTGATCATCGTTAAGTGTAAGAGAGATGGAATTGTGCTGATGAATCAATTACGAACTCAATGTTTTTTGGCTTCCATGATTTTGTTATGTAGGAAGTGTCAGGAAGGATTATAAGGGTGCAATTTGCAAAACGTTTAAAGAAATCTCCTCCTCCTTCCCAGCCAGGTGTCTCTGGTGGAGAGACACGCCATAAGCTTTATGTTTCTAATCTTGCTTGGAAGGCTAGGTCTGGCCATTTGAGAGATTTTTTTTCTGCCAATTTCAAGCCTGTGTCAAGTAGAGTTATTTTTGATAGTCCTAGTGGAAGATCTGCTGGGTATGGATTTGTTTCCTTTGGCACAAGGGAGGAAGCAGAGGCTGCAATTTCAGCTCTTGATGGAAAGGTAAACAAATGTATAAACAGTCTTGACAGCTTATTCACTTACATCATCGAACAATGTTTCTCCGCCTCTGATATATATATATATGTAATGTTGATTGGAGTTGCTTTTAGAATCGTTATTGCAATTGCAATGTGAAATCTTATCCTTTACTTGTGCTTTTCTTAATACTGTGTGCATATAGTACCATCATGCTTAGGAAGGAATTAGATTCAATATTTATGCAATCTCCATCCTTGATTCTTCTTGTTAGTTGTGTTAGGAACAATTAGGATTTGGACAGAGTAGGGTCGCAGCTAAAACGAAACAAAAAATATTGAAGATAAAATAGATACACAGATTTTACGTGAAAAACCTCTAAATAAGGTAAAAACTACGGGTAAGGATAGAAGAACTACTGAAAAATAAGAAAATTACAAAAAAAAATTAGACCCATAAAAAATACAGATTATTTTTTGTCTCTTTTCTTTTTCTCCCTTTTTCTCTCACTCCACTTCTCTCTTTTTATTTTTGTTCTGCCTGTACGGGATGTTTTCTCTTTGTTTATCTCCTACCTATTTATATTGGCCAACCATTAATTATTTTATTAGGCATGTTAGGATTCGGTGCCTAACACGCTAACTAAGTTTGACAATTTTCTCACTTGAAGATTTGATTGAGAATCAATTATATCTTCACACAATTCTTTCTACCTTGCCGCTTCATATTGCTTACGTCTCTGTCAGGTTGCACGAGGATCGACACCACATAAACTTGTCAGCATTGATTTGCTTTTGTCGTAAAATTTGCCAAGTTATCCATTGCATGAATTTTCTGCATGTCCACCATTTCTTTTTCCACTTTCTCACGAATGAAGTGATATTGAACTCGAACATGCTTTCTCTCTTAATGAAATGCTGGATTCTTTGCAAGATGCAAAGCACTCTGACTGTTGCAATACAGATCAATATTCTCTTGTTTATACCCAAGTTCTTTCAACAATATCTTCAACCACACTACTTCTTTACTAGCTTGTGTAGTTACTATATATTCTCGTTCTGTTATTGACGTAGCCGCAAGTGATTGCAATTTCGAAACCCAGTTCACAGCTCCTCCAGCTAATGTGAACACATATTCAGTAGTGGATTTACTTTTGTCAAGATCACCTGTATAATCAACATCAACATATCATCTGAATGTAAAATATGATCCTCCATAACATAATACAACATCTGAGGTTCTCTTGATATATTTGAGAATCCTACTTCTTAACTGTATTTTAATGCTCTCAACCAGGATTCGTCATATATCAACTAACCACTCCCATTGTATGTGCAATATTTGGTCTTGTACAAATCATAGCGAACATCAAGCTTTCCACTACTGATGTATATGGTACTTGAGACATCTTCATCCTCTCTTCTTCATTGCTAGGACTCATACTTGAGGATAATTTGAAATTAACAAAAAGAGGGTTATAAATTGATTTACAATTTTGCATGTTGAATTGGCATAAGGGTTTCAAATAATTCTTCTGAGAAAGCCAAATCTTCTTATTATTTCTGTTTCGGTGAATTTGCATCCTTAGAATCTTGTTTGCTGGTCCCAAATCTTTCATTTCAAATCCTCTAGCTAATTGTGCCTTCAATTGGGGCCTGCCACTAACATGTCGTCTACATACAATAGCAAGACTATAAAATCATCTTTCTGAAACCTCTTGAAATATGCATAAGGGTTTACATTCAGTCTGTTATATTCAAAGCTCATTATGAAGGAATCAAATTTCTTATACCAATGAAGGAATCAAATTTCTTATACCAACACCTCAGTGCCTACTTTAAACTATACAGAGATTTGTTCAACCTGCAACGTAAGTTCTCTTTTCCTTTTTTTTTCAAAACCTTCTGGTTAAAGCATATAAATTTCTTCTTCAAGATCTCTATGAATAAACGCAGTTTTCACATCTAACTGCTCAAGATGCAAGTCAAATGTAGCATACATTATCAGAATTACTCGAACTGTAGTGAGTCGAACTACAGGAGAAAATATTTCGTTAAAATCATTATCTTCTTTTTGAGCATATCTTTTTACCACCAATCTAGCACAATATCGCTCCACTTGATCATCACCACTTCGCTTGATCTTGTAAATACATTTGTTGCCAATGTGCTCTCTTCCTATAATGACACCAACTCTCATGTCTTATTCTTATGAAGTGCTTCAATTTCTTCTTGCATTATTATTATTCACCGAGATGCATCTTAACCATTCATTACTTCTAAAGAGTTGATGACTCTCCATCGTCAGTTAAAAGATAGTATGCAATATTGCCCTCCTTAATATAGTTTGGGTGCCAGCTCGGTGCTCTTCTTATGCGAGTTGATTTCCGATTACCTAGAGCATCATATTCAACTGGTTCTTGATTCTTGTGCTCTGGTGCAGTTTCAGAAGATTCTTTTTGATCAACTTCCCTTTCCACTTGTATTGTTGTAGTTTATGGATTCTTTTATATAGTGTCAACATTTTCTCCTTGCTCCTGTTCCTTATCTTCCATGAAGATAGCATCCTTGTTGATATCAATCTTATGGGCAGTGGGATCTTTCAGACGATACCCCTTCACACCTTCAACATACCTTAAGAAAATAAATCTTATAGATTTTGGATTCAACTTTTAGTTTCTTGGGCATTGAATATCACATAAGCAGGGCTTTCAAATATATGGAGGTTGGAATAATTCACTGGTTTATCAGTCCACATCTCCATCGGCATCTTCAACTCAATTTTAGTTGATAGAGCTCGATTCACTACATACCAGGCAGTATTGACTTCAAGCCCTCCATATGTTACACTTTTTCAATAGTCTAAATTGTACCGTGATATAACTTTAACTTGATGGTGCCAATACTAACGATCTTAAGAATTTGATCATTACAGTTGTACTCAGATCCTCCAAAAACAAATTCATACTAATGGAAGCATTCTCTTCGAGAGGTCATATAAAAATTAGTTGCTGAATCAAGCAACCAGACATCAGCAAATCTTCTCTTTCCTCTAATAGTCGTTGCTACTTCACAAATTATTGCGCTTCCATCATCTGAAGTGCTTGAAACTTTTCCTTGAGGAACAAAATATTTCTTATTTAGCTTTCAGCAATCCTTTTTTAGGTGAACCTTTCTTGCCACAATTGTAGCATTTATAGTTCTTCTTATTCCTAGATTTTGATTTACTATGATTGTGGCTCCAACTTAGACCACGTTCCATTGATCTATCTCTCATCATCGCCAAGGCCTCCGCTTGTTGTGAACTTGTCAACCTGTCTTTCTTGCTTTTATGCCAGATCTCTTCCTCCAGAATAGCAGTTGTAATGTCATCGAAGACTAAAGTATCTGTATTATTTGTTAAATTTATTATGAGTTGATCATATAAATTTGGCAGATTTTGAAGTAGAAGTTCCTATGTTCACTTATTGATATTGTGTGCCCCAATGATGTGAGTTGGGAAAACAGAATATTGTAAGTGTTTAAGTGCTCCGTCATCGAAGTGGATTCTGCCATACGAAAAGTGTATAGTTTTCTTTTCAGAAATATTTTGTTGTAGAGTGATTTGGCCTTGTATAATTTTTTGAGGTGATCTTATATTTTTTTAGCAATCTTCTTTTCCTTTATGTTAGATAATACTCCATCAGCTAAAGCTAGGTGAAAAATAGCTATAGCATTCTCATCCATCTCGTATCACTTTTCATCTATGATTTTAGCTGGCCGTTCACTAATGGCCGTCAGATAATTATCTTTCCTTAAGATTGCCTTTATCTTCAACTTCTACAGTGAGAAATTGCTCCAATTGAATTTTCCAATGTCGTACTTTGCTGCCATTTCGTCTATCACAATCGCATTATGAATAGTGCCTTTGATATGGTGAATAATATTCTAACTTATCTTTTAATGTGGAGGATTTATTCTTGGTGGCAACCACAGCATACAATATGCAGATATATACACCTAAGACTGACTCTATTACCACTTTTTAGGAATAATTAGGACTTGATAGAATAGGATTGCAGCTAAAACAAAACTAAAAATATTAAAAATATAATAGACACAAAAATTTTACTTGAAAAGGCTCTAAATCAGGGTAAAAACTACGGGTAAAGATAAATGAATTTTACTATTGAAAAATTGAAAAATTATAAGGAAAAAAGTTAGACCCATAAAAAATACATAATATTGTTTTGTCTCTTCTTTTTCTCTCACCCTACTTGTCTCTCTTTTTTTTTTTGTTCTGCCCATGTGGAATGCTTTCTGTTTGTTTATCTCCTTTAGGAGATTAAAAGTATGGTTGGCCAAATTGGCCAACTATTATTTGTTTTATTAGGTATATTAATCACGCCAACTAAGTTTGACAAATTGGACGTGATTACCTTGTTATAGTTTCAATAGTTGGTTCTATCTCTGACCTTTTATCCTTTGACTCTTTTTTTCTTCTTTTATCTTAAGTTACTTGGTGTAACATGATTAAGTATTCAAATCTTTTTGCCCGTTATATGGATAAAGAAATTTCAACCCAATGATTTTACCAAGCCTGAATTTTCTAAATGGATAATTCGGTTACTCAGTGGTTTGGTCTTCGTAATTAATTATATGTCATTTGAGGGAATGGAAAACTAGAAAGCTTGGGGTAAATTATCAGATAAATACGTGCTTATCGTTGATATTCAATACTGTGAATGAAGAATAGATTGGAATTTCATCTTTATGACGATTTTAATTTGCGCATGGATGATAAATTTCATGATAGCTATCATTTCATGCTTCCTCAGATATACATACAACAAGTCCTTCTGTCAGATTAGTCTTCTTGTTTGTTAATATCCAATTTCTATTTGAGTATGTTATACTGGGGAAGCTGCGTGATTTTTTTAATCTTCTTCAGGACTTAATGGGCCGTCCACTAAGATTAAAATTCAGTGAGAAAAGGGATGGAGAATCTGAAAGTGAAAAGCAAGATGAAGAAAGTCCTGATGTCCAACGTGAAGCATGATTTGCATACTTATGGCCGGAGGCTAAGCCGCAGTCAGTCTTATCATTGTTCCGTGTATATTATACCTCTCTGACAACTCTATGATTTCAAAACTGTAAGAATGTCTTTTCCTTTTTGTCTTCCTATGTAGACCTCGAAGAAATTGTAAACAAGTCGCAAACAAAGTTCGTTTAGTACAAATCATTCAATTTAACACTGACTTATGAACACGCAAAATTAACCGTCTTTCCATCTGAGTGTAGGATTTGGATCATTTATCCTTATTAACCACCCACTATTTTCCTCGAAGTCTCTTAACAGTGCTCATAGTTTTCTTCATCTTACATGGAAAGTATGTCAATATACTTGCATTTTGCTATTAGATTTAAGTTTTTAAGTCAAAATGCTCTGCAGGTTGATTTTCAGTCATATGATAATGACGAGAAACCAAGTTTAGTTTTTCCACGCTGGGCAATATGACTTTCTTGATTGGACTTCTGCTTCAACTGCTATGGGTAGACCCAATCTAGAGTTCTCTTTCCCTGGTTGGAATTGGTTCATCACCAAGTCTCTTGTGCAAATTGACTGGCGCCTTCATCTTGCCATTCTTTCTGTTTCGTATCATATGCCCCCAACAAATTTACGTTTACGTTGTTTGAACACTTGAACTCGGTTTCAACTCGGAAGGGATAAATAAGTCCTAATTTGTTTCATGTCTAAGATGTTGAATTGGCGCTACTACCAATGCTATTTTCTGACTTTTCTACACTTATCATTTTTATCGTGATTTTTTCAAAACGTAAAGATGCTACATGTGTTACATTTTGTGACTTGATGTTCAGACCTTCGTAAACAGCGTAAATGACAAACTACAACGGAAGCAAAATAGAAAAAAGGCTTGTATTGTTAGTGGCTCTTCCTTGTACATATTTATATACAAAAGAATAAAAGAAATATATTATGTTACATAGCTGAAACTAATTGGTTATATGGCCATAACAAACTTGTTGACCTGGCAGGAAGTTTTCTCCAATACCCCCTCAAGCTGGATGATGTTGGCTGAAGGAAGAAAGCAACATTCCTAGCTTGAGTAGAAGCTGCCAATGTCGAGCAATAGGAAAGATTTTAGTGAGAACATCAATAAGTTAACATTTTGTGGGTAGATATGTGAATTGTAGTAGGCCTTCCATGATATTTTCGCCTATGAAGTGACAATCTAACTCTATATACTTAGTTCTCTCATGAAAAATCAGATTCTTAGCTATGGGCAGAGCACTTTGTCACAATATAAGAGAACAAGCTTAAGATTCAGGATATTCAATTAATCCAAAAGCCTTACAAGTTGTGTAATTTAAAGGCAGCCTATGACATGACTATATTTCGTCTCCGTAGATGATTTAGAGATAGTGCTTTGGTTCTTGCTCTTCCAACCAATAGGAGATTGACCAAGTTTGAATTAAATAACTAGTGATTGAGTGTCAAGAGGTAGGGTAATTGGCTTAATCGGAATATGAGAAAGCTTGAAGTTTGAGCTGATAATTAGCTTTTAACATAATACATTGACAAGATGTGCCTTTAACATACTTAAGAATTTTTTCCAAGGCTTGCAAATGGGGTATTTGATGTTGTTGCATAAACCCACTCAAACATCAGATGTGAAATTTGGTCTAGTATGAGTGATCAATAGCTAGATGATGATTAATTAGTCAGGGGTGGATACAATTTTAGCATCAAGAATTCCAGCTTTAGATAACAGTTCAATAGTAAATTTCTTTTGAGTGAGAATAATACCATGAGAAGTATAACCAACTTTAAGACCAAAGAAATAATACAATTTGCCCGAGTCTTTGATACTAAATTTTAAATGAAGATATTGTTTTAGAGTCGGAATTTGAGCAAGTTCAGAACCAATTACTAAGTTGTCATCAACATAAACAACGACAATGGTAAGATCAGAACCCTACTTCTTGATAAATGGTGAGTAATTATTCTTAAATTGAATATATCTTAACTGCTCATTAGAGATAGATAATTTAGCAAACCACTGCCTTGACACTTACTTAAGGTCATAAAGGGATTTTCTGAGTTTACAAACCTTGTTATGATGATTATCTATACCTTCGGACATTTTCATGTAAATTTCTTTCTTCAAGTCACTATGTAGAAAAACATTTTTAGTATCAAGCTTAAACTAATCTCAATTTTTATGAGTTGCTAAAGCAATGATAGTTCTAACATTAGCCATCTTGACTACAAGAGAAATGGTCTCCTGAAAATCAATACCAGCCTTTTATGAGCAACCTTTAATGATTAATCTTTCTTTAAGTCTCTCCAAGGTCCCATCAGAATTAAATTGACCTTATAGACTCATTTATAGGTGTAACCCTTTTTCCAGGATGGAGAGTAGTCACTTCCCAAGTATGGTTAGTCTATAAAGCCTCAATCTCTTTCTTAATTACTAAAACCCAATCTGGATTAATGGAAGCCTCTTGATAGGAACAAGGTTCAGTGTATGAAGTGAGGATGGAGACATGAGCTTGGTGAGGGAGAGGTAGGTGATGAAATTAGACTAAATTTCACCAATGAGAGGGAATGGTGATGCTATTAGCATAAGAGTACATATAGTTCTACAATTAAGTGGGAGCTTTATGAATTTTAGTTGATATTCTGAGAGGAGGGAACTTTTATGTAGGAGAAGTAGAAGGAATAGGCTGGTTTAAGGGAGTAGAGGTAATATCATATTGAGATAAGGGAAAAGAGAATTCATTAAAAGAAAAGGAAAAGAAGGAAAATTATGTATTAGAGGTGGGAGAAGGAAGAACAGAAGATGAGAATTTTTATGAAGAATGGAAATATGAAAAGGATATAAAAGTTCACGAAAAACATCCTTAGAAGAGATGATCTTGCTAGTAATTAGATCATGCACATTATAAGCCTTTTTCCAATAGGGATATCCTATGAAAACATATGGATGGGCTTTGACTTCAAATTTAGTTCTACGTTTTGTAGGTGTAGCAATAAAACAAAGGCATCCAAAAGATTTGAGATGTTGGTAAGTTGTTGTAATGATATAGAAATTCATAAGGAGATTTGTATTTGAAAATGAGTAATGGAACTCTATTTATGAGGTATGTGGTAGTGAGAAGGTATTCACCCTAAAATTGTATTAGAAGGTTGGCTTGAAAGAAAAGAGATCTAACTATGTCAAGGAGATACCTATGTTTCCTTTCAACTTTCCCGTTTTGCTGGAGAGTATCTATATAAGAAGATTGGTGAATAATACCTTTGTTGGAATAAAATGAACGTTCTTTCCTATAAAAAAAACTCAAAACCATTGGCTAATATAACAATATTAACATTAGCATGAAATTGTGTTTCAATGTAAGCAATAAATGCTTTAAAGACAGGGAAACCATTGCTTTTATCTGATAAAAAATGAGACCATGTAGCTCAAGAATGATAATTAAAAATAGTAAGGAAGTATTTATAGACATCATGTGTATAATGTTGATATGGATCACAAATGTCTACAAGTATGATTTCAAAATACATTCAGCCCTAGAAGAACTAATAGTAAAGGATTGTTTATGAAACTTTGCCTTAGGAAAATTGAATCAAAGTTGTGTTTGCAAGATTGAAGAACATCAATATAGGTTTATAAGTATAAAAAATGTCAAGATGTGGGGGTAATATGATCTATAGCTCTACTATCAATTATTCATTTCAGATTAGGCTTAGAAGAAAAGCGATATAAGAAATTACCTGCCATCATAGCAGAGGATGCAATAGGATCAGAGGAAGAGACCTCCAAATTGTGATGAGACGACAATTTGTGAAAACTCTAATTTTCACTAAATCCCTTCATTTAATACCCATTAACTAAGCACTAAAAACCTCAAATTAATTACTAAAAGGAATTTAGACAAACTAAACCTAAAAAATAATTAAACATGCTTATTTACTAAGAAAAAGAAATCGGGGCCCAACAACATGACAAACTTAGCTAAAAGTTACACTTCTGACTACGTTTTTTAAACATATCTAAAAATTGCAATTAATGTTGTTATGCGAATCACTTTTGTTATTCTTCTTTGGGCTGTGTGTAACACCCAAGTACCTCAGGGAGGATATCCAGATGTCATAAAAAACAGTACCGAAATAATTTAAAATATGCTAAAGTATTTTCAAAAATTCAATTTAACATATATTTCATTTCATAGTTTGCGTCATATTCAGAACATAACATACATATGGTACTTATCACATACAAGCCTTAAACCCAAATTTAACTTGTATTAAGGTTATTACAAACTATATCAAAAAAAAATCCAATATGTCTCATAACATTAAATACAACTCAAAAACAAACCAAACATTTCCAAAACAAAACATAATCTCCTTGGCCATTGCGGTTATCTTTGTCCTAGTCTTTAAACCTTCTTATCAAAATTTACATGGAGGCAAAACTACCGTGCTAAGCATAAAGCTTAGTAGGAAATAACTAAACAAAATACAATTTGATGACTGTTTCTAACAGTCGTCTAACATTTACATATACAAAATCATATCACATCTCAAGTAATCTTTAATTGTTCTATTAAAGCGCAATCCAAACAATATGTATCTTAAAATAGAATATGATATATTAAAATAGGATATATTAGCTTCAAAGCAAAACTTACAAGTATTAGGATAGAATGTTATAATATCATAACTGAACTTTAAAGTACCATAATAGAACTTGACTGTATCAAAACAGTATCTGATTATATTAGAACAAAACTTAGTTATTCCATGACATAGCATGATTATATCGTAACTGAGTATGTAATAGAATACAAAACAAGTTAGCCTATTAATCCTTTTTACAGAAGTAGGTCATGGAACCAGAACAGAAGATACCCATGCTTGGTATTTTAAATAAAAGAGACTTAAGTCCCTAAAATAGAAGACACAGAAGTGTCTAAAATCAGAAGACACCGAAGTGTCTAGTTCTAAAAATCGTTGCAGACCCTTCTAGGCATTCCTATTTACCTACGACTAGGAATTGACAATTTTAAACCAAAACATTTCAGATTTCAAAATCACATACAAAAGATGTAGTACATAACATATGTCTTTATTCCATTTTTATCAAATTAAACATAATCTTTCATATCCAACAACTTAGCATACCTCATGAACATTGCAATAATGTACCAATAAATGCATTATGTATTTACACATTATATATAATTACACAAGTTCCCAATTCACAAACAATCATATTCAATTTACATCACATAAATCCTTTGAAACACATTTGTTTTCATAAGGACACATTAATCCTTGAACACACCATACATTTCAACATTAGACAAATTGTTTACTAACCATACATTCCTTAAGTAATTACCTCAATTAACAATCTATAACTAAATTAACTTTTACTCAATTAATATAACCTTAATTTAAGTTCATTTCACACCTTAAACAAGTCCAGTTAAGTCCCAATGTATCAAATAAAATGACCTAACCTTATATAGTTCAACAATTACACAAAACCAAGTTTTCACCTTCCTAACCATTTCCCACAACCGTGGGAATGTGCCTTATAAATCCCACGATCGTGGGATGAGTGAATCGAAGGTTCACTTACCCATAACCTTCAGTTTGTTTCCAAAACTTAACTTCTTCACTTCCATTAGACACACCTTCACAAAAGTCCATCAATTTCACTTCAATTCTACCTTATCCATGCTTCAATACCTCATCAAATTCATGTCCAAACCAATTCAAAAACCATTCAATAAGCATCTCATAATCCATGATCTTTCAGGTATCAACATCCAAAGCAAAAGCTATCAAACAAGTATCATGTTCTAGACCTCAATTCATCATCAATTCAACACATATTCATATTATAGCATGCAATCATGCAATCAAGTTTATCATTCCCCTACCATCTTAACTTCAAATTTTAACTCTAAAGAATCAGTTATTCCATCCCTTCCAAGCAATCAACACACTTCTAAGATCAAGGTGCAAATTTCAGCACTAACAAGACAACGACACAAAAAATTGTTGGATTGGAAAAGAAAACAAAAGGTAGATTTCAAAATTTTTTAGAAATCATAACACAGCGGAAGCAATATAACCAAATCAACATGCCAAGCTATATATGATACGATATATGAAAATAATTATCATAAAAAAACAACATGGAGATTATATTTCGTACTCCTTCGCTACAGTTTTAACTCCTTGCTGTGCTATCCTATCCTTGGCAATGTATCCTCTCCTAGGTGATGTATCTTCTTCTTGTTATTGTTTCCTCTTCTCGATATTATATCCTCGATCAATCCGAACTACCACTTGTTCTTCTTGGACAACTTGGTTAACAAGATCCTTTAGTGGGAAAGGAGAAGAAAAATTTGGAAGAGATTTTTCTTTGAAGAAAGAAGCCAAAGATGAGACATCTTACATGCAAATTTCGTCTAACACATGCAAGAAAGGAGAGAAAGTCCAAAAATATAAGAACACCTCTCTTATACCTTGTCAATTTCGTCTATGCATGAAAAGAAAGAAGAGAAGAGCATCCAATGCATCACTTTTTTCTTTAATCAAACATAAAGAAGCCATTAAATGAGACTCTTCTCATTTGTTTTATGATGGCTATATGAAAAGGCCAATAACCTAAAATGACATGTTAATTTCAATTTTTAGTGATGAAAGAAGGAAGATTATCCATCAAATACACCTCTTTCATCTTTAATCAATTGAATGCTAAAAGGTTACATTACATGCCATTATTAAAAGTCAACTATTAAACCATTTAATGATAATAAAGCATGATAAATATCATCTTTATTTAGCAATTGAATGAAAAATGTGCTACTACACATTCAACCCTAATAAAACTGAAATTGCAACTTCCATTTCTTTAAGAAATTTGTATTAATTTAATTAATCAAATTAAACCAAAGTATAGCCTAGCACTAAATGTTCAGTTGGGCTTCTAATTAACTATTAATTAGTACAAGTCCAACATTCAATTATGGCCTTTAAAATCTCCATTTATATTTCTTACTTTGCTTGATAACCTTCCTTGAAGCCAAGTGAGGAATCTTATTTGACTTAGATAATTTAAGCTCCAATAAGCCCAGAATTAATTTAATCTCATTAGAATTAATTCTAGCTTATTAACTAAATGTCATTCCACTAA
>JANIPM010000005.1:19236703-19250735 GCA_027478405.1 Erythroxylum cassinoides
ATCTATAGAGTTGTGATTTATTAGATTTGCACTATAATATATATATATATATATGTGTGTGTGTGTGTGTGTGTTTTTCTCTAAGTGAACTATATAATTGTGATTTCTTAGATTTGCACTAAATCATGTTGTAAAGGGATAAAGATTTAGCGGCATAGGTAAGTTGTGAAATCAAGATGTTACTTCTTTTTACTTATTAGTACATGAAACAAAATTTCCTGGAATGGAGTGAGGTGTTATGCTTTACCAAACTAGGGACAAAAGGAATTGTTCAGTGCGAGTCTAATCTGTGGAGAAAGAGGAACTTGTGCCTTGTTAAATCAGAAAGATTTGGCCCTAATTAGGACAAATGGTTCAAGGAACTGAACAAACAATTGCCTTTTTGGGACTAATCCCCAACAGATAAAATGCAAGGTGAAATGAATGATATATTTATAATGAAAGAACTATTCCTGTACTGAAACCAAAAAAAAAACGAGATTTTAGAACAGCTTTACTATCTCTTTCCTTACCGCAAATGGTTAAACTGGCTTCTCTCAAGAACACAAATATTCAAGCTTAAAACTGTTCATGTTCAAATTTATACTTTTCATGTAACAAACAATAAAAGCAATATGAACGTTCAAATGTAAGATGGGATTTTTATATAATCTTTTCGCAAGCCATTGAACCCTTAATTTTATTGATAATGTATTTGTTTCTGACAGCTGTATTCAATTTCATTATAATATGCATCTTTACATATATTGTGTGTATGTATGTATGCAGATGTTGAATTGACACGTGCAAATGGAGAAATGGCCCAATTTTTTTTCTCTTTTCCCTCTTCAAAAATAAAGTGTTGAATAGCATCTCTATACCCAACTATACACCACTACTAGCCGCAGTCGTGGCTTTCAAGGAAGCTGTAACCTGATTAACTCATATCGGTTTTAGTGGAAACAGACTGCCATCAATTAGTGCAGCAATTCTATAATTCACGTCAGGGTATTAATGAGGTAGACGCAATATTGGATAACTGTAAGTTAACTTTTGATATATTTCAATCTTATTTATTTAAATAGGTTCTCAGAAATATTAATATAGTAGCCTATTTGTTAGTTAAAGTAGCTACTGTTTATCCCAATAAGTATTGGTGGGACATACTGCCAAATTTTTTGTTACACACTCTAAAGTGTGACACCAAATTTCAACAGTAAATACACTTAGTTTTATAAATAAATAAAAAAACATTGGCCGATCAGTTAGTTGAAACAACTTACCGAGATACCAACATTTGCCAACGTGCTTCCGTACCTGACTAGTGGATGATGTCACGATTAATGGTCTGGGAAATAAGTCAATAACTTAAACCAAATATGCCTCGAAAAACAAATTGTACATTTTTATTTTTGTACAATAATTGAAAATTAGGTGGTGCTGGTGACCTGACCAAAGATCACCCAATTAATGTGAATAAAATGAGATTCCAGCGGGGGGACCCACCTGAGCATGGAGTGGCGAGTGGGCAATGGCTTACTTCTTTGCTTTATCGACCAATTATCCCGGACAAGGGTTAGTAAACTAATGACATCATGGTCTAGGCAAGTTGATGAAGTGGGATCCACATCTATTTATTTATTTATGTATATGATCACTATATCTTATTACGAGGAACGCGAGCTGAAAGGCATGGGATGGTAGCACAAAAAGAGACAAGATTGCTTTTGGGGGATAGGAAGAGGAGAGGAGAAAAAGAAAGATGCTAATCAAAACAAACGTATAAATCCACCACTCTTTTTTTTTAAGTGCTCTTACATCTGCAACCACCAAGAACACGCAATCGATTGAAGTTTTTTTATTGTCAAGTATTTACCATTTGGTCATTTACTTTTTGGGGATGAGGTAGATGTTTTCTTCATTTGTGCCGCTTGAAATGGCCCGTGCTTTCTTTTTCATTGGCATCCATATGGAGTAAATATCTAAACAAACCCTGATAGTGATAAAGGATAAATATTCCAATTTATCTCCTAAACTGATTTCAATTTGTTTAGGTAAAGTTTATCATTATATATTGTTTGTATTCATCAACAACCCTAATAGTGATAAAGAATAAATATTCTAATTTATCTCTTAAACTGATTCTAGTTTATTATTATCTATTGTTTGTATTCATCCTTATTTGATACTTATACCCATATCTTGAACATACCTATTTATACTCCACATGGTTAATGTAAAGTTATATCTAAGTTACCATTACAATATTCAAGCTGCTCCTGCCAGTTTCTATGACACATCACTAGCAACCATTTTACTTCTATCCTTCTTATCTGTCAATCCTACTCCAAATATAACCTCTCCACTAAATTCCAATCTCAACATGTCAATCTTCCTCTCCTCCGTCATCTCTATCTAACCCTTTATCTCTTTCACCTTCAACTATCCCTACTGTATCACATCGTGCCTCCATATCATTTAATATACCTAAAACACATC
The DNA here is from genome assembly GCA_027478405.1 of Erythroxylum cassinoides. Classification (NCBI taxonomy): domain Eukaryota; kingdom Viridiplantae; phylum Streptophyta; class Magnoliopsida; order Malpighiales; family Erythroxylaceae; genus Erythroxylum; species Erythroxylum cassinoides. The sequence continues at coordinate 19,239,182 of JANIPM010000005.1, forward strand.
TGATGATCACTCATTCCCAAACTAGATCTTTAAAACCACGTGTCTTTCATGCACAAGTTGAAGACTCTGAACCAACCTCATATAAACAAGTTGTAAAATCAAGCAAATGGCGAGATGTTATGGCTGCTGAAATGGATGCCTTAATTGCTAATAACACATGGAAATTAGTTCCTCCCTCTTCTTCTCACAATGTCTTCAGCTGCAAATGAGTATATTGAATCAAAAGAAAATCATATGGCTCTACTGAATAATATAAAGTCAGGCTCGTTGCAAAAAATTTCCATTAATGCCCAGGTATTGATTATAGGAATACTTATAGTCTTGTTATTAAACTTGCTCACATGCCTATCTATCAGTTGGATGTCTCTAATGTTTTTTTACGTAGCAACCTTGATGAAGAGGTATTTATGCAACAACCACAGGGTTTTGTCAGTTCTCTATATCCAAATCATATTTGCAAGTTGAAAAAGTTTTTATATGGCTTAAAATAAGCCCCACAACAATGGTTTCTTTGTCTTATTGAAGCACTTCGTTCTGTTGGTTTTCAGAACTCAAAAATCGCTAGTTCCCTTTATTATTACAACCATGCAGGAATTCAAGCATATTGTCTAATTTACGTTGATGATATTTTAGTCACTGGAAGTAACTCTGGTCATATTCAACACATCATTACTTCCTTAAATGACAGATTTGGCTAAAAAACTTAAGTCGCCTACATTACTTTCTTGGTGTGGAAGCCAACTAGTTACCTGCAGGCCTTCTTTTCACCCAGCGTAAATATATCACAAACTTGTGTCTAAGGTGAATATGACTTTGGCTTATTCAGTTTCTACTGCTGCCTGTCCACAATCCAAGTTGACGTTAAATGATGCCACTCATTTTTTTTATGGAACTTTGTATCGCAGTATTGTTGGTGGATTGCAATATCTCTCTCTTACCAGACCGAATATCTCTTATTCAGTAAACAAAGTATCTCAATTTATACATCAACCGACTGAAAATCATTGGCAAGTTGTCTAAAGCATCTTGCGTTATTTACTTTCTACTATGCAACATGGGATTCTTCTCAAACTGAGCTCCAATCCAATGGTTTATGCCTTTAGTGATGCCAATTGGGCAAGTTATGTTGATGACAGAAAATCAACATCTGATTATTGCATATTTTTTAGCTCAAATCTCATTGCTTGGGGCTCTCGCAAACAACAAATTGTTGCTCACTCTTCTACTAAAGTATAGTATTGTGCTTTAGCTTCGATAGTATCTAAATTACAATAGGTACTTTCTTTACTCCAAGAACTTGGTCATGCACAAGTCACAACTCCTATTCTATGATGTGATAATCTCAATGCAACATATTTGACAACAACACCAATTTTTCATTCCAGATCAAAGCACTTGGAAATTGATTATCTCTGTGATCTAATTGCAAATCGAAAATTACAGATCAGGTATCTTTCTTTAAATGATCAGATTGCAGATATTCTGACCAAACCATTACCCAAGCAAAGATTCAATATTTTGAAGACCAAATTGACCATTATACCTCAAGATGATCAATTTGTGGGAGGTTGATAAGGATAAATATTCCCATTTATCTCTTAAACTGGTTATAGTTTGTTTAGATAGAGTTTATCATTATCTATTGTTTGTATTCATCCTTATCTGATACTTGTACCTGTATCTTGTCTATACCTATTCATACTCCACATAGTTAATGTAAAGTTATATCTGGTTACCATTATGGCATCTCACATAGACCTCACCTTAGACATTAATTAGAAGATACAAATTTTCTCAAGAAAACAATAAGTGAACACCAGTAGCATGGTGGCTCATTTTCCTTACTCTTAATTGCTCATGATGCGGCTTCCAGGCAAAGAGAAATGGATGTTTTAGGCCACATGACTATTGTGCGTCAAAAGTCCAATACACATGATTCTAGAACATGTGGATGTTCTGCAGCTACGAGAAAAGAAAATTGCTCGTGCGCCAGTACCCAGTACAATGAAAAGAAGGTGAAAACCCATGCTTTTTTTTCAATAATATTTTTTCTTGGAATATAAATGTTGTAATAGAAACAGAACAGATAACACAACACAAATTTAATCTAATAATCACTTGATATAAGTTGTTGTATAAAGAAGTTCGCTGAGTAATATAATTCATACCAATAAAAAGAGCTGGGGGTAGTTGCCAAAATCCTTGCTTGTTAGTTATTGCCCAGGAGCCGATAGATTCAGCAATATGCATCCATTCTGTCTAAATTGCTCCATATACTTCAACTTATGTTGGTTATAGTGGCGTCTCCAAGTGCTACTTCCTCAAAACCTGGCTTATCTTAGTTTCACGAAAACTGCTTCAAACAAAATTAATAATCGTTAATAGTTATGTAACCTCCGATATGGAACATCCTTCTTCTAGTAACACTGAAATGTTGTCGCTCGAAACCAACAATATTGTCAATCTCAACTACCGACAATCGACCTTATTATTATTAATGTTATACGATCATGTATCTGTATATATTTATGTATGCTCTTTTAGAATTATTGCTTTACAAATGTCTATTCCCTATTTACTCCTCAGGTGAAGAACAATTGAATTAAGCCGTGCTATTAAATTTCTGTTGTAAAATTATCTGCTTATAAATGAAATTACTCCTACTGAATATTTGATGCTATAGAAATTCCCATATTCAATCTAGAGCGCCCCCAAAATTCCCGAGTTCCTGACCTGTAAATAAATTATATGCTAGAAAAGGATGGAGACGAAGATTCTCTATTTCATTTCAAAAGTATCCCTTTGAATAATAAATGAAACGAATGTCCCACCTTATAGAGGTTCACCACGTTGAACGGAACTCGCGATGTGCTGGACGGTTCAGAGATGTTGCTGGCACTTATAAGAGAGACGTGGCTGCTTTTTATTTTTCAAAAAAGAAAAAGGCATTTTGCGTGTCATTTTGTCACTTCCGGGGGGTAAAATGGGTACAAATTATACGTGTCGTTCCCAGATCCGCCAGAGACTGCGTGTATCTTCGTCTCGTCTCTGTGGGCCTCTCTTTGGCAGCTTTCGGCCTAGAAAAAGACTCTGTCAATTGTTTTCTGTTCGTGTAGATTACCCCCGCTGTGTCGTTTTATATCAGCAATGTCCAAAAGAAAAGACAAACGAACTAGAAAGGGCGGTCGTCAAATACAAATAGGTGATGATGTTGAGCTCAGGTTAAAATGTGTAAATACCTAAATGGTTAAGGTTGACAATTGGAATTAGATAGATACCCAGTGAAAATGTAGGGAGTCACGTGATGAACACGAAAGGCACGTGACAAATAGGGATGTTAAACAGTGAGAGTCAAAGGTAGATTTATGTGTGAGAGATGACGATGATGGTCGGAAATAATAATAAAAAGGACAAAATGTGAAGTTAGGTTTTTTAACCGCCTTCTGACATCAGGATGCCAAAAAGGCACATCACGTGGAGAGCTTTAAAGTTTACAAAAGCAATCTTATGAAGTTACTTGTCTTCTTCTTTTAGCGTATAAAGTAATAAAACTCAAATTCAATCCGATTTTTTTAATAACAAATCGTTCAGATAACAAAAGGATTGAAAAAGAAACTAGAAGCTGGGAAACCAACCAGAAAGTCCGAAACTGCGAAATTCATAAGACTGGATTTCGAATCATTTGTTTTACATATTAAGAAAATTCTCCGTGTAGGCCTGTACCGGAATGACAAGCTGCAATCTGCACATGATAGAGGACATCGATTTGGGCAAGGCTCCAATTCCAATTAACTAATTAAGTATAAATATAAAGTTGCAAGTGGACCCCGCCAAAAACATTAGGTGACACCCAACCGAAATGCCTAGGTGACACCCAAAATGCCTATCTTGCGGTCAGTAATGAGCGGCCCCCCAATCCTTGGCCAAGAAGGAAACCAAACCCATCTTTGCTGTGGAAAGGGGCGGCTCACTCACGTCTATAGGATTTTACACATTACCCACCAATCACTGTCCGCCACGTTATGCAGCCCGCGTGATTGAAACGAAGTTATAACCGCCATCAACAGGCAATCGAAGAATTTGAACAATTTGCTCAGACAAGTTTTTTTTTTTTTTTTCCAAACATGAACCATACAGTACACAACGGTCTTACATCCATGACCATGTTACACATATAAACATCACATACACCATTTACCTATTTCCAAGGAGTACATCCATCGTCTTCGTCTGACCACCCATATAACTAGAAAACCCTATTTACATTTCTCCCAGGTTCAAAACTTGTGTCTGTGTATATATATATATATATAATCACTAAAACATCTGTTGTGTGGTCGGTAAAAGCTTCTTATTCTTCCCCGCTTTTTTCTCTCATTTGTTTGCCATCCAGTCCAGACCTTCACATTTCATCTTATGCTTCTTCCCCATCTTTTCACTACTGCTTCTATATTAAATTTATATACACAAGGAGAGAGTAACTATAACCCAACGATACCCTCACCCTTGCCAGTCTATAAGGCCTCGACTATTCGACTACTTGTACAGGAAAAGCATTACATGGGTATAGAACTATCGAAAGTATAAATATTGGGCTAGGCTGATAATAGGAGAGTACTAGAAACCTCAACGCTAGTATTCTATTATTAATCCTCCCATAGGGGCCCGGTGAGGAATTCCCTTTCTTCGCTTGGCAGTTCGGTAGTTTACTGAAGTTGGAGGTGGTGTCGATGGAGAAAAGCTATGCTCTTTGTTGTGGTTCTTGTTCTTGTAGCGACCATGGCTGCTACTGCTATATGAATCCTCGGACTCTGATGCCACTTTCATTTGTTGTTGATTCTTCTTCTGAAAATTCTTTGATGTACCAAAAATCTGCAAAATTTAGTATTGACCCATTAGGAGAGAAGAGATATTAATAAAATACATTAAATATGCAAATTGCGGATGAGAATTGTACATCTCTTCGCTATTGTTGACTTTTTTACATCGAAATTGGTACCAACCTTGCAGCCAAGAGAACAAAAGCGGAAGGAATCAAGGAGGCTGCGCTCGCAGACTTCGCAGGTGTTGGTGACACCTTTACCAGGTCTAGGCTGAGGCCTTTCATTCAAGAATACAACTCTGGCGCTGTTAATAACATATGTTTGGACACCAGATATGTCCAGCACCTTCTGTATCTCAGATACCCTTATCACATCATGGTATGAAGATCTCCTTATCTGTACCACCCAAAACAGATGGCTAAGCAAATCTTCTTGTCCTCATTGAAATTGTTAGCTTACGAAATATACATAAGAATTGGCACTCATTCAAACCAAGAACTATTCGATGTAAATAACCAAAAGTTCCCTTCTCGGGATGCTCAGAAATGAGCCATAATGCTGATTTTCAGCCACCTGCCTACTACAACTTTGTAATACAGCTCGAGAATGTTGTACACGGTAATAGAATGGGTGCTGTCTAACAAAAATGAAAATGAAATGCACTCGGAGAACCAGATGACCAATTGGTGAATCAATTTTACCTGAATGACATGATGATCCTTGTGATAGGCAAGACAAAGAGAGCAAAGAGCCCCATTCATACAATCTAAACAATACATGTTACACTCGCTCTTATGAGAGTCAACATGTAATGGACATTGAACAAAGAATCGCTCTCTAAGAAGGGGCTTTAGCCATGGTGGCCATCGGTTGTCTTCATCATCTGGACCTCCAGCTCCCTGCAAACGTATTATAGGAATGAAACAATGAAAACAGAAGACAACGAAGACAAAGAAGGGAATGAATAAGCTGTAAAAAACTAGCTATAATAAAAAAGCACAGTTCTTGTAAATACCATGATTCTCCGATTCTTAGGCCTAATGGTAGTCTCCTGATTTTCGATCGCCAGCTTTAATACAGAGAGACACAGAGTACTCTGTGTTATATTACAGACAGAGACAGAGACAACAAACGATACAGGTGTGAATGGATGAAAGAGTGGTCTTTAGGTTACAGAGAGAGAGAGAGAGAGAGCAAAGTAAGAACGCTCAGCCTACAGAGAGTTATTGTTGCGGAGGCGGCTGAGAGAAATTTGGGGTTCTTGTAGAAAGCGGCGACAGGGGAACAGAGCAAGGGAGTTCGTTCTTATCCTCAACAGTTATATTTGTTCCGAACCTAAAACCCGAACCCACACCAAAGATGCTTTGGCTTCAAGGAACCCCACCTCTATTTTATCTTTCCTTTATTTTATTTCCATTCGGTCATGTCGTCATTTTATATGATTTTTTTTTCTCCTTATTGCCTTACCACAAAAGTATAGAGTCAACGTAAGGCTGAACATTTTGTTGCAAAGGTTAACTTATTCAGACTTGTAGATTGTTCAATTCGAATTGTTCAAATGCAGTCGTTTGCTATTGTTTATGGGTGCACCATTTGCTACTTTGTATTATTTTACTGACCAATGCCTATTTTAGTGTTGTATGTGATAGGTACTCCACCTTCTTTATGATGAACAGACGTCTCGTGTAAAGCTTTTGTATTTCTCAACTACTTTCAGATATGATGAGTGCGTGCTTCCTCTCAATATTATCTGGTCATTGTTGTTGTAATGCTTTTGTTTTTCTTTTATTTATTCTTGTTACCTTCATATAATGTTTATTCAACTGTCAATTGTCAATAGTTTTTCTTTCAAATCCCTTATGATATAGTGTAATTTTAATTATCCTAAACTTTTCAAATCTAGGTTTAAGTTTAAGCATTCAGTGCCAGGTATAAAATGATATGATAAAGTATAGTGCGACTTTGGTTTATGGATTTTCTCTTAATACATCTACAAAATTAGTGTCAAAGTATATTTTGGTGTTTAGTCTCTAAGGATTGAGTTAATGAATATATAAAGAGAATGTATAATATTTAGTGAAAAAAATACAGTGACCTCATTTGTTAGAATAGTTAATGTTTACATAATGACATAGAGCATATGAAATTATATCATTTATCTTCATCTTACACAAAGATTGAGAAATTTTTTGTTGTTTGGACTCTCTTCTTACTATAGGCCTAAAATATTTGAATGGGTACTCCTTCTTGGGACCTGTGATGAATCGAAGAAACACAGAGAGTGTCAAAGAAAGACAAGATAAAAATAGATTTTTGTAGAGGAGTTCCAACTTCACTGACAAATAGCCAATATAAATATTAATTGATCGATGATTTTATTACTATCTATTAATTTATAAGGGCCATAGTTATAAATATCGTAAATAAACTTCCTACCTATTCTCAAGTCGTTACACCAAAAATATAAGCAGAGGACTAGGAATTATTGAAACAAAATAACAGATAAAACAAACTAAATAACTTGCTATAGAAAAAGTCAAACCCAATCACGTGGAGGAATGTCCACGAACGTAACAGATTGATATTTATTATTGCCCCATTAGATTTGACCACAAGCTTGTTTGAAGATTAAACTTTCACTCTTAAATGTAGAGGTCAAACATGAATCTATAAGCAAGTTCGATTATGGGCTACATTAAAATTGCAACAACTTTAGTATGAGGGCTTTGAAACTTTTTTGTCTCAAGTCTGATGATAAAACCAACAATCTTGTAGTTTCAATTGTCTTTTGATTCATTTTTGTTGGTTAACCTACCACAAAAATTATCATTTGGCTTGTTTTTCCTTAGTCAATTCATGAGTCTTTTGTTTTAGAAATTATTTAATTTCAAAAAAATGTAGTTATATTATTTCGATTTTCGATAGGCTTAAGTTGTTTCTCTTATTATTAGACAAGGCATTTCTCTTGTCATTAGGCTTGAGGTATTTCATTTGTTGTTAGGCCTGAGATACTTCGCTTGTTGTTATGTCTGAGGTGTTTAGAGATATTTCCTTTTGTAATTCTTATTTTGCTATTATGTTTATATAAGACTCTTTTTTTACTGTTTAACAAAATTTAACTTTTAGAAAAACATTTATTCAAATTCATTTTCACTGGATGATCATGGTGAGAAATTGAACAAGTGTTTTGATAGCTAAATAAGAAGAAAAATCAATTGGAGCTCATTGCTTGTGTCACCAAATATTAATTACCAAGCAAATTATGTTTTGTAAGTAGTTGAAGTATAGTTTTAAAAAGAGAAAAGGGAAAAAAAGTATTCCTGTGTGCAATTATCACCTAGATTAATAATAAAATAGAATAATAACATTAGTCATATTTGGAGTTTAGTTTTAATTAATGTACTTTTGTCATTGTTTAGTCTTCACAAGGGATTCCTATGTTTCTCTTATCAATGAATGTTGATGTATGTAAATTTTGTAGTTAGATTATATTAAAAGAGATTAGGAAAAACTGCCATATCTTTTTAAAAAAGGATAACTAATTTTAAAGTACACAACTTTTTAGTAATTTTCAATTGAGTGTTCAATTTTTTAAAATTTTCAATTGGGTACTCAACCTTTTAAAATGTTAACAGTTTAGTTCAAAATGTTAATTTTATTAGTAATTTGCTAATTTGACTAATGAAATATTTGTTGTTTATAATATGTTAATGTCTACTTGAATTTTTTTTTCTACTCTAGTCCAAACATAGTCACTATTTTCCTAGTTGAACATCTAAATGTCATAAACATCAAAGATTTCATTAGTCAAATTAACAAATTACTAATGAAACTAATGTTTTGAAGTGAAATGTTAAGACTTTAAAAGGTTGATCAATTAAATAAATTGTTTAAAAATTTAGACACGATTGATTATCAAAGACATCTGCTTATAGTTGGAAATGCAGACTTGGAAATGACAATACTAGGAGGATATGATGAATGGCTGAATAATCCTTGAGACGTAAAGATTCAATATACATAAGATGAGTTGTTAATTACTGATTTTAAGTAAAGCCAATTAGTTCATAAAAATTGAATTAAACGGACGAGATTATCTCCAGTTATATCATGTTCCTCAAAGTTTGTTAACCTAACATTGGTTAGGTTGCTTTGGAGGTGACGTTAAATACTTAAAATATAACCTTAATTAGTAATATAAATACAAAGAGAGATTCATTTCAGGAGCCGTGGAGACAGTTCATTGTATCTTTTAGTATAATGTCAATTATTTTATCTGGACATATTATTTAAAATTAATTAATTTTACCTCCTACTCCTCTTAGGGACCACAGCTTACGTCAATTTACGCACGTACTAATTTTCATCTCAAAGGCTGAGGAAATCGTTCATTATTTCCAAACCATAGAAAGGGCCAGAAACTCTTTGTGTATGACCTACATCATGATGCAAAATGCTGCCGCTTTAGCGCGTTTCCCAAGTCGATAGCTGTGGCTGTGGTAGTTTTAACCATCAAATTTCTCCGTCTGTGTATTTGTTCTTCATACAAAATCAATATTTAAAATCGAATTGAATGCTAAGAGTTTTATGCAACATTAAGGTTATAATATCCTCATTTTATTTTTTTAATTATGAGTCAGACCAAATTAATTTGTCATTTTCTATTCGGTAAAAATAAAGAAACTATCAATTAAGCTTTAAAACTAAAAGACTGACTAATAGAATTGATAGTTTTAATCTTACGTTGTAATTGGATGTTAGCGTAAAACATATCAGAAGTGATTTATGTTATGTAAATTACATCAGTAATTAGTTTAAAACATATCAGAAGCGATTTATGTTATGTAAATTACATCAGTAATTAGTTTATTGTAGGAAGACCTGAAATGTATCTCTATCTCTGCGTCGAAACGATGTAAAATAAATAGGAACTTGACCCGAAGGACACGGCACAGGCACACGACACTCATGTCATGACCAAGTAATTTACACTTGGCCAATTCAACGCTTTCACATTCACCCTGGTTGACTCCCACACTTTTCCCAAGTCCACGGTTCCACGAATAGGGGTCCCACAATCTCTATTATTGACCCCTCCAGCAAGTTCTCCGAACGCGTCTTCTGCGGCCCACGATAAGTGCTTGTAAAATGTAGCGGCCGCCCCCCTCGGCCTTGGTCACTACTCACACCAACCCCAATGTCATTTTCTTTTCCAACTACTTCACCTTAGTCGAATTTTCAAGATGGTATACTTTAGAAGAAAATATAGAATTTATAACAACAACAATCAACATCGTAATAATAACTATTATTATCATTATTTGATTATTGTTAACAACTCAAGAGGAAACAAAATAAAAACTAATAAGTGGGCTCTGGCATTAACATTGCTAACCATTATTATTGGAAGAATAAATTACTACGTATCTGCTGAGCATAAAAAGTATAATATTGCTTTTATTCAGGCGCAGGTTGGCAAAATTTAACATTTACTAGGCCATCTCATTTGAAATGTTGTAGGACATTATTGAAATGGAAGTTTTTTTTTTCTAATCTTTGTACAACGGATTGTATTTGGTCGGGTCAGTCGAACTAGGCCCGACCTCAATCACAATAGTCCACGGACTGATCGGTCTATCTCTTAAAGATGGGTCTCACACCCATTAGTTAACCCAGGCCCGGTCCACACATCCATGGCCCATTAGCAGGAGAAAACCTTTCATTCAGAAGTAGAAGTCTACGTAAAGACCTAACCCTAGTGTCCATCCCATATATAAGGTATAATTTCACCACGATGAAGGTACGCAACTCTTAACCTTAGTTCTCTCTGTTTCTCGGCCACCCAACCTTCACCAAAAGACTTACTTGAGCGTCGGAGGGGCTAATCGGGAAACAACCCCCGACGTGCCTTCTTTGTTTTGCAGGAATCTTCTAGCCAGAGCTGATCAACCTCATGGATCCAAACGGCAACGTCCAGCCTTGTCAGAATCAGGCTGAACCAGCAACAAACACGATTGTTGTTTTCAGAATCATTATTTAATCTTTCACCCCATGTAGTATTAGGAATAGCGTAGCATTCATAAGAGATGGTATCATACATCGAGCATGATCCAATTTACTTTACCTACGCTCTTGCAAAAACTCCCTTCAGCCGAAAAATGTTGTTTTCTCAGCCCTCCCCTCCCTCTTGGTTCCTTGCATGTCGATTTCCTTGACTCTTCTTCATCTTAAACCTCCCTCTTTTCTTCATTCTTCACCTGGATCCAACTTTTCTAGCTTCTCCTTTCATCGTTCATCTCGACATTCTCTCAGAATTCACCGCACTCGCTTCTCTTTTCTGCTCGCTGGCAAGGGCATTTATGTCTTTACCGAGCTTCCCGCTCTCTTTAGTTACCGTTTATGATAACTTTTCTGAAACTTTTTACAACCTAGCTTTTCTTTTGTGTTTTTAATGGCGTTTGCTGAAAGATTGATATAAAGTTAAAATTGAAGTTTTTATTTAAAGATAAGATATTTGTTAAAAGATAAAATTTTATCTATTAAGATAAAATTATTGTCTAGTTAGGATTTAAACTTTTGAATTTAATTTGTTTTATCTAGATGTTAACTAAGTTTATTATTTCATTTTCTATATATTTAGGGCCCGTTTGGTTGAGCTTTTATCAGTAGAGCTTTTCTGAGAAGAGCTTTTTTTAAAAGTCAGTTGACTGTTTGGCTGTCAATTAAAAAAA
>JANIPM010000005.1:19250835-19262179 GCA_027478405.1 Erythroxylum cassinoides
AAAGTAGCTCAATAAAGAATCTGGGTTAATGGGCTAAATTTCAGTGAAGAAAATAAACCCTAATTAGTATGGGTCGGACATGCATTGGGCTTATGATGGGGAGGCCCGATATGATTATTTTATATAGTTGTTAAGGTCTTCTACTTCTGCTTAAGTAAGTCGTAAATGTTCAGATTCTCTGACCCATTAGATGTTCATACGTTAAGAAAGATGTTGACGACATTCGGTTGATCAACTTTCGTAAAGGTTATTGAGAAAGTTTTGAAGTTTCGAAGTCGAAAAGCTTGTTTAAAGTTATGGAAAGCAAAACAGGTATTTCTCGTATTTTTTTCATTTATTCACTTTCACGTTTAATCGTGGGCAAATAAATAAGGCTCATGTTACACATTTCTCATGCTTAAGTAGGGTTAATGGGCTAAAGTCCAGTAAAGAAAATAGATCAATGTGAGCCAGACACGAATTGGGCCTGTGATAGGGAGGCCCGATATGATTACTATATATATGCTAAGGTCTCTTGCTTCAGCTTGATTAAGTCATAAACGTTCAGATTCTCTGACTCATTAAGAGATTCATGCATTAAGAAAGACTCAGATAAACATTAATGACATCTAGTTGATTAACTTCTGTAAAGGTCGTTGAGAAAGTTCGAAGGTTTCAATGTTAAAAACTCATTTTAAGTTATGGAAAGCAAAATAGGTCTTTTGCATGTATTTTTTGTTTATTCACTTTCACGTTTAATCTTGGATGTGTAACCAAAGCTCGTGTTATGCACTATACGTGACCTTGAGCCTATGTCATTAGGACAAATACAAATGTACATGCAAAATCCATGAATTTGATATGGTATAAGGGGATATAAATATTTAATCATATAAGGGTTTTCTCTAATGTGATTTATCATTTAGAGAGAGAGAACAAATTTCTCTAATGCTATTTATAATAAAGTTTAGAGAAATTGAGACCTACAAACGAAAAGATGATACATTTTAGATCGTACAGGTATCATCCTAATTTGCCACACTTTATTTTCTCATTCATTTTAGTAAGGTATTAGATATCCATGATTGTATTGGATTTATGTCATACATGACACATGTATTGATTTTTTTGGTATCAAAACCCTTACGGGACAGAATAATGGAATTTTATTATTTCTGGATCAAATGGTTTTTTAAACTTGGCGAACCTATATATTAATTTGGCTTAACCATTTTTGTTAATAGTTTTATAATTGTTAAAACTAATATAATTAATCATTGTCCAAGGGGAAGAATGTTAGTAATTTTTTGAGTTAAGCTCTCCTGCCACTGCTTAAGTAAGTCATGAATGTTCGGAATCTCTGACCCATTAAGAGGTTCACACGTTAAAAAGATGCAGTAAGATGCTGTCAACATTCAGTTGATCAACTTTCGTAAAGGTCATTGAGAAAGTTTGGAAGTTTCGAAGTCGAAAAGTTCATTTGAAGTTATATAAAGCAAAACAAATATTTTCTACATTTTCTTTGTTTATTCACTTTCACGTTTGATACGAGTGTATGCCCAAGATCAAATGTGAAAGTGAATAAACGAATAAAACATGAGAAATACCTATTTTACTTTTCATAACTTCAGACGAATTTTTCAACACTAAAAATTTTGAACTTTCTCAACGACCTTTACGAAAGTTAATCAATCGGATGTCATCAACACGTTTTTAGATCTTTCTTAATGTGTGAACCTCTTAATAGGTCAGAAAATCCAAACGTTTACGACTTACTTAATCAGAAGTGTGAGACTTTAACGTATATATGTAGTAATCGTATTGGGCCTCCCCATCATAGGCCCAATGTGTGGTTGACCCACATTAGCTAGGATCCATTTTCTTTGTTGGACTTCAGAACATTAAACCAGATCCTTTGTTAGGTTGTTTTATTATCTTTAACCAAATCAAATTCAATTCGCTTAACTGTGAGTTTATTAAAATCGTAAAATTGTAATTAATTGTTGTGGTGAATCTGAGTATTTAGGACAAAAGATGCTTCACCAAGGTCATTTATGTCAAAGTGCTTTGACAAAAACTGGTTAACCTCATGCAGCATGGCCAATCATTTTATGCGAGCAAAATATCATCCATATATAAAAGTATAAACAAAAATTTGCTCTCCCTGGCGTTGTAATATAAACATTTTTCAACTTTATTTTCCACAAAGCCAAAACAGGAATAACCTCATTAAACTTAAGTTACCACTGTCTGGAAGCTTGTTTTAAGTCATATATTGATTTTCTGAGTTTGCAATCTTTGTTAGCCTTTTCTTGATCCTGAAATCCTTCAAGTTATTCCATATAGACCTCTTCATAAAGGTCTCTGTTTAGGAAAGTTGTTTTAACATTCATATGATGTAGCTCTATAACATGAACTACCATTGCCATAATCACTCTGAATACATCCTTAGCAGATACTAGAGAAAAAGGTAACATTAAAGTCAATCCCTTCTCTCTGAGTGAATCCTCTGGCAACTAGTCGAACTTTAAACCACTCAATTTTATCCTAAGAGTCCTTTTTGGTCTTAAAAAGCTATTTACAACTGATATGCTTGCAATTTTGAAGTAATTTAACAAGCTCTCATACCTTATTATGATTCATGGATTGCATTTCATCCTTTTATTATATCCCACCACAAACCTACGTAGGGTCTAAAAATAACTTCTGGAAAAGTAAGTGGATCAACAATATGTTCAATACTATAGTCTTGGAGACTATGTAATAAAATGAGATAGCAAGTCTTTTCACTCAGGTGGATCTTCGTAATTGAACTGGTTCTTATACTTCTGTAACCTCCTTTGTACAGGTATGGGTAAGAAGGACCACCCTTATCATAGACATCATATTCCAACAACTTAGCTATTTGTAACTCACAATTCTAGACCTTCGTTCTTTACAATAAAATCAGTATTATTTAGAGTGTTTAGGATATCCATCAAAATAGAAATAAGTGTAACAAAAATGGAACATATTTTTTTATAAAGATTATATAAATATACCTCAGTAGGGTAAGAATGTGGGCAAGGCTATGCTTCCACCCTTTTCAGATTTTAAAGAAGTCTTTGATACTAATTTGCTTAGGACTCTGTTGAGTATGTATAAGGCAGTCTTTATGGCTTCACCTAAAGGTAACAAGGTATATTAGTCTGCATTGACCTCATTATATCCTTTAGAGTGCGATTACACCTTTTGACTATGCCATTTTACTCAGGACTACCTAGCATAGTGAACTGAGCCACTGTTCCACATGATTCCACATATTTGGCAAATGGCCCTTTTCTTATCCTGAAACTCATGTTTTTCATGATGTTCTCCTCCACGGTCAGATCTGATAACCTTGATGAACCTTCCCAATTAGTTTTTAACTTTAGCCTTAAAGATCTTGAATTTCTCAAGAATTTTAGACTTTTCTTTAAGTAATAACACATAACCATAACAAGTATAGTCATCAATGAATGTCAGAAAATATCTTAAATTGCACAAGTTAACTTTATAAGGTCCATATATATTTGAACGTATGAAGTTTAATAAACTAGAAGCACGAGTTGACCTCTTTTTCTTTATTTTGTTCAACTTACCCTTGCACCAGTCAACAATGTTTCCAAATCATCAAAATCTAAAGTTGGGAGAATGTTTTCCTTAATTAATCTCTCAACTTTATCTATGGAAATGTAATCCAACCTTTTATGTTACAACATGTATGCGTTATCCTTTATCAGGAGTCTTTTTCTATGGGTTTAGATTCTCTGTTTTAATTACTCTATTTCAACCCTATTTCTGGCCCCAATACAACGTCGTTTTATATTAAATGTACATAAAACGATGTCGTATTGGGAAGGAAAACATGACTGGAATAGAGTAAGTGAGACAGAGGCGTTCTTCTCTTTTTCTAGTAATTTATTTAGCAATATATGAAGACGCACACATCTAATGAAGGGCAAGACACTTTTTATACAAACTGTATGACAAGAAGACATCAATATGTTTTGCATGGAAAGATAACCATACAACAGAAGTATCAATAACAAAACTATAACCTTCTTTGCCCAAAACTGATATATAAATCAAAATTTGCCTAAACGATAGTATATAAAATGTGTTATGTAAAACAAGAACAAACTCTATATCCAGGTTTAAACATACATTCTCTACAGATAGCACATTCACTTCTTAATTATTGCCAACCATTAGCTTTTCCTCCTCTTTATTTGGATTTCTCTTGCATTTCAACCTCTGATTTTGGATTTACTATTTTTTTGTGATTGCTTTGGTTTTTACAATTTAAGACAAAATTATTTAATTGTGTGCTTTTATGCAGGTTCTAAATTGTTGTATTCAACTTCAATCTCCACTCTCCATTTATAATTGATAATTTATTTTTAATTTTTTGTAAAATTTATCATTAAACAATTTGGATAATATTAACACTATGATACTCTTTTGTTTTGATAATAATGTTATTTTTATAATATTTTTATGATATTTGTTACACGAGCATGCTCATAAATTGATATTATTTTTTCATGTTTTGACTTTTGAATGAACAAAGCACCATTTCATTGTTAGACTTAGATAAGAGAATGGTGATTGGTAAAAAAGATAATAATTTAAATGATATTAATTTTAAAAAATTAAGTAAATAGGTTTTAATTTTTTTTATCAAAAGCAAGTCATTGGACCTGATAATTTTAATTTAATAAAAATGAAATAAATATTAACTTTTTAACAAAAGTGGGTTTTTAAATAATAAAATGTGTTATACAATTTTTAATTACAACTATTTATTTTTTAATTAGAAAGATCATGCTTAGGCTCGAGCTCCTATTTTGAGGCTTGATTATGCTCGGGCCCAGGTCCGATCAATAACTTGACCCAAGCTTGACCCGACTAGTGCCATTTTTATACTACTCTTTCACCAAAAGTAAAAATTAGACACTGTAATGCACTTGTTTATATATCTGTATGTGAATTTAATAGTACTAATTGACGCCTCTGGGATAATAGGTGGCTAAATATGAATACGAATATGAGCATGTTTTGTTTCTTGGTTCGTTTTTGTAAAATCATGCATCAAGTTAATTACTATTTGGTTTTGCTGTTCGTTTCCAGATTTCCATTTAAAGGTTTATTCTTTATTCTTTACTTATCATTTTTGTCTGCATATTTTTAACTATTTTCCACTAACAAATATAGAAAATTTGATGTGTCTTATCATGCTATTCTTCGTGGAATCACCTTTGGGTTGGGCTCAGGTCTATCTACTTCAATCTCGGTCGAACTTAAGCTTAGGTCTTGGTCGGGTCGGTCGAACTGGGCCCAAACCCAATCACAACGATCCATGGGCCGATCGGTCTATCTCTCAAAGATGGGTCTCACGCCCATTGGGTAACCCGGGCTTATGGTCGGGCTCGGTCCACACATCCATGGCCCACTAGCAGGAGAAAACCTCCTATGCAGAAGTAGAAGTCTACGTAAAGACTTAAACCTATCGTCCATCCCATATATAAGGTATGATTTCATCACGATGAAGGTACGTAACTCATAACCTTAGTTCTCTCTGCTTTTCGGCTACCCAACCTTCACCAAAAGACTTACTTGAGCGTCGAAGGGGCTAATCGGGAAACAACCCCCGACGTGCCTTCTTTGTTTTGCAGGAATCTTCTAGCCGGATCAACTTCATGAATCTAAACGACAACGTCCAGCCTCGTCAGAATCAGGCTGAACCAGTATTAAATTTAGCAAACTTCGTATCCAACTTAAACAAGATGTCTCCATTTGATCCTTATTTGTCTGTTTTGGATATTATGCTATGTACATAAAGACAGGAGTTGAACCATAAGAAGAAAAAGATGTTTTAGTACAAAAGAGGTAGGAGAAAGAGAGTGACATAAGATACTAAAATATTATTTTAATTTAATGTTAGTATGTTAAAATTTTAAATTAAGGATGTTATTGAAATTTTTTGCATTTCTAACATTATCAGATCGACAATGTTTGAAAAGATAGGCTTTACATGAAAGTCCATAGCGAGTTTCCCAGAACATCACATCACTTTTACATAGAGCGGAAATTCTTTACGACTCTTACTTGGAGAGTGGGCCCTATAAAGATACAATGAAGGGCACGAGGTGATAAAATCGATATGATGTAGGAACTACACTTGGGCAGGTGATGGTCTTTAATTGCAAAATAGGACAAAGCAAAGTTACGTAGGAAGTTGCAATCCTTTATTTGTTACCACGAAGGGCAAGCAAAGTCTGTTTCAACCTCTTTTCATAACTACGTGTAGGCTTACTTCACTTCGGCCAAAAATGACTTCATAACTACATTAAGAATTTGATGAGATCAATAATAGTTAGGGATCTCTCAACAAAACAAATTAATACTTTAGAACTCATTGCAGCTCATCAGTTTCTTTTATCCACATCCTTTTAACTATTCCAAACTTACCAGGTCTTCTCTTCGTATATGCTTTCCAATTTAGTGTCACGAACAATTATCCAAACTTCAATTTGGATGAAACTTAAAAGAATTATCAACATAAAACATTTGTTTATTTGTAGCAAATAAGAGCTGACATTTGGCTAAGAATGGTGCATAAGAGTGGCAAAAGAAGCAACAAAGTTAAATTACATGCATATGATTGCGTTTGAAAGTTCTTTAAATGAGAAGACTTATAGTCGAGAATTTGTTTATATAAGTGGGGAAAGGGAAAGTTTTTATGTGAAACTTATATACATGGACATATCATTTTATAGGCATTTTTTGGAGGTGTTATTCAAACACAGTATATTTACTAAAGTGAATATCATTACGCAATTTTGGAGTGTTTTTAGATGAACATATATGTTTCTTGAAAGTCTTCGGGTAAATATGACAATATATTAACTGTGCTCTTCTGTGTAATGTAGAGGTGAAGAAATGAGCTAGAACACAAGCATATTAGTTTGGCAAAGACTTTTTAAAAGAAGTACACGAGCGTATCAATGCATGTATCCATATGCAAGGAGAAACACTGAATTGTACAGCCTAAGATACGGACATGTCAAAACCTATGTTCATGTGTGAACAAAAATACTGAGTTATATGATTTAGGACACAAGTGTGCCAGATCGCATATGAATATTTTTTTTAAAATAATCAATTATGCGATCATGTCCTAGACTGTGTTTGCAACAAAAAGCCTTATTTGGAAGCATGATTTTTTTGTGGAATTGAAATTACAGAAGGATTCTAAAAGTTATTATAG
This sequence comes from Erythroxylum cassinoides, assembly GCA_027478405.1. Lineage (NCBI taxonomy): Eukaryota > Viridiplantae > Streptophyta > Magnoliopsida > Malpighiales > Erythroxylaceae > Erythroxylum > Erythroxylum cassinoides. Next base: position 19,258,106 of record JANIPM010000005.1, read on the forward strand.
TCTTGTTTTAAGTTAGTTTAATTTGGTAAGGGACAATTTGTATTGAATTGTAATAGCTAGAGTTTACATATCAAGACAACCGGTCGGTTATTCCGCCTTGCATACATATATATATATATATATATATATATATATATTAAAATTTTAATATTCATCAAGAGATTTTTAATATTGTGAAATCAACCACTCTTTGCTTTCAAGATTATATGCATTCCCAATTGGTTGAGCCTTGTTAACTTTTTTTTTATTGTTCTTATTTGCTGCTTTCATTCTTCTGTATTCCTACTACATATTATTTCTCATAAATTGCTATCAAAGTATAGTTGTAGTATCCCACCTTCGCAAGACACGTGCTCAATATCTTGAATGATGCCCAAGTGCAAATCTCCCAAAAGTGACATGCTAGAACAGTCAAAACTCATTGAAACTTAATACAATTTTTTTATATTTATCATATGCATATGTGAAAATCAGTAATCAAATCGAAGCTTCTTTATTTTGAAAGACAAGTTACTATTCTTGTCTTCATCTCCCTCATAGCTTCTTTCTTAAAATTTTCAGTAACATAGAGTTTTTCATCAAAACTCCACCAAAGTTAAACCTTGTTTTAGTCTATCTCCTTGCTACTCCCAACTTTAGTTTACTTATCTTTGCCTTAAAAAAAACCGAAGCTTGCCCTTACAATGGTTTACGTGAATTGCATGAAGTTTAGGGCTTCTTGAGCTTTTGCAAATTTTGGAGAAATATCAAGTAAGTATTGTTTAAATCCTTTAGAGTTGTTGGTTTATGAAACCAAAATGGTGATTTATTTGTCATTGTATGATCATAAAGAAAAAATGGGCGTTTTCATGAACATCGAGGGTTTAAGATATGAAAATTGTTGATGTGTGATTTTCATATAATCGATGATCTAGATGTCTTAAGATAGTTTAGAAATGATTTATAAGTTGGAAGATCATAGGAAACGTGTGTAATTAAGTGCAAAAAAATTTGAAGAGAAGAACAAGTAAATGCTATGTTTGTGGTTTTGTATTCATTGTGTACGTGAGTTGAAAGTGTTATTAGAGATGAATAAAAGAATGAATTTAGAGTTGAAGAATAGTTGTAAGATGATGGTCTGAGATGAGAAAGATTGTTTAAATGATAGTTAGAGGAAGAAATTTAAGAGAATGTAGAAAATGAAAATATAGGAAAATGACAGTGAAGAAAGCGCAGAGAATGGTGAAATGCTTAAATGACTTTTCTTCTATTCTTGATGATTTTTTTAAGCATGGATTTTTGAATTGTTGTGAATGTGATGAGTTGAATGAGAGTTAAAATGGTAAAATGAAACTGGAGAATGTAAATGGAAGGAAAGTGTAGGAGAATGAAAGAAGAAGCACAGAGAATGAAGAAGATAAGTTAGAGAAGTTAGTATTTGGTCTAAATTTTCCATGATTAAACTATATTGATCTAGGAAGATTTTGACAAAATTGTCTTCATGAAAGTCATAGATCTTTCTTTTAGCTTTTTATTGATATAAAGTTTGAAAATTTTGGAGTTCTAGATTGAAAGTTATAGAGGCTAAAAGTGAGGGAGTGCAAGTAGGAAGTTGTGATCGCAATTTGTAGCGATCGCGACATTGAAGGGAACTCGTGATCGCGATAAAGCATGATCGTGACCTTCTTCGCGATCGCGACTTCACAAGTTTGAGGGTGTACGATCGCGACTTCTATGTTTGGAGGCTCACAAACATCCTTTAGTATTTTGGCTATATCTCTTTCGTCCGACCTCCAAATGACATGAAACTTAAACCATTGGACTCGTAACACATTATTCTACCTCTCCTCTGAAAATATTAGCCATCTGAGATCATTTTGGAGGGTGTTAAGTTATCAATTTGTGCCTATTTTTTTAATCTAATTCTCTTTATTATGTTGAAATTATTATTCAAAATTAATGGAATTGTCTCCTAATTGTTCTCAGATGATTTTCAACACCTTAGAGATGAAATTGAATCAAAAAGATGCAAAACAATGAAGAAATCCAAAATTCCAAGTTTAGCAACAATTCAGTGACTAAGTGTAGGCACGTGCAAGGATGAAAAAGAAAAATTTGTCGATCTGATTTCAAATTTAAATATGATTCTTTTGAGATTTTCATAATCATTTAAGATCAGATTGATGGAGATTCACAATTTGAACATGTGGGAGATGTGATATGCATGAGAGGATAGAAAAGGAAGAGATCGGGAGGCATTAAAAGGGAAAAACGTGACTGTTCACGTTAGCTCTTGTTTTAGAACAAGTTGACAATTTCTGCAGAATTTTCCTTAGGGAAGGTTTACGTTTCTATTTCATTTTGTTGGTATTTCCGTATTCTTTAGTAAAGATCAGGAATGGAGACTAGTTGTTTTGTTATTTCTTTGATTTCTACTTCCATTATGAGTGGCTAAACTTATTTTTTTGGTTGAGGAGAACCTTGTTATCACTTATTATGCATGAGATGTTTCAATAAAGTTTGTTTATTAGTGAATATTGAATATCTTCTGAATTACTTTTTCTAATTGAATTGATTGATTTCTAGGTTTGCAACTAGGGATTGATTTGTTCAATAGCTAGATTATTGAAATATGACGTTTAGTTTCGTTAATTGCAAGTAGCAATCAAGATTACCTTCTTTACGTTAGAGTCAGAAATTTTAAGAAGATATTCATCTTAATTAAATGCAAGTCTTACGTGTGTTATGTTGTTCATTGGTTTCTTAGTTCTTACAGCTATTATTCAATTAAATCTACGATCGTATCTAGGTTGTTGATTAATAAAAATGCATAGAATACATGTTTCTATTTAATTAAACTTAAGAGAAAACAACTCCTAGTGAATGTTTATTGATGAATTGAATTTTATATCAAGGATCCATTTTAGTGTGATAACATTGATGACCTGAAACTAAGGTTTGTTTATTAAATTTTCATATCCAATTACTTTTGTTAATTTCTGATTTTTGTTATTTCTAATGTCTTAAATTACGTGAACCAAAACCGCTATTTGTTTTAGTTTTAAACTCGCTAACCTTTACCATTAAAAATTTCTTATGGAAACGATCCATACTTTCCACTACTACATTATTTTGTATTGACAGAAGTTGGTTTCTTTTTAAATTTGGTTGCAGGTGACAACAGTATCAAATTTTGGCGCCGTTGCTGGAAAATTTCTTAACAGTTTTTAGTGATGTTTTTGTTTTTGTTTTTGGTTTCGTTGCTCTTGGTTACCTTATCTTCTATTTGTTTTAGTTTCACAGCTTTTTCTGATTTTTTGATCTTTTAGCGGCACGGGTCACTATCAGTTTGCTTTTGATTTTAATTTTTCATATTATCCTTATTATGATAATGAGTTTCCATTTGTTGCTATTTCTAGATTTGACCTTCAAGTGGAAAATTTCACACCTTTAGCCGTGCAGGTAACAAGGAATGACCAACAAGCTAAGGTATGTAAAGTTTGCTCATTTTTAGGTTATTCTTTTTGTATGTGTCCTGTTTTGCAAGACACACAGTATAGATTCGCTTCTCCACCAAGCTACTATCAGAAGCAATCCTACTTCCAACCAGAGCCTCCACCTCCACCTCCACCTGCACCACTACTGCCACCACCACTACCACAAGCTAGTAAGATGTCTTTGGAGGAGATCGTAATGAGTTTGGCGACGTGCACTCTTCAATTCCAGCAGGTAACGAGGAGTAGCTTGAAGATCTTAAAAGATCAATTGAGCCACTTAGCGGAGAGAATGGAAGCCCTAGTGTCTACAAGAGTTCATAACCAACAAGAGAGTGATGCGGAGGATTTATGCATTCCTTCAGAGAGTGGACATCTATAGCGCCCCCTTACTGTAAGGTACACATCGGGACGCCCTCAGGTCGCTCCGACACGTATCCCACGATAAAGGTGCACTACCGAGCAACCGACTAAAACCACATGGCATCAAATATGAATATCACTAAAATTTAAAACTAAATTTCTTTCATTACTCAAATCCATAATTACATAATCTTGTCCAAAGCATCAGTCTAAACAATATACAAGAAACTGATAAATC